>JAUKNK010000019.1:11332500-11781886 GCA_030765055.1 Mantis religiosa | reverse complement strand
ATATATCAGTTATAACAGTTATAATAGTAGTAGTAGTAGTAGTAGTAGTAGTGTTATATATCAGTTATAACAGTTATAATAGTAGTAGTAGTAGTAGTAGTAGTGTTATATATCAGTTATAACAGTTATAATAGTAGTAGTAGTAGTAGTAGTAGTAGTGTTATATATCAGTTATAACAGTTATAATAGTAGTAGTAGTAGTAGTTAGTGTTATATATCAGTTATAACAGTTATAATAGTAGTAGTAGTAGTAGTAGTGTTATATATCAGTTATAACAGTTATAATAGTAGTAGTAGTAGTAGTAGTGTTATATATCAGTTATAACAGTTATAATAGTAGTAGTAGTAGTAGTAGTGTTATATATCAGTTATAACAGTTATAATAGTAGTAGTAGTAGTAGTTATATATCAGTTATAACAGTTATAATAGTAGTAGTAGTAGTAGTAGTGTTATATATCAGTTATAACAGTTATAATAGTAGTAGTAGTAGTAGTAGTGTTATATATCAGTTATAACAGTTATAATAGTATAGTAGTAGTAGTAGTGTTATATATCAGTTATAACAGTTATAATAGTAGTAGTAGTAGTAGTAGTGTTATATATCAGTTATAACAGTTATAATAGTAGTAGTAGTAGTAGTAGTGTTATATATCAGTTATAACAGTTATAATAGTAGTAGTAGTAGTAGTAGTGTTATATATCAGTTATAACAGTTATAATAGTAGTAGTAGTAGTAGTAGTAGTGTTATATATCAGTTATAACAGTTATAATAGTAGTAGTAGTAGTAGTAGTGTTATATATCAGTTATAACAGTTATAATAGTAGTAGTAGTAGTAGTAGTGTTATATATCAGTTATAACAGTTATAATAGTAGTAGTAGTAGTAGTAGTGTTATATATCAGTTATAACAGTTATAATAGTAGTAGTAGTAGTAGTAGTGTTATATATCAGTTATAACAGTTATAATAGTAGTAGTAGTAGTAGTGTTATATATCAGTTATAACAGTTATAATAGTAGTAGTAGTAGTAGTAGTGTTATATATCAGTTATAACAGTTATAATAGTAGTAGTAGTAGTAGTAGTGTTATATATCAGTTATAACAGTTATAATAGTAGTAGTAGTAGTAGTAGTGTTATATATCAGTTATAACAGTTATAATAGTAGTAGTAGTAGTAGTTATATATCAGTTATAACAGTTATAATAGTAGTAGTAGTAGTAGTGTTATATATCAGTTATAACAGTTATAATAGTAGTAGTAGTAGTGTTATATATCAGTTATAACAGTTATAAGTAGTAGTAGTAGTAGTAGTGTTATATATCAGTTATAACAGTTATAATAGTTAGTAAGTAGTAGTAGTAGTGTTATATATCAGTTATAACAGTTATAATAGTAGTAGTAGTAGTAGTGTTATATATCAGTTATAACAGTTATAATAGTAGTAGTAGTAGTAGTAGTAGTGTTATATATCAGTTATAACAGTTATAAGTAGTAGTAGTAGTAGTAGTAGTGTTATATATCAGTTATAACAGTTATAATAGTAGTAGTAGTAGTAGTAGTTATATATCAGTTATAACAGTTATAAAGTAGTAGTAGTAGTAGTAGTAGTGTTATATATCAGTTATAACAGTTATAATAGTAGTAGTAGTAGTAGTAGTAGTGTTATATATCAGTTATAACAGTTATAATAGTAGTAGTAGTAGTAGTAGTAGTGTTATATATCAGTTATAACAGTTATAATAGTAGTAGTAGTAGTAGTAGTGTTATATATCAGTTATAACAGTTATAATAGTAGTAGTAGTAGTAGTGTTATATATCAGTTATAACAGTTATAATAGTAGTAGTAGTAGTAGTAGTGTTATATATCAGTTATAACAGTTATAATAGTAGTAGTAGTAGTGTTATATATCAGTTATAACAGTTATAATAGTAGTAGTAGTAGTAGTGTTATATATCAGTTATAACAGTTATAATAGTAGTAGTAAGTAAGTAGTAGTGTTATATATCAGTTATAACAGTTATAATAGTAGTAGTAGTAGTAGTAGTGTTATATATCAGTTATAACAGTTATAATAGTAGTAGTAGTAGTAGTGTTATATATCAGTTATAACAGTTATAATAGTAGTAGTAGTAGTTAGTGTTATATATCAGTTATAACAGTTATAATAGTAGTAGTAGTAGTAGTAGTGTTATATATCAGTTATAACAGTTATAATAGTAGTAGTAGTAGTAGTAGTAGTGTTATATATCAGTTATAACAGTTATAATAGTAGTAGTAGTAGTAGTAGTGTTATATATCAGTTATAACAGTTATAATAGTAATAGTAGTAGTAGTAGTAGTGTTATATATCAGTTATAACAGTTATAATAGTAGTAGTAGTAGTAGTAGTGTTATATATCAGTTATAACAGTTATAATAGTAGTAGTAGTAGTAGTGTTATATATCAGTTATAACAGTTATAATAGTAGTAGTAAGTAGTAGTAGTGTTATATATCAGTTATAACAGTTATAATAGTAAGTAGTAGTAGTAGTAGTGTTATATATCAGTTATAACAGTTATAATAGTAAGTAGTAGTAGTAGTAGTAGTGTTATATATCAGTTATAACAGTTATAAGTAGTAGTAGTAGTAGTGTTATATATCAGTTATAACAGTTATAATAGATAGTAGTAGTAGTGTTATATATCAGTTATAACAGTTATAATAGTAGTAGTAGTAGTAGTAGTAGTGTTATATATCAGTTATAACAGTTATAATAGTAGTAGTAGTAGTAGTAGTGTTATATATCAGTTATAACAGTTATAATAGTAGTAGTAGTAGTAGTGTTATATATCAGTTATAACAGTTATAATAGATAGTAGTAGTAGTAGTTATATATCAGTTATAACAGTTATAATAGTAGTAGTAGTAGTAGTAGTAGTGTTATATATCAGTTATAACAGTTATAATAGTATAGTAGTAGTAGTAGTGTTATATATCAGTTATAACAGTTATAATAGTAGTAGTAGTAGTAGTGTTATATATCAGTTATAACAGTTATAATAGTAGTAGTAGTAGTAGTAGTGTTATATATCAGTTATAACAGTTATAATAGTATAGTAGTAGTAGTAGTAGTAGTGTTATATATCAGTTATAACAGTTATAATAGTAGTAGTAGTAGTAGTAGTGTTATATATCAGTTATAACAGTTATAATAGTAGTAGTAGTAGTAGTGTTATATATCAGTTATAACAGTTATAATAGTAGTAGTAGTAGTAGTAGTAGTGTTATATATCAGTTATAACAGTTATAATAGTAGTAGTAGTAGTAGTGTTATATATCAGTTATAACAGTTATAATAGTAGTAGTAGTAGTAGTGTTATATATCAGTTATAACAGTTATAATAGTAATAGTAGTAGTAGTAGTAGTAGTGTTATATATCAGTTATAACAGTTATAATAGTAGTAGTAGTAGTAGTAGTGTTATATATCAGTTATAACAGTTATAATAGTAGTAGTAGTAGTAGTGTTATATATCAGTTATAACAGTTATAATAGTATAGAAGTAGTAGTAGTAGTAGTGTTATATATCAGTTATAACAGTTATAATAGAGTAGTAGTAGTAGTAGTGTTATATATCAGTTATAACAGTTATAATAGTAGTAGTAGTAGTAGTTATATATCAGTTATAACAGTTATAATAGTAGTAGTAGTAGTAGTGTTATATATCAGTTATAACAGTTATAATAGTAGTAGTAGTAGTAGTAGTGTTATATATCAGTTATAACAGTTATAATAGTAGTAGTAGTAGTAGTAGTGTTATATATCAGTTATAACAGTTATAATAGTAGTAGTAGTAGTAGTGTTATATATCAGTTATAACAGTTATAATAGTAGTAGTAGTAGTAGTGTTATATATCAGTTATAACAGTTATAATAGTAGTAGTAGTAGTAGTAGTAGTGTTATATATCAGTTATAACAGTTATAATAGTAGTAGTAGTAGTAGTGTTATATATCAGTTATAACAGTTATAATAGTAGTAGTAGTAGTAGTGTTATATATCAGTTATAACAGTTATAATAGTAGTAGTAGTAGTAGTAGTAGTGTTATATATCAGTTATAACAGTTATAATAGTAGTAGTAGTAGTGTTATATATCAGTTATAACAGTTATAATAGTAGTAGTAGTAGTAGTGTTATATATCAGTTATAACAGTTATAATAGTAGTAGTAGTAGTAGTAGTGTTATATATCAGTTATAACAGTTATAATAGTAGTAGTAGTAGTGTTATATATCAGTTATAACAGTTATAATAGTAGTAGTAGTAGTAGTGTTATATATCAGTTATAACAGTTATAATAGTAGTAGTAGTAGTAGTGTTATATATCAGTTATAACAGTTATAATAGTAGTAGTAGTAGTAGTAGTGTTATATATCAGTTATAACAGTTATAATAGTAATAGTAGTAGTAGTAGTAGTGTTTATATATCAGTTATAACAGTTATAAAATAGTAGTAGTAGTAGTAGTGTTATATATCAGTTATAACAGTTATAATAGTAAGTAGTAGTAGTAGTGTTATATATCAGTTATAACAGTTATAATAGTAGTAGTAGTAGTAGTAGTGTTATATATCAGTTATAACAGTTATAATAGTAGTAGTAGTAGTAGTAGTGTTATATATCAGTTATAACAGTTATAATAGTAGTAGTAGTAGTAGTAGTGTTATATATCAGTTATAACAGTTATAATAGTAGTAGTAGTAGTAGTAGTGTTATATATCAGTTATAACAGTTATAATAGTAGTAGTAGTAGTAGTAGTGTTATATATCAGTTATAACAGTTATAATAGTAGTAGTAGTAGTAGTAGTGTTATATATCAGTTATAACAGTTATAATAGTAGTAGTAGTAGTAGTAGTGTTATATATCAGTTATAACAGTTATAATAGTAAGTAGTAGTAGTAGTAGTGTTATATATCAGTTATAACAGTTATAATAGTAGTAGTAGTAGTAGTAGTGTTATATATCAGTTATAACAGTTATAATAGTATAGTAGTAGTAGTAGTAGTGTTATATATCAGTTATAACAGTTATAATAGTAGTAGTAGTAGTAGTAGTGTTATATATCAGTTATAACAGTTATAATATAGTAGTAGTAGTAGTAGTGTTATATATCAGTTATAACAGTTATAATAGTAGTAGTAGTAGTAGTGTTATATATCAGTTATAACAGTTATAATAGTAGTAGTAGTAGTAGTGTTATATATCAGTTATAACAGTTATAATAGTAGTAGTAGTAGTAGTAGTGTTATATATCAGTTATAACAGTTATAATAGTAGTAGTAGTAGTAGTGTTATATATCAGTTATAACAGTTATAATAGTAGTAGTAGTAGTAGTAGTGTTATATATCAGTTATAACAGTTATAATAGTAGTAGTAGTAGTAGTAGTGTTATATATCAGTTATAACAGTTATAATAGTAGTAGTAGTAGTAGTAGTGTTATATATCAGTTATAACAGTTATAATAGTAGTAGTAGTAGTAGTAGTGTTATATATCAGTTATAACAGTTATAATAGTAGTAGTAGTAGTAGTAGTGTTATATATCAGTTATAACAGTTATAATAGTAGTAGTAGTAGTAGTGTTATATATCAGTTATAACAGTTATAATAGTAGTAGTAGTAGTAGTGTTATATATCAGTTATAACAGTTATAATAGTAGTAGTAGTAGTAGTGTTATATATCAGTTATAACAGTTATAATAGTAGTAGTAGTAGTAGTAGTGTTATATATCAGTTATAACAGTTATAATAGTAGTAGTAGTAGTGTTATATATCAGTTATAACAGTTATAATAGTAGTAGTAGTAGTAGTGTTATATATCAGTTATAACAGTTATAATAGTAGTAGTAGTAGTAGTGTTATATATCAGTTATAACAGTTATAATAGTAGTAGTAGTAGTAGTGTTATATATCAGTTATAACAGTTATAATAGTAGTAGTAGTAGTAGTAGTGTTATATATCAGTTATAACAGTTATAATAGTAGTAGTAGTAGTAGTAGTGTTATATATCAGTTATAACAGTTATAATAGTAGTAGTAGTAGTAGTAGTGTTATATATCAGTTATAACAGTTATAATAGTAGTAGTAGTAGTAGTAGTAGTGTTATATATCAGTTATAACAGTTATAATAGTAGTAGTAGTAGTAGTAGTGTTATATATCAGTTATAACAGTTATAATAGTAGTAGTAGTAGTAGTGTTATATATCAGTTATAACAGTTATAATAGTAGTAGTAGTAGTAGTAGTGTTATATATCAGTTATAACAGTTATAATAGTAGTAGTAGTAGTAGTGTTATATATCAGTTATAACAGTTATAATAGTAGTAGTAGTAGTAGTGTTATATATCAGTTATAACAGTTATAATAGTAGTAGTAGTAGTAGTGTTATATATCAGTTATAACAGTTATAATAGTAGTAGTATTAGTAGTAGTAGTGTTATATATCAGTTATAACAGTTATAATAGTAGTAGTAGTAGTAGTGTTATATATCAGTTATAACAGTTATAATAGTAGTAGTAGTAGTAGTGTTATATATCAGTTATAACAGTTATAATAGTAGTAGTAGTAGTGTTATATATCAGTTATAACAGTTATAATAGTAGTAGTAGTAGTAGTGTTATATATCAGTTATAACAGTTATAATAGTAGTAGTAGTAGTAGTAGTAGTAGTGTTATATATCAGTTATAACAGTTATAATAGTAGTAGTAGTAGTAGTGTTATATATCAGTTATAACAGTTATAATAGTAGTAGTAGTAGTAGTAGTGTTATATATCAGTTATAACAGTTATAATAGTAGTAGTAGTAGTAGTGTTATATATCAGTTATAACAGTTATAATAGTAGTAGTAGTAGTAGTGTTATATATCAGTTATAACAGTTATAATAGTAGTAGTAGTAGTAGTAGTGTTATATATCAGTTATAACAGTTATAATAGTAGTAGTAGTAGTGTTATATATCAGTTATAACAGTTATAATAGTAGTAGTAGTAGTAGTGTTTATATATCAGTTATAACAGTTATAATAGTAGTAGTAGTAGTAGTGTTATATATCAGTTATAACAGTTATAATAGTAGTAGTAGTAGTGTTATATATCAGTTATAACAGTTATAATAGTAGTAGTAGTAGTGTTATATATCAGTTATAACAGTTATAATAGTAGTAGTAGTAGTAGTAGTGTTATATATCAGTTATAAGATATAGTAGTAGTAGTAGTAGTAGTAGTAGTGTTATATATCAGTTATAACAGTTATAATAGTAGTAGTAGTAGTAGTAGTAGTGTTATATATCAGTTATAACAGTTATAATAGTAGTAGTAGTAGTAGTGTTATATATCAGTTATAACAGTTATAATAGTAGTAGTAGTAGTAGTAGTGTTATATATCAGTTATAACAGTTATAATAGTAGTAGTAGTAGTAGTAGTAGTGTTATATATCAGTTATAACAGTTATAATAGTAGTAGTAGTAGTAGTAGTGTTATATATCAGTTATAACAGTTATAATAGTAGTAGTAGTAGTGTTATATATCAGTTATAACAGTTATAATAGTAGTAGTAGTAGTAGTAGTGTTATATATCAGTTATAACAGTTATAATAGTAGTAGTAGTAGTGTTATATATCAGTTATAACAGTTATAATAGTAGTAGTAGTAGTAGTAGTGTTATATATCAGTTATAACAGTTATAATAGTAGTAGTAGTAGTGTTATATATCAGTTATAACAGTTATAATAGTAGTAGTAGTAGTGTTATATATCAGTTATAACAGTTATAATAGTAGTAGTAGTAGTAGTGTTATATATCAGTTATAACAGTTATAATAGTAGTAGTAGTAGTGTTATATATCAGTTATAACAGTTATAATAATAGTAGTAGTAGTAGTGTTATATATCAGTTATAACAGTTATAATAGTAGTAGTAGTAGTAGTGTTATATATCAGTTATAACAGTTATAATAGTAGTAGTAGTAGTAGTGTTATATATCAGTTATAACAGTTATAATAATAGTAGTAGTAGTGTTATATATCAGTTATAACAGTTATAATAGTAGTAGTAGTAGTAGTAGTGTTATATATCAGTTATAACAGTTATAATAGTAGTAGTAGTAGTGTTATATATCAGTTATAACAGTTATAATAGTAGTAGTAGTAGTAGTAGTGTTATATATCAGTTATAACAGTTATAATAGTAGTAGTAGTAGTGTTATATATCAGTTATAACAGTTATAATAGTAGTAGTAGTAGTAGTAGTAGTGTTATATATCAGTTATAACAGTTATAATAGTAGTAGTAGTAGTAGTAGTGTTATATATCAGTTATAACAGTTATAATAATAGTAGTAGTAGTAGTGTTATATATCAGTTATAACAGTTATAATAGTAATAGTAGTAGTAGTAGTGTTATATAACAGTATAAGATATAATAGTAATAGTAGTAGTAGTAGTAGTAGTAGTGTTATATATCAGTTATAACAGTTATAATAGTAGTAGTAGTAGTGTTATATATCAGTTATAACAGTTATAATAGTAGTAGTAGTAGTAGTAGTAGTGTTATATATCAGTTATAACAGTTATAATAGTAGTAGTAGTAGTGTTATATATCAGTTATAACAGTTATAATAGTAGTAGTAGTAGTAGTGTTATATATCAGTTATAACAGTTATAATAGTAGTAGTAGTAGTGTTATATATCAGTTATAACAGTTATAATAGTAGTAGTAGTAGTGTTATATATCAGTTATAACAGTTATAATAGTAGTAGTAGTAGTGTTATATATCAGTTATAACAGTTATAATAGTAGTAGTAGTAGTAGTGTTATATATCAGTTATAACAGTTAATAGTAGTAGTAGTAGTAGTAGTAGTGTTATATATCAGTTATAACAGTTATAATAGTAGTAGTAGTAGTAGTGTTATATATCAGTTATAACAGTTATAATAGTAGTAGTAGTAGTAGTGTTATATATCAGTTATAACAGTTATAATAATAGTAGTAGTAGTGTTATATATCAGTTATAACAGTTATAATAGTAGTTAGTAGTAGTAGTAGTGTTATATATCAGTTATAACAGTTATAATAGTAATAGTAGTAGTAGTAGTGTTATATATCAGTTATAACAGTTATAATAGTAGTAGTAGTAGTGTTATATATCAGTTATAACAGTTATAATAGTAGTAGTAGTAGTAGTAGTAGTGTTATATATCAGTTATAACAGTTATAATAGTAGTAGTAGTAGTAGTAGTGTTATATATCAGTTATAACAGTTATAATAATAGTAGTAGTAGTAGTGTTATATATCAGTTATAACAGTTATAATAGTAATAGTAGTAGTAGTAGTGTTATATATCAGTTATAACAGTTATAATAGTAGTAGTAGTAGTAGTAGTAGTGTTATATATCAGTTATAACAGTTATAATAGTAGTAGTAGTAGTAGTAGTGTTATATATCAGTTATAACAGTTATAATAGTAGTAGTAGTAGTAGTGTTATATATCAGTTATAACAGTTATATAGTAGTAGTAGTAGTAGTGTTATATAACAGTATAAGATATAATAGTAATAGTAGTAGTAGTGTTATATAACAGTATAAGATATAATAGTAATAGTAGTGGTGGTGGTGGTGGTGGTGGTGGTGGTGGTGGGGGTGGTGGTGGTGGTGGTGGTGGTGGTGGTGGTGGTGGTGGTGGTGGTGGTGGTGGTGGTGGTGGTGGTGGTGGTGGTGGTGGTGGTGGTGGTGGTGGTGGTGGTGGTGGTGGTGGTGGTGGTGGTGGTGGTGGTGGTGGTGGTGGTGGTGGTGGTGGTGGTGGTGGTGGTGGTGGTGGTGGTGGTGGTGGTGGTGGTGGTGGTGGTGGTGGTGGTGGTGGTGGTGGTGGTGGTGGTGGTGGTGGTGGTGGTGGTGGTGGTGGTGGTGGTGGTGGTGGTGGTGGTGGTGGTGGTGGTGGTGGTGGTGGTGTGGTGGTGGTGGTGGTGGTGGTGGTGGTGGTGGTGGTGGTGGTGGTGGTGGTGGTGGTGGTGGTGGTGGTGGTGGTGGTGGTGGTGGTGGTGGTGGTGGTGGTGGTGGTGGTGGTGGTGGTGGTGGTGGTGGTGGTGGTGGTGGTGGTGGTGGTGGTGGTGGTGGTGGTGGTGGTGGTGGTGGTGGTGGTGGTGGTGGTGGTGGTGGTGGTGGTGGTGGTGGTGGTGGTGGTGGTGGTGGTGGTGGTGGTGGTGGTGGTGGTGGTGGTGGTGGTGGTGGTGGTGGTGGTGGTGGTGGTGGTGGTGGTGGTGGTGGTGGTGGTGGTGGTGGTGGTGGTGGTGGTGGTGGTGGTGGTGGTGGTGGTGGTGGTGGTGGTGGTGGTGGTGGTGGTGGTGGTGGTGGTGGTGGTGGTGGTGGTGGTGGTGGTGGTGGTGGTGGTGGTGGTGGTGGTGGTGGTGGTGGTGGTGGTGGTGGTGGTGGTGGTGGTGGTGGTGGTGGTGGTGGTGGTGGTGGTGGTGGTGGTGGTGGTGGTGGTGGTGGTGGTGGTGGTGGTGGTGGTGGTGGTGGTGGTGGTGGTGGTGGTGGTGGTGGTGGTGGTGGTGGTGGTGGTGGTGGTGGTGGTGGTGGTGGTGGTGGTGGTGGTGGTGGTGGTGGTGGTGGTGGTGGTGGTGGTGGTGGTGGTGGTGGTGGTGGTGGTGGTGGTGGTGGTGGTGGTGGTGGTGGTGGTGGTGGTGGTGGTGGTGGTGGTGGTGGTGGTGGTGGTGGTGGTGGTGGTGGTGGTGGTGGTGGTGGTGGTGGTGGTGGTGGTGGTGGTGGTGGTGGTGGTGGTGGTGGTGGTGGTGGTGGTGGTGGTGGTGGTGGTGGTGGTGGTGGTGGTGGTGGTGGTGGTGGTGGTGGTGGTGGTGGTGGTGGTGGTGGTGGTGGTGGTGGTGGTGGTGGTGGTGGTGGTGGTGGTGGTGGTGGTGGTGGTGGTGGTGGTGGTGGTGGTGGTGGTGGTGGTGGTGGTGGTGGTGGTGGTGGTGGTGGTGGTGGTGGTGGTGGTGGTGGTGGTGGTGGTGGTGGTGGTGGTGGTGGTGGTGGTGGTGGTGGTGGTGGTGGTGGTGGTGGTGGTGGTGGTGGTGGTGGTGGTGGTGGTGGTGGTGGTGGTGGTGGTGGTGGTGGTGGTGGTGGTGGTGGTGGTGGTGGTGGTGGTGGTGGTGGTGGTGGTGGTGGTGGTGGTGGTGGTGGTGGTGGTGGTGGTGGTGGTGGTGGTGGTGGTGGTGGTGGTGGTGGTGGTGGTGGTGGTGGTGGTGGTGGTGGTGGTGGTGGTGGTGGTGGTGGTGGTGGTGGTGGTGGTGGTGGTGGCATATATCAGTTATAACAGTTGTAGTAGTAGTAGTAGTGTTATATATCAGTTAATACAGTTGTAGTAGTAGTAGTAGTGTTATATATCAGTTAATACAGTTGTAGTAGCAGTAGTAGTGTTATATATCAGTTATAACAGTTGTAGTAGTAGTAGTAGTGTTATATATCAGTTATAACAGTTGTAGTAGTAGTAGTAGTAGTAGTGTTATATATCAGTTATAACAGTTGTAGTAGTAGTAGTAGTGGTGTTATATATCAGTTATAACAGTTATAATAATAGTAGTAGTAGTAGTAGTAGTAGTAGTAGTAGTAGTAGTAGTAGTAGTAGTAGTAGTAGTAGTGTTATATATCAGTTATAACAGTTATAGTAGTAGTAGTAGTAGTAGTAGTAGTAGTAGTAGTAGTAGTAGTAGTAGTAGTAGTAGTAGTAGTAGTAGTAGTAGTAGTGTTATATAACAGTAACAGTTATAATAGTAGTAGTATAATTTGACTGTAGGTGACAGGAGGACTGAAATAACAGAACAAAATTTTCAAATATGTTCAGTGCTTTCATTCAAAAGCATTACTGAATCACAAACAGGGCTAATCTAGTGCATTTTCTTTTTATTGTGTTCTATATCAGTATGGATTTTTCTTTTTTGTGTTATGAATATCCTTTAGCCTTTAAGACACTGTTCTATATTTCTGTGTATTGCTTTAACCTAATTTAATGTGAAATAAATTGACACTTTATGCACTTTTAACTCACCGTCGTTAATAAACCTCCATAAATGTGTTTTAAATTTCATATAAAGAATATTAATATTCATCATTTAACAAAATTAACTCAAACTTTCTTCAAAATGCTATAAGATGCTAAATTGCAAATACATAAATGCTACCAAGTGCTAAATGTAAGAATCAAAATGCTTAATATCACCGTCCTTACCTATTGCTTATTATGAAGCTTTACTAATTTGAGCTCATGCTCCTAGCTGCAGCTACCATTGCACATATTTTAAGAATAAGTGGAATACTGGAATTAATTGTAAAAATGGCATATAATGATGATGGCACAATGACATTTTAATAATTTCTTGCAATGCACAAATGCACTTAAAGCTTGTTAAAGCTTTTACAAGATCAATTATAATCCAACTATATCTCTTCTAAGATGGCTACTCAGGTACATTATTTGGTGTAGTGTGTACAATATTACATAGTGATTACTGCATTATACAAGAAAGAACAAACTGAATTTATGAGAGAGAACCTAATCCTTCAAAATATCATTGCAATTTAAAGAAAAACTTTATAAAAGTTCATATCCAAGCATGTTATCCAAAGAATTTAATTTAAGTCCCCATATTTTATGTAAACGCTGACAATGCCATTATAAACAAAGAAATTCTACAGAAATCAAAGAGAATTGAATTCTCTACAAATCCACAGCCACACTTGTGGTATATCCAAAAATTCACATACTTGGGTTAGAATGAGAGCAAAGCATGTAATACACGAAGCAAACAGTATATCATTATCAAAAACAGATGCTGCCACCAAACATCGCAAATACATCCTTATAAAAAATTCATATATTTTAGATTACTTAATCCAGGAAGAGTAATGTGGCTGAAATGCACAAATGTTTCATCTAAAATGTAGTCTGAGATGGAGGAATTCTTTTGAAAATCTTCGTGTATAAGTTTGTTGTACACATGTTAGTACAAACAGCATGAGAATTAAAGATATGTGACAACATGCAAAGAGATATATCTATAAAGCTAACAAGCAATTGTTTAAATATTTCTGTCTTTGATGACAGCTAATTATATGGACTAAATTAACTCCACCTCCAGAACAAATCTTATATATTGAACAAATCACATAATATTAATGGTGTTTAATTTTGGCTTACTGTTGTTTTATATGAACTCATGGAAATCGAATGAAAATTACAAAATAGCTGTAATTTAAGGAAGCTATTTTTGCTGTAATTTAAACTGGAAACTACTTACCTTACAGGAACTGTTATATATGACTCAAATAATTTAAATTTAAAGCTTCTAACACAAAACCAACGAATATATCCAATCAACTTCCTAAAATAACTTCAATTTTCCTGAAAATTTAGAACATACTGGCCACAACACTCCTCAAAGTTTTTGTTAATTTTCCATTGATATTGAAATGAAACAGAAACTTTAAAAAAATATGTGATAAGCCACAATAAATTGCTGTATAGGTGAGAAAGAAAGCTTTGTTATACACTAATAATGTTCCTGAAGATCACTGCACATCACCAAAACCAATTAACACAAAATTTCTAATCATGCGGCACTTTTGATTTCTGCCATCGTATTCCTGGTAGCCTGGGATGATGAGGTGGTTAAAAAAAACAGAAAAACATTGTTCTTGCATTAATAATTAAGTAACAAGGTTCATGAAACTAATGCTTTTTCATGTATGTGGTACATAATCCAAAGAATTACAAATGAAAGTGTATGAAGGTACAATTCAGGTTAAGTTATGATATTAATTTTCGATATTTAGCTATATGCTAACATCTTACTTACCGACAGGTCTTTGTAAAAGTCCATTCCCTTCCTTCTTGCTGCTCTTATGCCATCACAGGCCTTATAAATCTTGCAAATTTTACAAATCGATGACCAGTTTTTACATTCAACTTGGCTTCGCTTTGACACCGCTTGCTCGTGCTGGCTGGCTGTATACAGCCAGAAGGTTTTTGTTGTGTGCCCACCCATTAAGGGTTTTACCGCAGGTAGGATTTGTATTGAATGATGTAGGATGAAGGTGATGTAGGTTTTTTGATTGGGAGTTAATTTTGAGGTTGCCAAAGTACCTTCGGGTTGAAGGGGAGGTAGCAGTACTTAGCACCCAAATTTTGTTTTTTGTTTTAAATGTTTAGATTTTAGTTGGGGAGAAATTTAGATGCCAAACAGCTTGGATAGGATTAGCTCCTAGGTTATCTAGGGTGCCCGCATGCCATACAGGGGACCCTATGCAGTCTAGATCGGCGTCTAGTGGGGTCATAATTGCCCAATGATCTGACAAGGGCGCTTCTATGTGATGGTAAACTTGCCTATAATTTTGAAGCCCAGCGCCTAATTTCATCCTCCACGTATGGAAGACCCAATGCTTCCTGGAGCAACCTGGTAGGGAAATAACGTCCCACAGAATAGATAGACCGCAGTCCTCTATTCTGTGCACGTTGAAGCCATGCTATCCAGCTATCTGCTGCCATGCCCCAGATCTCGCAGGCATATAGCATCACCGGAATTACCAGCGCTCGGAAGAGGTACAACTTCATGCGGACTGGCATCGAGGTCGACCCCAGCATTGGGTACAGGGAAGCAATTGCTCCCTGTACCTTCGCCGAAAGGTTCCTGATGTGCCGGCGAAAAGTTACACCTCTGTCCAAGTTTACTCCTAGGTACTGGACAGAGTTAGACCACTCTATCCTTCGACCTCGGTAGCTGAAGTTGGGGCAGTCTGCGGGGGTGTGGCGCTTTGTAAAAAGTATGGCGTGGCTTTTGTCCAGATTTACGGACATCCGCCAACGCCGGCACCACTGTTGTGTTAGGCGGAGATATCTTTGAATGGGGTTGAAGTCTCTGAGGATGTGTTTGTCCTTGCAGAACAGGTACACGTCGTCAGCGTATTGTGCCATTACGACTCGTGGTTCTGTGGGGAACTCTGCCATAAAGACGTTGAAGAGTGTGGGGGATAGCACAGAGCCTTCGGGGACTCCACCTCTCACTGGCCTTAGTGTTGATGTTTTCCCCGCGACTGAGACTTTAAATGTGCGATGTCGCAAGAAGCTGTGTGTAATGTTGATCATTCGTGATGGGAGCCGCAGATGGATCATTTTGTATAGGAGTCCGGCATGCCATGTCGTAGAGAAGGCCTTCTTGACATCCAGCGAAACTGCGGCCGTGAAGGCGCCTTCCTGGAAGCCCAGGGCGGCGCTCTCCACCACACGCAGGAACTGCTGAACTGTCGAGTGCCCAGGACGAAAACCAAACTGGTGGTCAGGAATGGCTTGCATGTCTACCAATATTGGGGACAAGCGAGCAAGAATTAGCCTCTCGAGAACTTTCGAAAGGGTGGAGAGGAGGCTAATGGATCTGTAGCTGGAAGGGTGTACCGGATTCTTCCCAGGTTTCAATATGCAAATCACCCGGACCTCTCTCCACTCTCGTGGCAAGTACCCAAGGGCGAGGCACATATTGAAAATCCTAGTCAGGAAGAGAACCGCATTGAAGGGAAGATGGCGGAGCATTAGGGGAGTCAGCCCGTCCAGCCCCGCCGCCTTCTTTGGTTTGAGACGTTGGAGTGCGCCTTGGACTTCGCTAGGTCGGATGGTAGGGAGTCTCTGCGCATCCTCAGGAGGGTGACGTAAGAAACGACGCACCTCCCGACGGACGCGTTCAGAAAAGTTGTCCTGGGGGTCATCTCTCGCACACATAGTGCGCTCAAGATAGTCAGCGAAAGCGTTGGCTTTGGCTTGGGGTTCATAGGCCAGGCCCTGGGTGCCGTGAATGGGAGAGGTGTACTGACCTCTTTGTTTTCTGAGGGCTTTGGCTATCCTGCACACGTCGCCATCCTCGTCGCGCAACCTGGCCATTTTGTCCTCCCACTCTTGCACCTTGTGCTCGCGCAGACGGACACTGACCTCTTGACGTAAACGCCTTAGGAGCGCTCGATTATGTGGCGTGCGGTGACGTTGGTATAATCTCCGTGCTGCCCAGGATCGCCAGATTAGAAGAAGGATGTCCAAAGGGAGGACATCGGGATGAAGAGGAGCCGGAGCATGGATTGTCAGATTATAGGCGGTCCGCTTCACGATGGAAGTGAAGGATGAGACGGCGTTCTCCAGGGTAGGGATATTTGTGATTCTGGGATTTGGCGGGATGGAAGTGCGGAGGCAGTTCCTGACGCCTTCCCAGTCAACCTATCGCGTTTGAAGCGAGATGTCGTGACTGGCAACCCTTGTGTTGATCTCTGTCAAAACCGATTTGTGATCTGAATATAAGGCATTTAATGATGGGAGTGTGAGATGGTATGGTAGATGTTTTGTGATTGCGAAGTCTATGACTGAGGGCAGTTCTCCTCCTCGCGGGTAATGAGTGGGTTGCCAGGGACCCTGTACTTGAAGATGAGGGTCCGCATCTATAAGGCGAATGATTTCATCGCCTCTTGCATCCGCCCGACGACCGCAATGCCAACGTTGATGTTTAGCATTAAAATCGCCGGCCATAGTAGCACAGGGATATAGGGCTAGGGTGGATAGATAGTCATTGGGTACAAACTATCGGTTTGGTGGATGGTACACAGAGACTACCAAGACCTCTAATCCACCAAGGTTCATACTAATGGCCGTGGCCTCTAGGGTTTGTAGAGGTGGGAGCTGGATGGGCTGATGGACCACATTTTGCCTCACCAAGATCGCAGTTCCGCCCCCTGGGCGTCCCTGACGATCCGTACGTTGGCAGATGTAGCCCGGAAGACGGAATCAGGAGTCTGGTCGGAGATGCGTTTCGCTGACTAGGATGACGTCTAGGGCATTTTCTCGGGCAAAGTGAAGTAGCTCGCTCCCATGACCTGCTAGGCCGCACGCATTCCAAAATGTGAATCGAAACGAGGTACGTGACCTAGTTCGATGCGCCATCTCGGAGCTGTTGCGTGCCTGCGGTCAGGAGGGCCCTCGCCTCCATTGCCACCAGCATCTTGCTGGCCGGATCTGTAGCTTTGAAGAAATTCACAACGAGCTCACACATCTTCTGTCCATGTGTCTGCAACAACTGCTGCAGCCACTTGAACACATCCATGAGATCGAGTGTAGCTGTCAGCGGAGCGGTGTTTGTGTGGGCGACTTGGTTGTGAGAAGAGGGTGATCTGGAACGAATGGGTGCAGGTCTTCCTCCCGCCCTTTCATCCCTAAGCTGTCTAGGAGGCATGGGTTCGCCATGGTTCTCCTGTGCAGCAGGACTTTGGGGCTCCCGAGGAAGCCTCCCTCCATTCCTACCGTTGTTGGTGTCGGTGCGTTTTTGGGCTGGGGCCCGCTTTTGTTTGCGTGGCTGTGTGGGAGGGTTGTGTGTCTCCCGTGACGTTTTAGGTCCATCAGAGGCCCCTTGTGCTACTTGAGCGTAAGTTCTGGGCCTATCGGCATCCCGCCGAGTCGTGGGCACATTGGAGCTGGTTCAGGGTCCGGTCTTGGGTCCGCCGCCACTGGTGAGGTCCTCTGCTGTTGCTGCTGTCTCACTGGGGGCTTATTCGCTGCTATAACTGCATTTCTGGCAGGACAGTCAACGTAACAAGCCACATGTGCTCCCTTGCAGTTAACTCAACTGGGCACATGTGTGGGTGACCTTGGACAAACTTCCTTGTCGTGGGCTCCGCTACACCTCAAGCAGCGGGGTGTCCTCTTGCAGAACTGGCTAGAGTGGTTGAATCCCAGGCAGCGATGGCATTGAGGGGGACCGCCAGAGCTTCTCACTGGCTCAATCCGTACTCGGAGGTAGCAAATGGTTGTGACACCATCTAGCTTCCCCTCCGGATCGTCGGCTCGTTCCACTATCACAAGGAAGAGTAGGATTGGGGCAGGGCCCGGCTGACCCTGTGGAGCTGGTTTGGTCATCTGCCTGACCAAGCGGGGCTGAATGCCCTGGCGGTTAAGGTTGTCAATTATGTCACCCACCGGTGTGTCCACTGGTAGGCCTCTGATGACCCTCTTAACGTCACGGCTCATGTCTAGGCCGAAGGTGAAGTAAGGGATGGACTTCCTGTCCAGTGCCCTTAGGATTAGCTGATAATCCTCGGCGTTACTCACCTGCAAGACATTTCGGCTCTTCCTCCTGGTGACCCTGCATGACACCGACAGGGTTGGCATGACCTCCTTTAGAAAGCCTACCAAGCCCCGGAAGTCATCCACGATCACAGGAGGAATGTGCCTCCTGGGTGGCCCAGAACGACTGGACATGCCAGTTGTCTCCAGGTGAGGGGCTTTTCTTTCCCTTCGCCGGTTGGTCACGGTACGAAACTCAGCCTCATCATCTGTAGAGATGTTCGATGAACTGTGTTCCCCATCGGAGTCATCCATCCTGGAGGATGAATTCCTTGGAACCGCGGTTCCGTCGGTGAAATACTCCTCGTCAGAGGAGGGGTTGTCTGAGGGCTCGCCCTCTGAAATTTTGCCTACCCGCTGTCGTATTTCGCGGGAAGGGCTCTTGTCAGTTTGCTGTTTGGCGACCGCTAACCTTTTGGCCTTGCCATTTACGCCCTCTCCTGGCTTTCGGCGTGGCCGTTTGCTTCCTGCAGTCAGGGCTGGAGCCCCGACAGAAGGGTGGGTGATTCCAGTGCTAGTACTGGGGATCGCTTCCTTTTCTGGAAGACTGGTTGGTGTGGAAGGGTGGAGTAAGTCACCTAATTTGGACATTTTTCCCTGCACCGAAGTGCAGTGCACAGCTAACCTTGACTGTATACTTAACAGTCAGCACAGGTTTGCTAAAAAGCGTGAGGTACAGAGGGCCGGACCCGAAGGCGCCTTATAAAACCGTCTTTTACGACGTTGGCTTAGGCCGTGTACCTCCCCTGGCTGATGTGGAGCTGGCCGGCTGTTTTCTCGGATGTTGTTGTCGCTCGCACGCTGCTGCTGCCTTCTGCTGGAGATTTAGCGAATTGCCGGGGGTCTCTCCTCCTCGAGACTTCGAAGAGACAATATCGACACACAGAGACGCTCTGCAGTAGACATGCCTGGACAACAGCAACACGCCACCAGCTAGCTGCAGCCCTGGGACACCCTCGTGTCTACGAGCCTGCAGAAGCAGCATCATTGTGCCAGCCTGAGCTACAACTAACAAAGTGATTGGGCAGAGTATCAAGGCTGCAGCCAACAGTCCTAGTGACTGGTTTCTAGGCGCCCTTACAGGTAGGCCCTCTGATACTCGGGCTTATTGCACCCTACACTTGTTCTCTCTCTATTTATAATTTTTCCTCTATATATTAGATTTAAGATTCCCCGAGACATTGCCCCAGTAACAGGGCGTAGCCCTGCTCCTCCCCCATTGGCCAATACTGCCCTCTTATTGGTAGGTGTATTGTGGGCCGCTATTGTCGTGCTGCATGGCATGGAGGAAAATGATGTCGCTTCTGTTTCCGAAGCTCTTGACCAATTTTTGCCTGCTCCGGAAAATGATAATGAGGCTGCTGATGAGCCGGAATGCCTCCTCTATTACGTTAAGGGAGGGGACTTTCGCTATTTCATGCACAGCGAAATAATAGTTGGTCCTCTCATGCCCTTGTCTCAAGCAGATATAAGGATACTCACTCTGGAGAAGAAGGCCAGACAAAAATTCCTGGAACTGGCTGACCGGGAATTACACAACACCATAGCAAATGCTAAACCAGAAGTCACTCTGAATGCATTTCAACTTTACTCTGCACACAGAGAGCGTGTAGAAGATATAGCCAATATCTTGCTTCTCAATGAGAAGTTTACGTCTACTCCAAAACAGGGAGTCACCATTAATAAGCCACGTGGTAAAGCTCTCAAGCATCCACATCAACCCGAGCCTATACCAACTACAAACATGTTCAATGGATTACCCATGGTAACCGATGAGGAGGCACCTACGGTGCCCATAAACAAACGGAGATGCACAGAACCTTCTGCCTACTTACACAACACCCCAGCAGCTGCAGCTCCAACCACTTCTGCTACAACTTCAGGAGTTCCACCAGTACAGGGTAATGTTGTAGCCCGTTCAGCAAAGGCCACACCAATCTTTCTAAGAGACCCGAGTAAGGCTAGGGATCTCACAGCTCATCTAAACACCAACTACCCAAATCTAAAATACTCAGTCCGCAACGTGAGCGGCACTGTTGCTTTCCTACCGGAGTGATCTGACGACCTTCGTGTCCTCCGGAAAGTGCTCACCGAAAGCAACACGCAATTCCTGACTACCCTACTGCCAGAAGAGGAACTTCTGTATGTAACAATAAAAGACCTGCCCATGTACATCATCGAGGCAGACGTCTCTGAAAAACTTAAAGAGCTGCAGTACCCAGTGGAGAGAGTTGGCCAGCTACGCTCCAATCGTAGCCAAACCACGCAACTTCTTCCACACTTCAGAGTAGCCTTGAAAAAGGAAGGGAGCTACCAGCAGATATACAAGGAGACGAGAATGTTCAACGCCACCATCCGAGTTGAATCCTATCGCCCACCAGCTAAGCCACTTCAATGCACAAACTGTCAGCAATTCACACATAGTGCTGCAGGTTGCCGTTTGGAGCCCATGTGTTCTTTCTGCGGAGAGCCAGGGCATAAAAGAGCAGATTGTCAAAAGTTAGGAGTAACTGCAGCTAAACCCACCTGTTACAATTGCGGCGGCGATCATTCTTGCCGATATGCCAAATGCCCTGTTTGGCAACAAGCTCGAGTTGAAATTCAGCTCAATAAAAATGGACAGCGCACCAGATTTGACGCAGCTCCAAAGGTACCTAATCCTATGGGTCTCCCTAAAGAGGCTTTTAAGGGTACCCGTTATCCTGGTCTGCCACCACCTACCAGGATTCAGTATAAGAGCTATGCAGCAGCTCTTCAGGCCACCGTCGCTCCCAGTAAGACTGCTACTACCACAGCAACCACAACCTCTGGGACCTCACCTCCTGTAGTCACCAAACCACAGGAGTCTTCAAACACCTTGCCTAAAGTAAACCCACCATCCCAACCACTGAAGGCAGCAAGTAACACTGCACCCAACACAGCTTCCAGGAACATTACAAATGCTAGTTCCAAACCAAAACCTTCTCCTGGTACCCACCAAGTGGCTCAACTACGTTTGCCAGCGCACCACTCTATTCCACATTCCATGCCCTCATCATCATCTCTAAATCCGTCCATCCCAGATGCACAATTTTTAACACTCATGGATAAAATCCCAGTACACTTACAACCTGACTTCGCAATAGCGTTGGCTGCAGCATTAGCCCAGCGACCTGCGAACATCCCTTCTGCAACCATCCTTGTGCACACCGTTTTTACCTTCTTGGCTAATTATGGTGGACAGCAATAAAATAACTGCCAACATCCTCAGTTTAAGGATTTGCTCCTGGAATGCCAACGGGTTGAGGAACAAATTAAAGGAAACAGCAAACTTCATTGCAGTGAACAAGGTGCAAGTGCTTGTGGTGCAGGAAACACATCTATCCAGTCACCTGAAGGCCTCTATCCCTGGTATGACCTGTCATAGGTCTGATCGCGCAGATGGATATGGTGGTACGGCGATATTCATTAGCCACAATATTCAGCACCACAGGCTACACTTGCCACCTTCCAATCTTCTGGAAGCTACAGGAATTCAAGTGGCCATACACAAAGGCACCCTCAACCTGTTTTCCATCTACATTCCACCTAGTAGACCTTTTAATGTAAAGGAACTGGACACCATCTTCTCTGCAGGCTCACCTACCATAGCTTTGGGTAACTTCAATGCAAAGAGCCCCCTGTGGAACTCTACCATCCGTAATCACAGGGGTTCTGCAATTGAGTATTACCTCGAAAAGCACAATCTTGCTGTACTTGCTCCCTCATCACCCACCATATCCTATGGGGATCGCCGTCCGCCAGATTGGCTGGACTTCGCAATTCTGCAAAACATCCGTGGCCACCCCAAAGTCATGTCAATCCCTGAACTCTCTTCAGATCATTACCCACTCCTGTTACTCTATCAGGGTCGGGCTACTCTAAGGTCCTCCCCCCTATCTCACTTAATCCAAGATATACAAACTGGATTAAGTACACGGAACTAATGACCTTGCAGACTGCAGAGGTTCTACCTTGTAATACCTTTGAAGAAGCTGAACAACTGGCCACTAACATCACAGCCACAATGGCAGCTATCATGGACCAAGCCACTCCACCACGGCGCACTACATTTAGCTTCAGAAAACCTCTCCCATATGAGGTAAGGCGTCTTATTGCCAATAAAAACAAGGCAAGACGTCGCTTTCAGCTAACACGCAACCCTATTCACAAACGTGAATGGAACCGGTTGCAACATCTAGTAAAACTATAATTACTTGAACACAGTAACGCTGAATGGGAGAGGCGTTTGAGTTCTCTTGATGTAGAAGACAGATATTTATGGAGAATGTCAAAGGCACTTCTAGGGATCCCTAAATCTGATCCGGCTCTTACTGATGGCAGGAGAGTTGCTACTTCGGTAAGAGATAAAGTGGAAATCATGGCAGAACATTTTGCCTCCTCATTCCACCCTGCAGAATCTGTTGATCAAGAGATTTCAGATGAAATTACATTGTCTGTAAGACAGTATCTCAGCACACCACACTTACTAGATGATGTGAAGCCAACAAGTGTAGCTGAAGTGAGGAACATAATCAACTCTGTGCGTCCATACAAAGCAGCAGGTGTCGACAACGTACCCTACGCTGCCTTCAAAGCTCTACCTCACTCATAGATCATACTACTAATGCATCTATTTAACAGCCTACTAGTATTAGCCTACTTCCCGGTAGCTTGGCGGCATGCTAAAATCATCACTCTCCCGAAGCCTGGCAAAGACTCACAACAAGTAAGCAGTCGTAGATCCATCAGTCTCCTTCCTACCATAAGCAAGCTCTATGAAAAGGTACTCCAACTACGCCTTGAAGACTTGCTAGACCAACATAATGTCCTGCGTCCTGAACAATTTGGGTTTCGACGGCAACACTCCACCACGCATCAACTTTTGCGCATCGTGGATGAGGTGGTTAGAGGTTTCAACAACCGTCACTATGTTGTAGCCCTTTTCCTAGACATCTCCAAAGCCTTCGACACTGTGTGGAATGAAGGTCTTCTCCATCGCCTTATACGTTACAATATCCCGTCATACCTTATTCACACACTTCATCATTATCTCAAAAACCGTACCTTCGTTGTATCAAAAGACAACATCCTCTCTCATACCTACGTCATAAATGCAGGGGTACCTCAAGGTAGTGTCCTTGGTCCTCTGCTCTTCCTCACTTACATAAACACCCTTCCAACCTTAAGGGGCTGCAACCTATATTTATTTGCTGATGATACAGCCGTCACAGTAGTATCTAAGCGGCATGAAAATGCAGTGCAGCGAGCTCAAATCTTTGCAAACATGCTACATGTCTGGTTCGCCACCTGGCGGTTGAAACTAAACGCCACCAAATCCCAAGCCGTCACCTTCACTAGAAGACCCCTCCAAGACGTTCAAAATCTGCAGTTAGCAGGAGCGGACATTCCTTGGTCCACACATGCCAGCTACCTAGGTGGAGTTTTGGACATGCATCTGACATGTAAGGAGCATATAACAACCGTGGCAAACAGAATAAATAGAAGGATGGCCATGCTCTATCCCCTATACAACAAAAAATCAGCTATGACGCTTAGCAATAAACTTTTGCTATATAAGTAGGTACTCAGACCTGCAATCACTTACGCCTGCCAAGTCTGGGGTGCAGCGGCCAAATCCTATCTCTACAAACTACAGATTCTGCGAAACCGTTACCTTCGATCAGCAGTTGCTGCCGATTGGTACATCCCAAATGAAAATATCCATTCTGATCTTTCCTTCCCAAAACTTTTTGACTACATATTGCATCTATCCCACGCCTTCTATGCAAAATTACCTTCCAGTTTCAACAACCTTATCCGAGGTCTCGGGGAACATGATCTTGATCCTGGTGAGAGATATAAGCGTACCAGACTTGTCCTTGGAACTCAATAACTTCAAGTCCCCTTCCCATAAATCAAACATCCTTACTCTTACACTAATCGCAGCTTAAATCGCCACCACCTAACCACCATCCCTTATAAATACCCACCACCATACCAGTAAGGGACCTAGTCCCGGTATGACAAGAGTCAAAGGACCCTCCTCCACGGAGGAGGATAACCCTTCAACGACCCCACGGCGTGTCTCCGATTTGCCGGGAGCTTCCCTAAGGTCCCTCCCGATAGTGGAAATTCGCTGATTCCAAAGTTCTGGATGCGCTGGCAACTCCAACTCTCGAAGGCGATGTTTACTCTACGACGTCTCGAAGCAGAGTCCAATAGACACCGTTAACACCGACAGATTTTTAAGTTGAGTGAAGAGAGACATCTGTTGACACCGACAGATTTTAAAGTTGATGTGCAGCGCTCCATCTGTTGGAAGACGGTTTCGAGAAGCTTAATGCGGATTCGGAGTCTGTATCCCAGTCACAGTTTAATACTAATCACAGTTTAGTATGTGGCAAAACGAAATATGAAATTTATGAAAACATCGAATGGTCTTTGAATAAGATTGAAATATGAAAGATCAAACAGGAAATATCCCTGATTCCTGAAAAACGAATTCTGGAAGGAAGGAAAATTCTAAAGGAAATAATCGTTAACTTGGATGGTAAAGAACTAAAGTTCACTAAGCACATAAAATACTTAGGCATACCAAATGGAATATAATATGAGTATGTGACCACATAAAATATATGTTTCTGGAATGGCAGAAACGCCGTTGCTGCTTTAAGACGTTTAAAGTCAAATACGAGAGAACCTAAGTCAGAAAAAAGCAGCATACCTACAAGTGTAGTAAACTCAACAATATCTACGCATCTTTTTGGTTAATCTGTCTGGAAAAGAAGCAAACTTTCAAAATAATTGTGAAAAGTCCAACGAAAGGTAGCAATCAGAATATCTGGTGCGTACACAACTTTCCCACAAGAGCTGGGACCACATCCACCCACTTAGTGACTAAAGAGCACACATTCATATATTATAAAGGAAAAAGAACTGAGTGTAAGCTTTAGGGAAACCACAATAAGAATTTGCAAGTAAAATGGTAATTAGAAACTAAAACAGCTCAGTGGACAAAGACTTTGATACTGGAGATAGAACCGGCCTCGGTAGCGTAGATGGTAGCGTCTCTGCCTCACCTTCAAGAGGTCTCGAGTTAGAATCTCGGCCAGGGCGAGTTACCTGTATACGGGGTTTTCCGGCGTTTTCTCTTGTCCTGAAAGATGAATGTCGGGTAATTCTAAGCTCCATGGACCCCGGACACATTTGAGTATCATTTCACCAGTTTCATTCATCGTCCGATATGACTTAATGCTGGAGGACGTAAATTAAAAAAGAACTGGAGATAGAAACCTGTGATTACATGGGAAGCATCATGAAGTTGGATTTTATTTAACCAATACATACGTAAAATATGAAGCTATTAGCAGTGAAGCAAACAAATATATAAAAGTATAACAATTTTTAATTTAAAACTTCACTTATCTTATAAGAAATGACAATTTTCTTAGAAATTCTCCGGAATTGCGATGTGAAACCTTTACATATCCTCAGCCGGAAACAACAAAGCTGTCGTTATCGTTATGAACGTTAGATGTTAATATGTTCTTGTTAGTAATACCAAAATCTGAAGATAAAACAAATTTAAAAACAGAATCAACTGCCAGTATTTTAAAATTCATTACGCGATATTTATTTTTTAAAATAAATATATTTTCCCAAACTATTAAATCTCTCGGACAATTTAATTGTTTTAATAATTTAACTTCAGGATTTATTTAATGGTTAAATGACCAAAACTGATCCGCTACGACCAATTTATCAGTTTGTTTATACTTAATGTTACGAAAATGTTCTTTCGTTCTGCTTTCTAAATTACGTTTTGTCCTTCTAATATAAACTTTATCACAATCAAACAATTAAACTGATAAATACCTGATTTTTTATTATTAGGAACTTTTCCTTTTTTCAGAAATGTAATAAATTTTTGTACTAAATTTATTTTGAGGAACTAAAGTTATACGAAACTCTTTAAAAATATTTTGGAAATATTTATTAACCCAAGGATGGTAAGTTAATTTTTAAAAATTATAATTGTCTTTATTTTTTCAAAGGGTAGAAACATCATTAACAATTTTTGATATTTAATTTGTTCAATTTTCTTTTGTATAAACTCTTGAGTAAAACCATTAATTGAAGCAGTATTAATATGTCTATATTATTTATTAAATTCCTCTTTATTCAAGGGTATATTTATTAATCTATAAATCAAACAATTGAAAACAGCAAATTTATGTCAAAAAGGGTTAAATCTTCTATCTTTTATGTAGCTATCAATATGAGTAGACTTCCTTTAAATACCAAAGTTCAATTTATTATTATTTCTGATTATCTTTAGACCTAGAAAACAAAGAAATCCATTAATTTCAGTTTCTAATATAAATGTTATACCTTTATCTTGCAAATTTAGTAATTTTAAAGCATTGTTGATGAGTTTATCAGGAACAATTGCAAAAGTATCAAAAACATATCTATACCAAACTTAAAAAATTAAAGGGAATGCTTTAGTGATTTCTGGCTTAGCAATGGGTAATCCTCTTCCACCTTTTCTTGCTGATCTTCTTATGAGGTTTTTGGAAATAAATATATACATGGTGTTCATTTTTATCTTTGATTTTACCGCACAAAATTTGACATCATCACTAGCATCGCTGATGGAGCGAATTTGTATACGATTCCCCTAGCGGCTTGTGATCGTATTTGATGTGCTGACAGCAGCTTTGAAGCCTCCCTCAACCATTTGAGAAGTGGGTCCTGCCCGTGTAACATAAAGGTGAGGAATTTCGCAGGTGCGTACATACGATAACTGTTTATAAAAAAACTATATATTGCTATGTAATGCACTGCAAAGCTAATTATGCTGCCGTAAAAGTATATCATGAAGAATATACGAAATTATATGTCAACCAACACTTATTTCACAATGAACATTTGTTTTTCTGGTATGGTAGACATATATACATGAAATAGAAATATTTCAATGTGATCTCAATTATTTTCTAATAACCACAGTCTCCTCACAATGTAACTTCATTACAAACCAGAAAATTAGCAGAACATGTTCTAGGAATGAAAAATAAATTAGTGTTACAATATGAACAACGCTTTTATCCAAGTCTGAACAAGAAAATATCTCTAGTACACAGTCTTATGTGTCCATTTTCTTATATTTCCTTTGTCTCTTCCCCTTAAGCACTGTCTGTATTGTGAGAAGGTATGCTTGAGGCCTTTCTGTCATAACATAGTTTATTGCTTCTAGATCGGGACCGATTTCTTTATAGTGTCCAGTGTCTCTCTTTGTGAATAACTGATCCTGTACCTTGTAAATGTTTGATGCACCTTTTGGTTTTAAAAGACATAAGGATACCAACATTAATAGACACTTTAATTAAATATGGGAATGACAGAAAGTTTATATCGTATAGTGATAAAACATAAGTGTTTAAGTTGCAAACAAAAGTATGTCAGTTTGACGGTGCCTTGACACTTTTGACGACATTACGCTCCGAGGGACTTGTCTGAATGCTGGATAGCTTTGCATAAACTCCTCTTTGCAGCGGTTTAAATTATATTTATATGTTGCACCAATTTTAATGTACGAAAGTAGCAGTCAACCATGAAGACGCGGTGCTCTTGCATTCATATCCAGGGGAAGTTGGTTGTATTAGTTATTAGCCCAACCACACTAAGAGTGCTGTAATTTGCTTACTGTTCCGCAAAAATTACCACTTCTTCTCTGTAGAGGGCGTTGTGATTTCAAGATAGACTCACCAGTCAACTATGATGTCATTCTTGCTCTATCGGAGTTCGGGAAATAACAAATAAAATGAACACCCTGTATGTATATATTTATTTATTTATTTATAACATTTCTTATAAGTATCCTGACAGTGGGAGTGATATGTGCTCCTGAAACGTTAATTTCTAATTGTCTCTTAACCTAGGTTGTTTCCCCGAGAATATCTTGAATAATTCAATTGTTTTACTTAGCATTACAGAGAGTAAAATTACAAAGAAAATAAATATTTTAAAACTCAAAAGTTCAAGGGGATAGATATATATCAGGGACGTATTTAACGGGGGTGTCCAGGAGGTCCGGACCCTCCAAATAAATTATCATCTCAAACTTTTGTTAATAGTTGAAATAAACTTTGGTTTAAAATAAACCGAAAAGTTTATTCAAGCTTCTAATCTTAACGTCCCTATTCACTGTCAGGCAAACATGAAGTTATTTAAAGGGATGCAGCACTGAAAACCCCAAATCCGGAAATTTTCAACCAATTTTGCTGAAGGTTTTACCAGTTAGCTCTGATGCATAGGGGATGCAGTATTCAAAATTTGGTTTCTGTATCTTCAATAGTTTTTGAGTAATTAATTTGTGAAATTCAAAATTTGGGCAAAATTCAAACCGTTCCACTTGGTGAAAATTTTCAAAATTTTAATTTTTCTACTTCTTAAAATATTCAAATGGTTATGAAGAAAAGATCTATCATATGAATTTCTTATACTGCCTTTAGTTCCAGAGGGGGGGGGGGGGGAATTAGGCACAGAGCAAACAAAAAAAAAGCCGAAAATGATTAAACCTTTTACTTTATATATCAATAACTTTAATAATATAATTCATATTAAAAATTCATATGATAGTAACCTGAGTTTGCTTTCTAAGAACATGTGTTGAAAATTTTAGAGGGAGCGAATCAAAACTGCATCGTGTGGAACATTTTGAATGACAAAAAATGTTGAAAAAACTATAACTGTGTAAATCAAATTTTAAAATCCAAAACATTTTCCTTCTCAGCTAAATGCCTTGAAACAGACTAAAAGCCTCCAGATTAGTAAGTTGAACTCTCCTGCCTCTTCCTTCTCTCTTCTGCAGCAGTTTTCTTCAATTTTAGGTTCCCTCTGTATGTTTTAGTAGTTACCTGTGCAGAATTTGTTGAATAAAGTAAGCGTAATTGGTCCTTTCCTTGGCTAATTTTTAGAGATGCTGGTGAAATCTGTGTCCATTATGTATGACTACAGCTTGAGTGAAGCAGAACAACCAAATTGAATGCACTGATGGTTGTTGTCACAGTAACCTGAAGTCTCTTCTTTGACACAAATATTTCTTTTGGGCAATCATGCCATATCATCTATGTAAACTTTCAATTGCATTTTGTGTCCTAAACAAAGTACATCTCCTTAGGATTTCATCTGTCGCCAGACTTTGGTACACAAGCATTAGTTTACTTACCACATCAGGCCTCAAGTATGCTCCCATTGTTGTGTTGTTATGTTTAGGTGTTTCTTCCCATGTGTCGTTTAGCCGAATACCTGATCCTAACTATATACACAGTCAACAGTTGTTTCAAAGAATGTTTTACCTATGACCTATATAACAGTTTTATGCACGTTTAGATGCATAGAACACCTTTATCAATATTAAATGGCACACTAAAACTCTTCAATTATATATAAACAGTATGTAGTTTAATGAGAAACACAAGAAAACCATGACCAAGTTAGAAACTCACACAAAAGCAAAATATAAACATTACTATTAGCTTTCAATGTGTACAGCCAGTGTTTTGTTTCCATGGTGCCGCATACTGTAAGAAACTACCAACACACAAAATTCCACCAGAAACTTTGTCCGCTAATTTCAAATGTATGAATTTAGTACATTCAATGGAACTCAAATGACAGAAGTCTGTGAATCCAAGGGCCGGTATGCGGCTGCACACGGGCATTTAAATGTCATGTGAGGATATTTAAATTCCTGAAACTCATACATTTTGTTGGATTATGATTCAATAGGGTTCAAAGTATTTTATTAGCTAAAAAAAAAAAATTCCCCATGTTTTTAGCCAATTTCGTTGCTGCAGTCGTTTAAGAGAGAAACAAAAGGTTACTGCACAGCAGCTATAGAACTCGTTAAAATACACAAATAATGTCAATTACAGCAATGTACTGCGAACTTAAACATTTCCTATATATTATTATTTCTTGATTACAATTCCCGCATAGTTACTTAAAGGTATGTAACTTTTTAACTTTTAAGTTCCTATTCCCTTTCTTCATTCAACGTGAACTAATACTTCAAATGCACCAATCAGTGGTTCGCTTTCTAAATATCTGATTACTGCTTATATCACTTTATCCCAGGTATAAGAACAAAATATGTGCAATGCGCAAGGCCTTTCTACACACTTTATTTAAGGAAACAAGAGAAAAACAAACTTTTCTAAGAACAATTTGTAGAGACTTGGGTGGAGAAAGTCATGTAAGTGTAATATATTACATGCGTTTTTATTTTTTTTACTAACATGATAAAAGTGCATTCCTGATTATTTACTAAAAGCAAATAATTCAACATAGAATTTTTGGAACCCCCCCCCCCCCAGAATCTGACTTTTAAATACGTGCATGGGGAGTACCTTCTCACCATAATTCTAACAGACATCGTTGTATGCAGATAATGTTGAATTTAGAAATCAGAGAAAACAGACAAACTTGAAATTCTGCAGCCGGACGTTCAAATTCAATGACTACACCTAAACAATGGATGTTCTAAAACCTTTGTGAAAAATTAACTTGTGGAAAGCAGTTTTCCACTCTTTTCTCTAAATAAGGAACAAAGCACTATTACCGTAAGTTATTATAGTCCTCAATTAACCAAAACAGAATATGATCAGTGAATTAGAATTTTCCTTGACAAAAATGAACCTGGAAAAAGCAAATTAAAGAAATGACACATAAAGGAACAAACCATTCTAAGATATTAAATGGGGTTGTTCACGGTGTACATTAAATATTATACAATTTTTAAAACAACTTTTATTTGGTTTGTCACAATACGTGAGGAATTACAGTTCTAAATCTGTATTTTAACGAAACTTTTGACATTTAACCAGTGCTTTTCCAATGTGGAATTAACGGGAATGAGCAACAGAAGGTGGTTGCAAAGGTGCTCAGACAATTAAATAAAATATCACCTATGAAAGAATTAAAAAATAAATTAACATTCTCACAGCCGATTACGACAAATATCTTGCATTCTCTGAAAAGTTTTATTGGAAGGATCTATAAAATAAACTTAAAACAATTCCAGATCTATCTAGAAAATCATCTTTTGCAATGCAGGGCATATTTATTTTACCATTGCTTTTATTCAGTTCAAGACTTTACAGCTAATGATTATAAATTATCTCTCTTCACATATTGCAAAGGCTTCAAATTATTAAATAAACCCGGTGGCGGTTGGTGGATTAAATTATTGGTGATGCACAAATGAAAAATAAAATACAGAGTAGTAGTGACTCACCTATTTATACAGAAACTCTGCTCTACTATCCTTAGACCTGGCCAATCTATCAATAACTTTTGCGTTGAAGCCGCTTATCCTCATAACAAACTCTCTCAATTAAAAGCGCTGCTAATGCTGACAATCTGTCCTGTGACATTGTGTTCCTAAGGAAAGTTTTTACTCTTTTTAAAGTTGAGAAACAGCGTTCTGCTTCAGCGGTACACATTGGCATACTTAACAGTACTCGGAGGAGTTTGACATATTTGCCGAATGTAGCACATAAATTGTTTTCCTTAATGAAGTCCATCAAGCACAAAGCGCCAGTCATTCCACGAAATTCTTCTCGATTGTAAATTACAGTCAGTTCTGTACGAATTTTTGTTCCAGTGATAAAAGGACAGAACCTTATTGTTTCTCTAAGGGAATCCTCTGGAAATGTCTTATCATAGTCGGAGAAATTTTCTTGATGAAATAAAGTCGAGGCTACCAGATGCCCTGTGAAGCTAAATCTGTCCTTTGCTTATCTAAGAATAATGTCACAGACTTCAAGAGCTTCTCTTCTTTTCACATCATGATCTTCCATTCTTCTCCTCTTAATTGCAGTTTCTTTGTGTTCCTCAATATCCACGCTATTTCTTACTTTTTGCACTTCCCTTTCAAATGCGTTTAGCTGGGTGAGGGCAAATATTGCATTGCAGTCTCGTTTCTGCAGCTGATTGTACAAAATGTCCACATGAGGCATGATCTTGTGGAAGAAAGACAGCCGGAATACAAAATGATCATCTTTCAAAGTGGCCATAAACCCAGAAGCCTGAACAAGTGTGGTGTTGTTGTTTAACAGAGCTCTCTTTTGAATGACCTCCATGCATTTAATTAAATTCTCCCTGTGTTCGGAAACGGTATTGATGGTCCATGAATGAAAATTCCATCGTGTCGGAACAGAGCGTGGCAATCGCTTCTGCACAACTTCATCAAGCACAGCTGTTCTTTGAGGAGAATTTGAAAAAATGTGCATATTCCTTGTAAATTGGCAAAAAATATCCTCACACTGGTGTTTACTGAGGCTGCATTCAGCATTATTAAATTAAGTTTATGTGCATGGCAGTGTATATAAGAGGCACAAGAATACTTCTCTTTCACAATTGCCTGAACACCGTGTTTCCTACCTCCCATGACGGATGCACCATCATAGGTCTGTGCTATAAGTTTGGGCACCCTGACAGTTGCAGATCAAGTTTAGATTTAATGACTGTGGCAAGAGAGTCTGCATCATGACCAGCAGGTCCAACAAAACTCCAAAATCGTTCTACGGGTTTGTCATTCACAAGATATCTGTAATAACCATCTGATACAGTGAGGAAACATCTGTGGTTTCATCTGCTATGACAGCAAGGAATTCTGCATCCTTAATCTCCGTCATTATTTCCTCTTGGCATACCTCTAACATACACTGAAGAATTCAGTTTTGTATAGTTTTTGAAGTGCCCTTAAAAACAGTTGCTTTTTCCAGGTAGCCCTTCAGGACACTATCGAGATAAGCGCTGAAATCTATTAGGCCTCGAAAGATACCAGGGTTTTGTGATATATCAGATTCATCCGTATACAGTTTATTATGATTTTTAGGACATATCTATTCTGCGTAAGTTTATCGTTATGCTGCTGTATGTTCCTTCTGTATGCACTGTCCATTTGTGCAGCAATATTAATATTGCCATACATTGCTAAACTTAATGCATTTTCTATATGAGAGGAAGAGGACTCGTGCTTTTTAACACGGTCGTGCATGTGTTGCATGTCTTTCATTCCTTGCTTCACAAAGGAATCATCTCCTCCAAAGAGCAGGCATGGGAAACAATATAAAGAGTTTTTAACTTCACATCCACATAACCAGTCGTGCTTCTTGTACATGTCAGGGTTGAACTTCCTATTGAATGTTATAGAAATGTTTGGCGTGAGTCTACCCATTCATTTCACTTCAGATTTTTCTTCAGCACTGCGTTGCGAAAAGGGCTTTTCCAGTAAAGATTGCATGGTATTCATTCTATCAGAATTTTAAAAATGTACAAAAACAACACCTCACAAAAATCACTAGAAATAAAATGTTAGAATACTCAGTTTAACCTTAAGCAAAGCTTTCTCAAAGCTCTGGGAGCACGAAACCACACTACAGAACAGACACACAGAAGCTAAGCCTGAATTTGACGCTATAGCTGTTGCTAAGAGTAGGAGGAGCTAGGTTTATAAACCTTCATTTAAGCAATGCATAAGAAGCCACTTCCATCTGTTCACCTTCCCGCAAGCCCCTCAGAGAGCCTACATTTGGGCGAAACCCTCTGTTTACTTCGACTTCTGCGGTCATGGACAGCTACAGACGATAAGCGTAATTGAAACATGTTTGTATATAAAACAGTGCAAACAAGTACAGATTTAATGTGCAAAATGCACCTGTTTATATTCAGAAACAGTGGATGTAGCGCAAACCTGCAACCTTATGGAGGAACCGCCCTGAATAAACCCCCCACATTGTTTTTAAAAGAAGTTTAGCTCTAACAATTTTTAAAAAGAGCTGAAGAAATTTCTAATTCAGAGTGTCAATAGTGGAGGAGTACCTAAAATATAAATTTATGTTTTCTTATACATTGTACTTGCTTGTGTAATAAACTATGATTCCTGTAAATTTTGTATGTATTTTGATAAAGGCAATAATTCTGATATCACAGAGTAAATTGATGTCTAGGAGAGAATGAAATTTCGTGCTACATTAATAATGTCCCTGGAGATCATCACTGTACTTCACCAAGACAATGAACATTCACATTCCAGAGATTCCCCACTTTTAATTTCTGTCAGCGTATTTCTCATAGCTTGAGATAGTGACCGCTAAAAAGAGGAGAAAGGCCAGTGTGTTGCAAAAATAACTAATTAGGTTAATGAAACTACAAGGAAACTGACTACCTTTGCATCTAAAACTTATTGACATGCCGCTAAGAAGCTGCTACGTAGGCACAGGATTGGCAATCCTGGAGTTCCAAGACAAATCTCTCGATTGGGTTCCCTGAGTAATGGTGTGGAGACTTCCAAGTCTTTGGTTCAGAACAGAGCTTCAATCCTTCATCTACATTCAGTCTGAATACGGTCTGAAAGAAGCCACTTGCGTAAAACAGCCGATGCGGATGCGCAGGAGTTGACTGGGTAAAGCTCAATACCCAGTTTACAGTAATTATTTACAGCTGTGTTCATATCTGCAAATAAAGGCCAATCCCTGAATGAGCTGATGGTGATCGAGTACCACTGTCTTATCACTGGGAGATGTGACTCTACGATGAGCAAAGTGCTGATCAGGACTCTCACTTAAGAGGCGGTGGGCCCAGGGTCTGAACATGCATTTGGAAACATTTGCAATGGGGAGGATACTTTCACCATGAGAGCTAAAGCACAAAACAAACCAAAAGATTTAGTTTGTGCATTGGCAGCCTTTTGGACACACAAGTGATTTTTGTAACAGAGCTGCTTCCTACAGTGGCTATGGAGAAATAACACATGATGCAGTGCTGCCCCTGCAAAATGTGTCAACTGCAAAGGAAGTCATTCATCCAACACAACTCCCTAATTTTAGAGAGAAAGCCGATCCAAGTGATGCGCGTAAGGAAGAAGTTCCATAACCCCAGGTCCCCCCAGGCGCCTACTTCGGTAGGTACGGGTTTGGCGAACCCGGGGTCCCGAGCCAACAGTCTCCCTCGAGTGGGCTCCTCTTCGTGGTTGAGGGAGACGGTCAACAGGCCCACCCACGTGTAGGCCGTGCGTGGAGACCCGTGTCGGTGGAAAGGTTTGTCCTGGTAGTTGAGGGATGCGTATCTGAGCTCGTAACAGTGTTTTTCTGAATTCGGGGAGGGTGCGCATTTCTAATACACTACTTTGGCTACTGCTTCGCCTAAACGGGAGGTTAGGGACTAACCCACCCCTAATCAATCGGCCAGGACTAGGTATTGTAGTGACCTCCAGGATGAGTGGGACGGCGAGCTCGCTATATCCCCTGTGTAGCCCTGTCATCCCAGTGGGATGACCCCTTGTTGGACTCCGTGGTGGGTGGGGAGCACTGGCGGATGAAATTAAGACCTAATATTATGGTTAACCTACACCCCCAAAAAACAATAAACGTGGAAAGAATTTGTTTGAAAAAAGTGTTAAACAAGTAGTTGAGTGTGGTCCTCGCTACTTAGTTATTAAACGAACGGAGGAAGGTAGAACTTTTTCTACGGTTAATCCGTTTATTATACAGAAAGGTCTTGACAAAATAGCTGGTGCTGTTAAATCATGTACAAAATCTAGAAATGGCACGCTGCTGGTGGAAGCAACTACAGCATCCCAGGCAGCAAAGATACTGAAAGCCAACATGCTGGGCAGTTATCCAGTCAAAGTGGAGATGCATAGGACCCTGAATTCCTCGCGCGGTGTTGTAAACACTAGCGCGTTGGATGGAATGTCCAATGAGGATATTCAGGAGAACCTCCAGGAACAAGGCGTAACTGCAGTCTATCGTGTCCAAAGGAGAGAACGAGGGGATATGGTTCCTACTCGTACCCTGTTCCTGACCTTTGATCGGGTAGATCTCCCTCAAAGGATCAGGGCAGGATATGAAGTGATTGAGGTTAGACCATACATACCTAACCCTCTGAGATGCTACCAATGTCAGCGGTTCGGTCACACTAGTGCATTCTGTAAAGGCGCACCTACATGTGTCAGGTGCGGAGCCGGCATGCATGAAAATGAATGTTCATCACCTCCAGCATGCGTAAATTGTAGTGGTGAACATCCATCAAGTTCACGAGAATGTCCCCGTTATATTGAAGAGCGAGCCATTCAGGAGATCCGGGTTAAAGAAAAGGTTTCCTTTCCGGAAGCCCGGAAACTTCTATGTATCCTCAAGCCCTCTTCAACCACCTCCCGTACCTATAGCTCTGTGGCGGCTACTCCGTCACCGAAACGGGAGGCTGGTACCCAAACATCTGATATAAACGGGGCAACAACATCCGAGAAAGTTCTAGTGCCTAGATCGCAACCAAGAGCATCAGTGACACCATCTAAAACTCCGAGAACACAGACTACTGAAAATAACAAGTCAGTGAAGTCGCCTGACAAAGCATCCACGTCTAACAACAGGACGAAATTGCCCATTGTATACCAAGCACCAGAGATCAAGTTCAAGACGCAGTATGACCGAACTGCCTTCCTGAAAGAAAGCACAAAGTCTGCTCCAGAAAAGTCAAAGAAACGTAGCCCTAGAGCGTCTCCGAGAACATCGTCGGAGTCATCTTCTGGGGAGGACTCCATCCGGCGACCGTCATCTACGTCTGTCGGAATTTCCAATCGCTTCGAGCCCCTCGAATCGAAAGATGTGGAAAGAAAAACGTCCTCTTCCATAGAGGATATGGAGCAGGAAACATCTGACCACCCTGCTGCATCTGCAGCAAAGAAGAGGCAGGATAAACCTGCCGAAACTAGCCCTACACCAAAGAAAAAGGGCAAATTGATTCGGCCGCCCATGAAGTCGTCTTAATGTAGACTACCTTTACATCTTATTTCCCATAGTTCCAATGGCTATCCTACAATGGAACATACGAGGATTAAGAGCGCATCGACCAGAACTGGAACTTTTGCTCAGTAAGCATAACCCCTTAGTGGTATGCTTACAAGAGACTAAGCTACGACCGCAAGACAACTTTAAAGTCAGACGCTACACACCACTGAGGTGTGATGTTGAAACAGAAGAGGGCATTCCCGCTCACGGGGGTACTATGATGCTCCTCAGGGATGACATATTTGTAGATCCTTTACATCTACAGTCTGATATAAAATCTGTAGCTGTAAGGATTAAGCTGCCATCAATCGAATTTTGCATTTGCAATGTCTATGTACCGCCATCAGATGACCTCTCGCTAATTGACCTTGAAGATCTGGTTTTCCAACTCTCAACACCATTTCTAATAGTGGGAGACTTTAATGCCCATCACCCACTTTGGGGCTCAAATCGGCCATGTTCGAGAGGGAACCTCATTGCAAAATTCCTGGAGAGCAATAACTTGGTTCTCCTGAACACCGGAGAGCCCACATTCCTCTCAGACGCGTTTAACACCTATTCGCACATCGATTTGGTACTGTGTTCATCCCAGCTAGCTGTTTCATTACAGTGGAATGTCATCTCTGATTTACATTCCAGCGACCACTTTCCATGTCTTCTTAGTCACTTAGCACAAGATGTGTCTCCCTCACGTACCCCTAGATGGAGCTTTGATCGTGCCAACTGGAACCTTTACACCCAGTTGGCTGTCTTTGAATACAACGAGCACGATTCTGTGAATGATTTAGTTGATCATCTCACAGAGAAAATTCTTTCCGCTGCAGAACAATCTATTCCACGTTCGGCCACCCAACCCGGTCGATTTCCTGTCCCATGGTGGACCAACGACTGCCGGAATGCTATTCGTGCTCGTAGACGTGCTCTAAGGGTATTCCAACGACACCCTACTCTAAGTAAACTAATTGAGTACAAGAAAGCGCGTGCAAAATCTAGGCAAATAATTAAGGATAGCAAAAAGACCTCATGGAACAAATTTGTATCATCTTTTAACAGATGTACACCCTCATCTGTTGTATGGGATAAATTAAGGCGCGTGGCCGGAAAATCAACCCACCTGCCAATCGCTGGTCTGAAAACAACTGCAGGAGTTGTTGTTGATCCGTTTGTTGTGGCTAACACTTTCGGCTGTGCTTTCGCTCAGGTGTCTAGCTCATGCAATTATGCTCCTGAGTTTATCTCAATTAAGACTCAGGTAGAATCTCAAGGTTTCGTGTTTAGTTCCAGAAACCTTAAAGACTAAAACCGCCTCTTCATCTTGGCAGAGTTAGAACACGCTCTTTCGTCATCGCGACTGACAGCACCAGGACCGGATGGAATCCACGTTCAAATGTTACAACATCTCTCACCTGAAGGTAAGGCATTCCTGCTCGAGGTCTATAACCGTGTTTGGGTTGATGCCACGTTTCCTGAAAAGTGGCGAGAAGCTATCATTATACCTATCTTGAAAGCTGGCAAGGACCGTCACCTCCCTTCTAACTATCGCCCTATTTCCCTCACCAGTTGCGTATGCAAGGTGATGGAACGCATGATAAATGGGCGGTTGGTATGGTGGCTGGAAACGCACAACCTACTGAATAACATTCAGTGCGGTTTTCGACGACGCCGTTCAACAGTGGATCAGCTGGTATCCATGTCGACACAGATTATGAACGGATTTCTTAAGAACTGTCAAACAGTCGGAATATTTTTTGACCTCGAAAAGGCTTATGATACGTGTTGGCGTGCAGGGTTGCTACGTACTCTACACACCTGGAATATACGTGGACGCCTACCACTCTTCCTTCAGGAATTTTTGAAAGACCGCGTATTCCGAGTAAGGGTTGGCTCGGTTTTTTCGAACCTTTTCGTTCAAGAGAACGGTGTACCACAGGGATCGGTACTAAGTGTTACGTTGTTTGCTATTGCGATTAATTCTATCTCGAAATGTGTACCTCCAGGTGTCTCGTCATGCCTATTTGTAGACGACTTTGCCGTCTACTGTACATCTCAGCGCACTCCGTTTTTAGAGCGCCGTCGTCAGACCACCTTGGACAACCTTAAGAGTTGGAGTTTAAAAAACGGCTTCCGTTTCTCCACTGAGAAAACCATCTGTGTTAACTTCTGGCGTCAGCAGAGTCGACTACCTCCAAGGCTCCGGCTAGGCGCTGATCTACTACCGTTTGCAGATGAGACCAGGTTCCTTGGATTGATATTTGATATAAAACTTAGTTGGTCGTCGCATATAGCACAACTGAAAGCACGATGTGACCGATCTTTAAATATCTTGCGGGTACTAAGTGGAAAATCGTGGGGAGCGGACCGTGCAGTGCTATTGCGACTTTATCGGGCACTCATCCGTTCCAAATTAGACTGTGGTAGTATCGTTTATGGCTCAGCACGACCATCTGTGCTGAAGAGATTAGACACAGTCCATAATTGTGGCATACGTATAGCAGTTGGGTCATTTGCAACGAGCCGAGTTATAAGCCTATATGCTGAGTCTGCAGAACCTCCTCTGCAGTACTGGCGCGACATGTTATTAGCCAATTATGGTTGTGGACTTAATTGCATGCCTACACATCCATCGTTCACGCCGTTCTTTAATACCTTCATGGACGTGCGTTATAGGAACACTACTATTAAACCAAAGCCACCTGGTTTTCGTTTCCGGGAGCTCCTTAGACATCTTGATACTGACATGGCCAAGATGTGTCCTAGGGGGGAGAGGACATACCCTCCTTGGTTGTGCAGAGCGTCCCCGGTTGATCTGGGCATGACTAGATATGATAAATCTACCATGTCTATGTCTAGTATGCGCACATGTTTTTTACAATTTTTATCGCGATATGAGGATTATTTTGTAATTTATACTGATGGCTCCAAGAACTCAAATGGTGTTGGGTGTGCTTACGTGTGTGGAACCGAACCGTATACATTCGGATTCCATACTAGCACTCCCATTTTTACTGCAGAGCTTTTTGCAATATACCGGGCCATTTTACACGTACGTCGACGAAAGTTGGGGGACTGCTTAATCCTGAGTGATTCCCTCAGTGCACTTCAAAGCATACGGCAGCTGTACAACTACCATCCTATTGTGCAGCGTATACAGGATTCCCTCTACGTTTTACACGCATCTGGCGTTAACGTGGTGTGTGCATGGATCCCTGGTCACGTAGGCTTGCGGGGGAATGAAATGGCGGATTCAGCAGCCAAGACGGCTATCATGAAGCCCAGGGTTTGAATACCATCTGTGACATCGGAAGACTTTAGGGCCGTATTGCGGAGAGCTGTGCAAACCTGCTGGCAGGAAGAGTGGTCCGCTCTCCGCAATAATAAACTTAGATCTATCAAAGAACTTCCGATTCCCTGGGTTACCTCCTGTCGGTCATCTCGTCGCAAGGAGGTGAGTTTGGCTCGGTTACGAATTGGGCACTGCTTTTTTACTCATAGTTTTCTTTTTAAAAAGGAGCCTTCTCCACTGTGACCGTTGTGCAAAGAAGCGTTGTCTGTACAACATGTGCTGCTAGAGTGTTTTCACCTGGCAGACCTTAGGACGTCTCTGCAGCTGCCGGCCAGCTTTGCAGAAATGCTAGCGGAGATAACGCAGCAGTGGAGAAGGTTTTTAGATTCTTTTCGAGATTAGATTTTAGGATTTAGCAAATAGAATTTATGGCTTTTTAGATGATATTTCTATTTTTTTTTAACGCGTATGTATTTTTTGTCATTGTATTGATAAATTTATAATGTTTTCGAATAATTTATATCTGGCTTTTGCCATGACCAGTTTCTTTTAAAAAGGGCGCTGATGACCTCTGCAGTTGAGCCCTTATACTCATCATCAATCAATCATAACCCCAGCCAACCCCTACGCATTCGTCATCCTTCTATCCTAGGTCGGGTAATTATAACATTCACATTGCAGAATACAATAGATACAGTGCTGAATTGATCAGCAAGAAAATAGATAAATTCAAAAGACAACTAAGATGCAAACAAGTAACTACTCTCTCCCCAATTAGCAATGAAATCTCATACAGAAAATTTACGTATCATCCCAGAGCTACACACCTTTTCCAAAAAGTTTTCAAAGATCACAATATTACTTTGGCCCCACAGAACAAATTTAGTGTACAACACCTTTTGAAATCACATAATACAAAGGAGATACCCACAGGCAGAAAATCAGGAGTGTACCGAATAAATTGCAAGGACTGTGACAAATTCTACATTGGAAAAACAAAAAGGAACGTGAACATTAGGCTTAAAGAGCACTTTAGGAACATAAGGAATAAAGAAATAGATAAATCGGCGGTAGCGTACCATTTTTGGAAGGAAAATCATGACATAGAACGAGAAATTCACTTATTAAAAAGTGTCCAAGGTCCAGCTGCATTAACCACATGGGAAAAAATCTTTATAAAGAAATATGAAAGTAAATTGTTTAATTTCGATACTGCCTTTGAAGACAACCCCAATTTCAAGTTCATCAAGATACCGACAGAGACGCACGTATCACCTCCGAGGAGTTCACTGAACCGGCATCCATTAGTCGACAACAGCTGATGATGTTAGGAGGATCCTAACGAAACGCGTTCTAGGTAAATACTAGCAATAAATGGAGCATTAAGTATTAGTTCGACTCAAAATTGTATTAATTTTGTGCTTCATTGTATCATAGTCCTTAAACAACAGAATTATAACGTAATTGCGGTTAAACCTGTACCTAGACGCGCAATCGCAACACAAACTGGCAATTTAAACGGGACAAAAAATATTTACACCAAGATCACAGCCAAAGCATCCGATATCAAGGAAATGTGTGTAGTGTTTAACGCACGCTTATACTACTTACGGTACCGCAGGCGATGACACTGATGGTATATAAGATGAAGATGGAGCACCGGTGGAATGAGATGGCGGGGAAACCGGAGGTCCCGGAGAAAACCCGCACCAGCGCCGTGTTATCCATCACAAATCTCACTTTGCGGTCGCCTGGGATCGAACCCGGGCCGCATTGGTGAGAGCCAAGCGGTCTAAACACTGAGCCACGGCGCGGCCCCGGTATCAAGGGTACAATAATGTACATGCCTTCGAATTTCAGCCCTAAGAAGAAGTATTCACCCAAACCGCCGCCCAATGCTTCAAGTCTAAGAATGGGTTTTAAACCAGTAATATATGATGCATCACTTACAAATTCAAGACCGCCTATGAAAGAACTACTCGTATTTTCTCAAGCAGAAAAATAAAATTGCCATCAAATCAGCAAGCCAAAGCAAAAATGCACGATCATCTCCTCCCAGGTCCTATTCTGAGGGATCTTCTGGAAGGAACTGTGATCGGCTTTTATCATTTTCATCGATGTCAGTTTCCAATCGGTTCGAACAGAGTGGAAATGAAAAGAAAACCTCTCGAAAAACGTGTTAGCATAACACACACACACACACACACACACACACACACACACACACACACACACACACACACACACACACACACACACACACACACACACACACACAAACGATAAGTTGACTCGATCACCATTGGTCATTATAAGAGAGATTTGCTATTGACATCTTACTCCGTTTTTATACCAAATTTATTCTACAACAGAACCCACGTCCGTTGCTTAATAGGGAAGAACCTTTGGTCGTGTGCTCACAAGACACTAAGCTACGAATAAGCTTCCCTCTACCATGTTCGGAGGTGCAGTCGTACTCCTGCAGCCTCTGGACCTGAGCTTCCTGGTTTCTAAAGCTAAGAAGCCAGGTTGGGGCGCAGTGATCAGTCCTGAGGTGGAATGGCTGACCATACAGGTACTTGTGGAAGTGCTGCAGCGGCTCTCGCAGGGTGACGCAGTAGTTCTTCTGTGCTTTGTACAGTGTCTTGCTGTAGTAGGTAGAAAAGGTAGAAAAGGTATCCAAAGTCGTTATGGAGGAATACAGGAAACCGGACCGAAGGGAACGGCAGCAACACCAGCAGCAACAACAATTAGAAATTGTAAGGAGATCTGAAAGGATACGAGTTCAACAACAGAGGACGCATGATGTAATCACCAGGACAGAGGTTTGATGGCTGTAGAGGACGAGACGGAGGAGACCCCGAGGAATAGGAGGCAATATTGGACAACAACAGGACGACAAGACTGGGCAGAGAGAAGGAGAGGTCGACCCCAGGAGATAGTGACCAGGTGGAGCTCACCAGAGGAAGATGACGACGACATCGGCTAAATTCTTTAGAATTAGGAGAATATAAAATTGAGGAACCGACCACTCCTCCGATTTAAGTAACAAGTTACTATTATCGAGCAGGAGAGGTATGGATACCGATTTTGTATTCATTATAGAGTAGAGTTAGGGATTGGCAGTTATAAAAATAATAATAATAATAATAATAATAATAATAATAATAATAATAATAATAATAATAATAATAATAATAATAATAATAATAATAATAATAATAATAATAATAATAATAATAATAATAATAATAATAATAATAATAATAATAATAATAATAATAATAATAATAATAATAATAATAATAATAATAATAATAATAATAATAATAATAATAATAATAATAATAATAATAATAATAATAATAATAATAATAATAATAATAATAATAATAATAATAATAATAATAATAATAATAATAATAATAATAATAATAATAATAATAAATTGACTATTATAATGTACACTGTAACTAATTAGTTAGATTGTATTAAGTTAGTATAGAACTGCTATCTTAGGATAGAATAATGTATAAAATTGTAAAGCCACTGGGCTCCAGTGGCTATTAGGTTAGCTAATTATATAGTTAGATGTAGGATAGGAAATCTGCGATAACATTGTATTGAAAAGAGGATAAATAAAGTACAAAGAAAACAAAAATAAAATCAGTGGAACTATGTCCTGGTATAGATCCCAGATGACAGGACAATAGTAATGCTGATTTTTTTTTTGTAGTAGGCTATCACTATCACTGTCCCAAAGGATCTGTTAAAATCCAGGTGGTATACACCATTAAGGTGCGATCTGGCAAACGATGAGGCTAGTTCTGCAGATGGATGCGCTATGGTGCTCCTCGGGGATTATATATCACCCTATCAGTTTCTGTAGGTATTTAACTACCATCGGTCTGATTTGCTATTTGCAGCATTTATGTACCAAAATCTGAGCACGTCTCCGTTACTGAATTAGAAGATCTGGTTTCTCAGTAATCAACACCTTTTCTGTTGGTGTTGGTTAGGTGTTGCACCTAAATGCCCATCACCTCTCTGGGGCTCAACTTGAGCTTGTGCGAGAGGCAAACTAATCTTGTGCTTCAGATAAGCCATAACCTGGTTCTCATGAACACCGGAGAACCTAAGTTCCTTTCTGATGCATTCAACACCTTTTCTCAGATTGATTTGACAGTCTGTTCACCTCAGTTAGCATTTTGCTTAGAATGGAATTTCATCCCAGAATTACCTTATACTGGCCATTTCCCTTGTTTTATTAGAGTCTTGGCAGAAGGTGTGTGCTCCGCACGTCTGCCTAACTGACGCTTTGATTGTGCAAATTGGGTGCTTTATACACATTTCAACTACAAGCACAATTCTGTGAACCACCTAGTTCAACATTTCACACAGAGGATTCTCTTCCCTTGCTGAACATTCCATTCCACTATCGTCTATGTACGCACGACAATTTCCTGTCCCCTTGTGGACAGATGATTCCTGGAGTGCTACTTGTGTTCTTAGGATTTTCCAGCGACACCCTGCACAGGATAACCTGATCGAGTACAACAAAAACGTACGAAAGAGCTTAAGCGATGGTCGAATCTATGAGGAACTGCTCGCTATGTGATGATTTTTAAAATGAATGGCAAAAAGATACAAGAAATGGTTAAGGAATTCCCATTTCAGAAAAATACAGCAATTAGAACATTCAAACAAATAACAAGGAATATCTAATACTGTTCACTCGACATAAACTGGGTATTTAACGGCATCTACATTTGCACAGTAAGATTTTCCTCATCTGTTTTGCTGTTCATTCAAAATGAAGATGATTTCTGAGAACATTCCCACCCAGTTCGGGATACATATTTAGTTTGTCATGATACTATATTAAACATATAGTATCATGAAAGCCAATTGTGAGAAAAAAAATATAAACACATCGCACATAAAGGATTATCTGGATGTGGGCGATTTCTTGAAAATATCCATGTCTAATGCTTGAAAAATGCTGAATAAAATAGAAAGTTTATTTTCCCGATTTTTCATTTGTTAGAAATGCTGCTCTCACATAAACAACATATACACGAGAGCGCGTATTTCAAGGATTTCAAAACATGCATTTTGACTGAAATCTTACTGTCGAATTTTTGGGTGGAATGCAATACTTTCCTATTTATCATTGAGGCATATTGATCTCCAGGAGATAGCGCTGTATTCGTTCCTTATTTTGTTTATAGAAGAGGGAAATATTAGTATCCTGGCGTATAGTAAGACGAATCACAAATTGAGCACTTCTGTGATATGAAAATAGCAAATAATTACTATATATGGAAATACAAACTACCATTGCAGACGCCCGTATGTCGCCTCTTCATTCTCATTATAACAATATTCAATCACGTTATATCACATTGATCATATATGCAACAAAATGAGCTCAGGGTTATTCGTCATGATAAAAAAGAGCTGAACATAGTGGATGTTAATACACAAACAATGCTATATTATGGATTCATATACCCGTTATATCATATGGGTTAACAGTGTGGGGACGTTGTGCTAAAAAACACGCTAACCGAGCATTTCTTCTCCAAAAAGAGCAATAAGACTAATTATAGGAGTGAAACAGTCTTGTAGGCAAACCTTCAAAAACCTAAATATTTTAACTATATATTTACTTTACATATATGAAGTAATAGTAGAAATAATTAACAGACGAGATAAAGGTAAAACAAATAAAGAAATGCATAAGCACTACACCAGAGGAAATACAAATTTTCATTTGAGGTCACATCGATTAGAACTATATAAAACCAGATCTACTGCTGCAGCTCATGAACTGTATAATAAACTCCCTACCTATCTGAAAAATATTCATAATCTTAAAATATTCAAGATAAAATTAAAGAGATATTGTATGGAAGGTTGCTATTATTCAATTGATGAATATCTTATATAATATTGACTAAATATTTGTGTACTATAAGTACACATAGTACTATAAGTACTATGGTATTTGTGTACTTTAAGTGTAATAGTGCATACTTTGTGATTTATTATTGTTATTAGGTTATATTAGAACTTGTTTATGTAGATATTAAACTATGTGATTTTCAGGTTGCATATATTTAACTTGACGATGCTTTGAATATGGTATTCTTTTAAGCAGATAATGAATGAATGTGAGTTCTTGCGCTTGTCGATGTGTGACACGTTGCTGTTCAGAAGACATGATTTCATCCGAAGAGAGTTTACATTCACTGTCGCGCCGTGTATGTGCTCTAGGCTGGCATAAACATCCAAAGTATAAACTTGGAAGAAGCGTAGGGACAGTGAAGCACAAATTAGTACAAAAGTGAATCGAGAAGATATTGACACATTGCTTCACTCACAGTTTATTCACAGGACATGTTTCAAGAGCTCTTGCTCCTATCATCAGCTGATACTCGACTAGTGCAGGTTGTAGTGGTTTCCTCTTTCTCCGTTTTGTCAATAGATGGCGTGATGTACTTATCAAAGATGTCCGGATGACATCTCTAATAAAATATGTTAATCACCCCATAGACCTTTCCGAATGGGAAAAAATCTTCAGCAACAAAAGTCGTCATAGAGTCATGAATTTTGAAACTCCACCACCGGACATCTTTGACAAGTACATCACGCCATCTATTCACAAAACGGAGAAAGAGGAAACTACTACAACCTGCACTATAGTCTGTGAGGTTTAACTAGTCGTGTGCCTTTTAGAAAGAGAAAGCAATACTCACCGCTTCACTCTATGACAGACAAAGCAGACACCCCAGCCAAGCATGCATCAGTGGCGGAGCGCTCCTTCTCCTCTTGGCCCGATTGTTGCTCATCTCCCGATTCACAGTCAGAAATTTCAAACGAATCTTCGTTTTCTTCTTCCGAGTCCGAGTCTTCTAAATTTATAACTAACCTGTCTGTAATTTCATCATCAGAACGCCTTTCTCCCAGTAAAACTGTTCAGTGTTTTGTACATGCTCACACGCCCTTTTCCAGTTTCTGGGGTAACCTTTGTAATCGCACTATGAAACAACGCTCTTACATCGACACTTTTAAATGAAATATTATGTTTGGCAACATCATTCTTCACTTGCGCCCATATAAGTTCTATAGCTTTAAAACCGCAATGATAAGGTGACAATCTTACTACGGTATGACCGTGTACCTCTGCGAGACTATTTATTTCATACACTTTGAAATTATATTTTTTCAGTTTAATTAATTCGTATAGCAGTGGGTTTGTTGCTCGTGGATCAAACTCAATATTCCTATTATGAAGCCATTCCTGCATATGGGATTTGAGTGAAGATGACGTGGGTGCTTTATTAATTTCTATGGAATGATAAGAGGCATTGTCCATAATGATGACACTATTAGACGGGATGTTAGGTAGTAATTTATTAACAAACCAATCCTTGAAAATGTTACTATCCATTTCTTCATGGTAGTCTTTGGTTGAATTTGACTTGAAAGTTAGCAAGGCATTAGGAATAAATCCTGTAGAACATCCAGCATGTACAACTATAAATCGCTGTCCTTTGCCGATTGGTGTTTTAAGAGGGAAATCACTTTCATTTTCATCGGCGATGTACTTCCACACCTTATTTCTCTTATGGTTTATATTTACCCACGTTTCGTCAGGGTACATTATAGGCCTACCTGTAGATCTGAGTTCTTTCATTAATCTTAAAAATTAAAATCTTTTAGAAACAATATCCATTCGTTCCATTAAAAAGCGTCTTCCTTGCGAATTTTTACTGTAAGTGAAATTAAGCTTTCTAAGAATTTTTCTTAAGGAGCACACGCTTCCTTTAAGTAAGTCTTTAGCTCTTAAAGCCTCATATATGTCCAGCAAACTAGGCAGAAAGTCCTACGATACAGCGAATCGATTGTTTGCTTAATAGCAGCAACTGTAAATGAATCAATTTCTGTTTTTCGCGGTCTTCTACTAGGGCGCTTTTTGCCTGGTGTTTGCAGTCTACCGCCGCCAGCTTCTGCATTTTTGTGTTCTTTTAAAATTCGTTGGACAGAACGAGAAGAAATGCCTGTAGCAGCGGCAGTTCTCTCAACGATACTCGTCACTGAAATAGTTGGCTTTCCACATTTTAAAGCTTCACATTCACCACTGAAGAAACTGTGAGCTTTGACTACAATTTCCCTAGAATCTGATTTTAGAACTTTCCGTCGAGATCCAACTTGAAACAGCTCAAACACAACCAAAACTACAAGAAAATAATTCAACATTATATCCATATGTTGCAACACTAAAAACATTTTGTGTAACGTGTAAATCCACAAAACAATAAATTCACAGTTCTATAGCTTATACGTCACTGACACCCTTTAAACAACACACAACGGAATGGGGGTTGGGACCGTCTACATTCCACGAATCACGACAAAGCAGGGTTGCTGTTCCGCCCACTTGTGCTAGACAAGGACAGCATTCTGTCTTAGACAAGGACAGTAGAGAATACGCCAAGTTAAACCTCACAGACTCTAGTTGAGTATCAGCTGATGATAGGAGCAAGAGCTCTTGAAACATGTCCTGTGAATAAACAGTGTGAGGGAAGCAATGTGTCAATATGTTCTCGATTCACTTTTGTACTGGCATAAACATGTCTGTTGGTTTCCTTTAGATACATATCTTAAGTTTTTCCGTGTAGTACTTAAGGTTATATCTTGAATTCGAACTTTTATGTGGAATACAATACTTTTTATATACACTGTAATCTAACTTAGATTCAATGAGTTGCACAATATTACATATATTCACTGCAGTCTCTATACGTCGACTTTTTGTGTGAATCATTATTTCGCTAATTATTAAGGTAAAAGAGAAACATGTCTTCGGAATTTAACGTTACAAGTTCTATGTGACGTAAGTAAACACTAACGATATGAAAGTAAAGAAATGCGACTATTTATTTATTACTACCTTTATGTCATAGTCGTGGATGATAAAGAAAACTCTCTAATGAAGCAGAATAAAACGGAATTATCAAACTTATTGTGGTTAGTAGTATAGTTCCTTCTTTAGCGCAACTACATTCTTTGATCAGCTAGCTGCTGAGTTTTCATTTTAGATCCTCTGTGGCGAATGGTCTTCTGTGCTGCTGTGAGTTTGTCTTGGCTTGACGTGGCACACATCTGCTTGGGTGGCTTGGCGTCAGTGTAGCAAATGGCGTCTGAGAATACATTTCGGAAAGTAATAATTGTGGAATTTGAATGCAAATGCTTGTATTAATAGTGTGTGGGATAGCTCTTTCAGTGCTTATTATTGTCTAAGGTATGTAAGTGTGTCTTATATTGTTAGCATTCTAAATAAAAAGAATTAAATGCTGTTCTAAACTTATAAAGTGTAATCCGTGTGAACAAAGAAGCGACGCAAGCACTTGACTTTTTCGCTGTTCTACAAAATATTCTAAAATTCTAGAATCTGTTAATCCAAATTGACTTGTAATCTCAAGGGAAAGTTTACTATATTCACGGTCCAAGGATGGCTATTAGCGGAAAATTAATAAACTGCAGAACAGTGACCTCGGGAATTTCTTTTTTTTGTTTTGTTTTTTTTTTTGTTTTTGTTTTTGTTTTGGAGGCTGTACTTATGCATATTCAACTTCCTCAAAAGCAGCAACATTTTCTTCTTGTTTCCCAGGCTTTTTCTTCATCTTCTTCCACTGAACAATTCTCAGTCATATAACTCGGAAACATCTCAATAACTGTTTTGAAGTAGACTAATTCTTGCGAATACTGCAACCCACGTTTATTGAATACAAATAATTATGCATCATTGATAACAAAACTAGTTAACAAAGAAGAAAACTACAAACGTAGGATACTCCTAAATTTATGCAAGTTATAACCATTTCAGAACAAAAATGACACTTAAAGTGTGTAGCATAACTACATTTCGTTAATGTGTTTAAGACTAATTAGTACTTTTTAAAAATTCCTCTGAACTGTAAACGCAGTATGTTAGTAGATATTTCTTGAGCCCTTTCTTATAACAGTTTTATATCAGTCAATCCCTTTAGATCTGTTGGTAGTACATTAAAATATTTAGAACCTGCATTAATTATATTTTTTATTACCTAAGGTACACCTGCATGAACTCAGAAAGTCATTTTGTCTGAGAGTAAAATAAGTATGTACATCTTAGTTTAGTTGAGGGGATTCACTTAATGCTTTAGCATACAAAATAGTGAAGAATACATATATACAAAATAAAGAAAGTATTTGAAGTTGCTTAAAGTATAATATATGAGAAAAAGTATGATAAGCTTACTACATGTTATTGCTATCACAGTATCACTAGTTCATAAGTAAAAACATTTGTTGGCGGCATTTCCCCGTATTTGTGTATGAATAATAAGCTTGCTACAGAGTATTCTATTATGCTGCACATAATTCCTCTTCTGTTTGCAATACCGTCTCACTACAGCGTTTTCTGGCCCTTGATGTACTTGGAACAGTTGAAGTACATAGCTGGTACTGAAGTAACTATAAGCACATTGGAAAACTGCTTATTTACGCAGATGTACTCTTATTTCAGTGTTATGGTTTATTACATTCTGGCATGACAAAAACACTTAACATTGCAACAGGAGTATGGTTATATCAGAACAGTTCCTGACTACTGGGGTCAGCATAAACACATGATATACATTAACTACGTTCTACCATGCTGTGCGCTGCAGGCTATTCATTATTTCACTACACTATACTAATGTGTGTCACAAAGGGTTAACAGAGCAGATAAACAGTTGAAACCCTTGTGTGCTGCATCTCTTGCCTTTTGGTGGGTAGACAGTATTTATTTCTTGAAGCAGTATAATCAAATTTTATTTTTACGTATAACATCTGTTCTTGCTCACATGTTACAGTATTACTAGTTTGCCTGGTAGTGTTGGTATTTTCAGCAAATGTTGGCAATGCTCAGCCATGAAGTCATGCTCTTATTACAGCTTTGCTGTCTTTCTGCAGTTTAAATGTACAACAATGTAACAGGAGTAGCAAGATATGCTGTCTTGGCTTATTTCAGAACTCTGCAGTTGGAGTCATTCCGTACTGTAGCAGATGAAGCCGCTGTTCTGCAGTTTAACCATTTCATGTTGGACAAAGTATACATGAGTTTAGTAATAGTTAAAACAAAAATTTTATTTCACCAACAAGTGTTGGCGTAACACAAGTGTTAAATCTCATGTTAAACTAACATGACTCATGTTAACACGCCGAATTTCTAATGTTAAGTCCTTAACAATAGTAAATAGTCAAGATGGCGAGCATGAACTCAGCTGTTGATGTCGATTTGCTATATTTAAGACCGTCTAAATGGGATTCATAATAGAGTACGGCCTATGGGGAGACATGATTTTGAGGAACTATGCGAAGAAAACTGTTTTACGGAGGTATAGACTGTCGAAACATGTTGCTATGAAGGTTACTGTGGAAGTACAAGAGAGGTTAGAACATGCATCGAAAGGAATGTGGCGATCTCGGCTTTGCTTCAAGTATAAATAACCTTGCGACTTTATAATTCACTGAATTATATGGATAATACATTGTTCACCTCCCGTCTTCAAACCTTTCAAGGCACTTGTTCTTCGCAGCTCGTTTTAAATTTATGTAATACTGACAACTTGTTTGGTGCTTGTAGTAGTGACACATGTTTGGTGCTTGTAGTAGTGACACATGCATTTGAATTAAATTCGTTTCCAATACTCTCCCCGCGACATCTTTCTCTTTTACATTCACTGCATCCGCCCTCTTATTTTCCACGATATCCTTACACTTCGTCACCATTTCAATCAACAATTCTTTCTCCGTCGATGAGAAATTTGTCTCATGGCTTTATTTATGATTTTGTCCATCCGCCATTTGTGCAGACGAAAATGAAAACAAAAACGCATCAGAGCACGTTCAGAAAATCATCCATAGCCTTCTATAGCTGTGATATTTACAAGTTTCTTGGCATTAACACAGGTTTGTTAACATTTTAAGAAAACAGGTTGGTGAAATGCAAGAAATTTAACATTAGTTTTAGCGCTGTAACAATTGTTACGTTACCTTTGTTAACGTCGAATTTAACATCTGTTGGTGAAATCGGGCATAAGGGCTGTAAGCATCAACAGTGGGCCGAAATACTTGTCTGATGTAAGAGCAGAGCAGGGCAATTTTGTACTCCAGTTTCCAGTCCATAGTGCAATTCTCTTCTGCTTATATTTCCCCTCCTAAGCAAGTGTGTAATGTCTTGTCTGCATCAGTTTCCTTAGCTTGCCATTCACATGCTCAAGAAATACTTTGCATATGTTAAAGTTGCTTGTAGTGAATGAGATTTGTTTGCAGATTCAGAATTACCATCTCGTTACCCCCATTCTGTTCTTTCTCTTGCATACATACGAGTCTTTTTGGTGCTAGATGTAAGCGAACACAAACTGAATTTTCCAAACTTTTATAATTCAGTGGAAATTATAATGGTAACATGGATATTTGCATATTATGCATATGTGCATAATTGTAATTATAATTTATGAATAACCTATCTTTCTAATCCATTGAATTCGTCAGTGGCGCATGCAATGTCACTTACGTCAAGAGACAATTTGTCATTGTCTTCTGATCTGAGTATTGCAAATTTATGATAGGCTGCAAATTCTTGACACGTGCTATTTCTTTCCAAATGTTTTGTAATTTATTTGCATATCTGCCAGTTTTCCCAGTCTTGTTGCCAAATTTCCTGTGAATAAGTTGTTAAATGTCAGATGAAAAGTATTGTTTGCAACGTAATTTGAGCCCATATTAATTCAATTCTATTGTACTGGCAGTGGAAATGGGGAACACGGGTTATGTTTTCTCATTTCTGTTGCAAGTTGATCCGTCTGATATATTTCTCCCTGGTTTTTAAACTGAAGGCAGCTGAATACTGCTTTGAACTGTAGAGTAAATAGAGATTACAAACCATTCATAAACATAGACACATGTCACATTTTGCCATACAGCATTCTTACCAGCCAGCAGGAAGTGACTACTCTATCTCAAGTTTGGCTTGTTCAAAGTGCTTTTATCACGTCATGTCAAATCTCTACATTTCACTTCTGAGCAATTACAAGTACACATACATGCTAACATGACAACCAGTAATGTTCATTACAATACTTAGGTCAAGAGACAGTTGGTCATTGTTTTCTTGTCTGAGTATTGCAAATTTATGAAAGGCTCCAAAATCTTGACATGTGCTATTTCTTTCCAAAAGTCTTGTAATTTACTTCCATATCTGGCAGTTTTCCCAGTCTTGTTGCCAAATTTTCCGTGAATAAGTTGTTAAATGTCACTCAGATGAAAAGTGTTATGTTTGTAACGTAATTTGAGCCCACATTAATGCAATTGTATTGTACTGGCAGTGAAAATGGAAAACAGATTATCTTGCCTCACTTTTGTTGCAAGTTGATCCGTCTGATATATTTCTCCCTGGGTTTTAAATTGAAGAACAGCTGAATACTGCTTTGACCTCTGTAGAGTAAATAGAGATTACCAACCATTTATAAACATAGAAAAATGTCATATTCTGCCATGCGGCATACCAATCAGCAGGAAGTGACTACTCTACCTCGAGTTTGCTTATTCAAAGTAGTTCTTTTATCACATGTCAAATGTTTACATTTCACTTGTTAGTAATTACAAATACAGGTACATGCACACATAGCCAGTAATGTTCATTACAATACTTAGGTCACGATGCATTGTTTGTATTAGGAAAACTTTGGGCTAAAAATGAGTTTTTGATATGTTGGATAAATTACTCTCGACCTTCCTAAGAGATCACATCTTGTAGTGAGTGAGTGTGTGGTGTTTTAGGGCCCATCGACAACAAGGTCATTTGGGTGCACATCTTGCAAAATCTGAATTTTTGTCTTAGCGCAAATAGTATTTACTAGAGATTGACTCATTTGACACTTGTCTCCTACCACTTATTGAGAGTGCAATATGACAACACTTGAGGACTCTGATTGGTTGTCCACCTAGTAGCATTCAAGTACAAACAGCAACTCACTTGAAACAATTTTAATGCATTGAGAGCAATACAATTTGGCTCTTTAGAATATGTCCCACAAGAAATTTTGTCCAAATCATATGCATGCACAAGGGCTGGCGGAAACTTCCCAGGTGTCCATGGAACTGCAACTTGCTATATGATGTGCCAAATGTGGCAGTTACATTACTAATAACTTTAAATGTTATTACATTATTCATCAGTATGAATACTCCTTATTCTCCCAAATAGATACTTTTTATATCACAAAGAATTACAGAAAGTACTTATTGCGCATGCACTGATAGCATGCAACTTGACCTCTGCCAAAAGTGATACAAGCACGCTAGTTTTTGTTGCCAACTCTTAATCCATTGCACTGTATTGTATAGGCATTTAAACAATTGTTGGGTTCTCTCATTAAATTTAACAAGAAAAAGAAAGGAGGCCACTAATATGTTTTAGTTACAAATGTGTAGTGTGTAACGCCCGCTTTTACTGAATACAGCGCCGCAGGCGGTGACACTGATGGTGCATGAGATGAAGATGGAGCACTGGTGGAATGAGATGGCGGGGAAAACCGGAGGTACTGGATAAAACCCGCACCAGCGCCGTGTTCTCCACTACAAATCTCACTTTGTGGTCGCCTGGGATCGAACCCGGGCCGCCTTGGTGAGAGCCAAGTGGACTAACCACTGAGCTACGGCGCTGCCTGTTTTAGTTACATTTATATGCATTATGTAATGGAATAAACCTGTGGAATATTGTTGATTAATTCCTGGAAGGAGTCTGCTAATTGGTATTTTACCTCTTGTCACCACACTTGTGTAATATGTACATCTATATTGTCTTTCTGATGCTGCAGCTGGACAAGTTTTCTAATGTAACTTGATGTAATTGTGAACATATGTTACCAGGTCCACAAAATGCGGGCTGTGGTTCATTGTTAGGTGTGCTGCAAATTCCCTAGTCAATCCACTCTATCCACCCCAACAATCGGTAATGATTGTGCTGGCGAATTCTACATGCTCCTTGATCAGGACAAAGAGGGTGACACCATCTCTTCTGTTGGGAGTGTCATTTGCACTTCATTGATGACCACGTCAGTCATCCGAAGGAACCAGTTCCCTTTAATGATGTGGCCATGATGGTATTTTTGGCTTCCTACTTTACAGTTGTCAATTTGTACGATGTTTCTGACAGTATTGTACCCCTGTTGATGTACTTGTCCACTGAGGAGATGCACAGCTCCCGGCAGTAGCTAAACCAGGCATGTTACTTGGGTGATGTGTCTCCATGGGAACTTTGAGTAGCAGTTTGCTCATTAGAAGTTCACTCATAAAGCTGTGGAGCACTTTTGCAGGCAGCAATTTGCTAATCTAGAGCAATGTACCTTTTGCCACAGATTCAGAGAACTGCTCAGGATGCCCCCTCCTGCACAAAAATATTTGAAATTTTCGACCGTTCTGTTCTGCGCTGTTGAACTGCATAGCACTTCCGACATAACATGCTTGTTGCACTATCAATGAAACTTATAAATCGAGCCATCGGTATAAGACACAACTTGCAACTAAAAACTTATATTTACTAAATGCCAGGGATCCGGTGGGATATCCATATTCATTTCCGGAGTTAAGTAGCTTTCCTTCTAACAATGGAACAGGTGCTGTACATCTGTGAAATTTCGAACATTGTCAAACAGGTGCTAGAGATGTTGGTGCAAATGTTGGCAACAGATACATGTGCCAGTAATTACGTGAGCAGCACTGCAATTGCATGGCCACTTCTGCAGGTTTTGTCAGCCCTTGTGCCAGCTCTCTGATGGACTTCTGACAAAATTTTTTGGGGAACGTATTCTACACAATCTGACAATTTTGACGTGAAAGGAGTACATGTTAGTTGGCTTATGTTTTGAAGGGAACAAATTAACAATGTGCATCATTTTGATTTAAGAAATGTCATTTGATTCTCCTCTCATCCAACTCGAAGCTCTTGCATTGACTGCAGCGGTGAACGTCTATCGTGTTCGCGAGAATGACCACGTTTTATAGAGGTGCATGCGATCACAGAGGTCTGGGTTAGAGAGAAGGTCCTTGGAAGCCCGGAAACTGGCGGAAAAGCTGTCCTTTCATGAAAAAAACTGTCATCCAAATCACCGCCTAGAGCATCCGCCTGAAGTTCTGAACCAGTAGTATATACTGTACCTGTAAAAGAGTGCAAGACCGTGGATGAAAGATCTTTCTCAAGAGTAAAAATGATACTGGCACCAAGTTGCGGGAAAGTCGCGCACATCTGAGATCGTCTTCTGACGAATATTCCCGAGAGGATTTTGATCGGCGATTACCAACGTCGTCGATCTGTTTCCAATCGTTGTGAGGTTTCTGAACCGAAGTTTTCAGTCGGGAAACGGGATTTCTCAGTGGAGAAGATGGAGCAGGTGGACCCTTTTCATACTGCTAGAGGCAGGAAAACTCTCCCGAGAAAGTCGTTAGCCCACACCAAAGAAAGAGGGCAAATTGATTCGGTCACCGCAGAATTCAAGCTAAAGGTTATTCCATTGTTAAAATGCGTAACCTGCTTTGAAGCAAAAACGGAATTGGAACAGATAGGCCGATGTTGAATTGTTGCTTGGTAAACACGAGGCATTGGTCATGTGTCTACAAGAGACTAAGCTGCGTCTCCAAGTCGCGGTGAAAATCACAGGCTACGCACTACTAAGGTATGACATGCAGCTGAAGAGGGTATTCCTACGCAACGTGGCATGATACTCAGATGACCTTTGTACCATTTGTACTGTTACAGTCTGATATCCAGTCAGTTGATGTGAGCACTAAACTTCTATCCATACAGTTCGGTATTCCCAATACTTATCGACCGCCTTCCGATGGCCTCTCGCTTACTGATATGCATCTGGTCTTCCGACTTTTTTTTTATAAAAAAAAGGCTGAGATCTTGCTTATTAGCGGAGTTAGAACACGCTCTATCGCCTAATATCTCTGCCACCAATATACCATTAACCACGCCGTTGCAAGCTGTCGCTGTTCGTATACAGCGGGAGAGCATCTCTTTTACCATCTGCAACATTTACCTGCCCCCGCTCTCTGTAATTCAAAAGCAGAATCTTCAGACTCCTTTGGCTCAGCTCCCCTCAACGTTACTCATCTCGGGAGATCTGAATGCCGAACACACGCTCTGGGGCTCCGACATTGATGATGCTCGTGGCTGCCTACTAGACATGTTTGATTCGTGTGACCTGATTTTGCTGAACACTGGTGACCCCACATTCTTGTCATCCGCTTATGGTACGCACTCGGTACTAGACGTCTCATTCAGCTGCCCGGTATTAGTTCCACTCCTTGATTGGTCTGTGCTTTCCGACCTCTTTGGGAGCGATCATTACCCAATTAACATCCATTTATCCGGCCGCCACCATGCGCCTTCGCGACATCCTCGCTGGATTATTTCCAAGGCTGACTGGGAAAAGTTTAATTCCCATATACACCTCACCGACGATGGTTTTGACACCGTCGATGAAATGGTGGAATATTTTACATGTTCTATCCTGCTCGCCGCTGAATCCAGCATTCCTCGAGGTTCTTCTACCCAACGTCATACCCCTGTACCTTGGTGGTCTGAGGAATGCCGCGTGGCTATAAAAGCACGCAAAGGTGCTTTGCGGCTGTTTCAGTTGCACCCGACGGAAAAGAACTTCTTTGCTTTTAAACGTTTTCGAGCTAGGACACGTTTTGTGCTTCGCAATGCGAAACGAAGATCCTGGAAAGCCTACGTGTCTTCCCTTTCTCATCGCAGCTCCGCCAAACAGGTATGGTCAGCTGTTCGGCGGATGCATGGCAAGTATCGCCGAACGGTCGTTCCCGGACTTGCCCTCAACGGTTTCATCTGCACTGCCGAGCAAGATATATCCGAAGCCCTTGCCACCTCATTCGCTGCTACTAGCCAAACGGCTAGTTACGCCGACCGCTGCCGAGCTTACACATTCTTTAGCCCTAGCTAAGGACTCTTCTCCCGGTCCCGATGACATCCACAGACAGATGCTGCTACATCTTCCACCCGATGCGATGTCTTTCCTTTTAGGCATGTATAACCGCATTTGGCATGAGCGGGTCTTTCCATCTTCCTGGCAAGAGGGTATTGTCATCCCCATCCCTCGACCCGGAAAGGACCGCACACTTCCATCTTGCTACCGCCCCATTTGCCTGACGAGTGTCGTCTGTAAGACCTTTGAGCGAATGGTAAACTCTCGGTTGGTGTGGTGGCTTGAAATCAACCAGCTGTCCAACCTTCAATGCGGTTTTCGTCGCCATCGCTCTAGTGTTGACAATCTAACACGCATTGAGGCTTACATTCATGATGCCTTTCTACTGCAACAGCATGTGGTGGGAGTATTCTTTGACCTGGAGAAGGCTTATGACACCACTTGGCGGTATGGCATACCACATAACCTGCACAGTTACGGTATGCGAGGACACTTACCGGAATTTTAAAGTAATTTTTTAGCACTACGTCGTTTTCGTGTCCGAATAGGGAACAATATCTCAAGGGAGCGGATCCAGAATGGTGTACCTCAAGGGTCGATTCTCAGCGTCGCCCTTTTTGCCGTGGCTATTAACGGCATTACTAGTGTCGTTCGCGGCGGAATTCCATCGTCCCTGTATGTTGACTTCGCTATATATTATCGTTCTTGTAACAGATCATATAGAGCGTCAATTGCAGTTGACCATCAATCAGCTGGCAGCCTGGGCGCTTCGCACCGGCTTCCGTTTTTCTCCTGCGAAGACACAATGTATCCACTTCCATCGTCTACGAGGTATTCACCCTCCACCTGATCTTCACTTGAACGGCACACCCCTGCCGTTTGTCTCGCACCTGAAGTTCTTGGGCCTCTACTTGGACATACAACTCAACTGGATTGATTGATGATGAGTATAAGGGCGCTCAACTACAGAGGTCATCAGCGCCCTTTTTAAAGGAAACTGGTCATGGCAAAAGCCAGATATAAATTATTCTAAAACACTATAAATGTATTAAAAAAACAAGACAAAAAAATACATACACGTTGGGGGAAAAAAATAATAAAAAAATGTCATCCAAAAACCATAAATTCTATTTGCTAAATCCTAAAATCTAATCTCGAAAAGAATCTAAAAACCTTCTTCACTACTGCGTTATCGTCCGCTTATAACGCATCCCTCAACCACCAGGACAAACTTTTCCACCGACACGGGTCTCCACGCACGGCCTACACGTGGGTGGGCCTGTTGACCGTCTCCCTCAACCACGAAGAGGAGCCCACACGAGGGAGACTGTTGGCTCGGGACCCCGGGTTCGCCAAACCCGTACCTACCGAGGTAGGCCCCTGGGGGGAAAACTGAACTGGGAGCCCCACATTCGTCACCTTCGAGCCTCTTGCGATCGTTCTCTGCGGGTGCTGATTTTAACTGATTAGTCTTTGGGTGGTTTTTTTTATTTACTTTTAATGGTTGAGTGAATTTATTTTATTTTACCTTTTTAGCCCGATTTGTGTAGCTTTTAGGTTTTAGTCTTGACTTCGGGCCCAAATGACCTTGCTGTCGACGGGCCCTAAAACACCACACACTTTTCAACCAATGTGATTGCTTATAAGCTACCGGTCTATGTCTGCATTTCAATTTCAAACCCAAGTGCATGTACTGTAGCAGATTGCGGTAATGTACAACGTATTTGTGTTTATCTGACAGCAGTAGTAAGGAAGGAGTTTAGACCAAACCGGAAATCATTTTGTACCACCGGGTTTATACCATTTGACCTAGATGAGGACCATGATTATACCATTTTACTTTTGGAGCGGGCTTATACCATTTGACTTTTGGAGCGGGGTTATACCAATTGACTTTTGTAGGTACAAGTTGATCGTAAGTTTGGTATGAAGTCTTTTTTGAATCTCCCACGCACACCCTCCCACGCACACTCTACCACGCACACCCTCCACTCATTGCATTCCCGTTCACTTCATCTTTCAGGCACTGCATCATTCACTCACACTTACCTTAGATGTTGACGGCTCGGCGGCTGGTTGCGAAGTGAACGAGAGAAGGTAGGTGGAGGGATGCTATGAAATAAGAAAGTAGTTCGGAGGCGGAGGGATACTATGAAATAAGAAAGTAGTTCGGAGGCGGAGGAATACTATGAAATAAGAAAAAGTATATATAATAAAAATTGAAATATATTAAGAATGGAAATGTTTTACATATTGATTTTGGTTATTAGGAATGACGTATTTATTGGGGCAGTAATAGGTCTGTTGATTATTCAAGGCATACGGATAATAAATCCGTTCGCCCGTCATTTGATACCAACCTTCTAAGGCCCAATAGCAGCCGTTGCAGTCGATACGGAAAGGAGGAAGGGGGCACATGTGAGGAACCGGAGTGTAAGCTTTGTGATCTGAGCGGCAACCGATGAATGAATAATTTGGATAGTGATCGGTGCATCTGGTCCATTTGTCGAGCATGTCGTTGCAGGTGGGAGGGAGTTCGTGCCACACCCTGTCGACATCTTGAGGTGGGCAATGGACGAGGTAGTCCCCTAAATCTGCAATGATGGTCCTCTCGTGCTTGTCGAGGGACCAGAGGGTACATCCGGCTCTGAGGTATTTGCACATAATAGCAGCCATTCCTAAAAGGAAAAAAGATTTATTTTGTGCAAAAAGGACATTGGGAAATGAAAGGTGCAGGACCGTCAATGTGGGAGCGCATCCAAGGTTGGTTCCAATGGGTTTGGCAACGTTTAAATTTGGCAAAGGAAGTTTTGCACTCCAAATTGAGGGAATTCCAAACACGATCAACATCTAGAGGGGGAAATTTTTGGAGCTGATGAGTTGGCAATCTTGCGATGATGGTGCGCTCTTCGTCGGTGAGGGGGAAGAGACATCGACAACCCTCGAGGTACTTACACATGTCGGCCATTGCTGAGAAAGGAAAGAAGAGGTATAAAAGGCGCTGGAATTTGAGCAGAGTGGATTCAAAATGCAATTGATTTGGTTAGCAATAACATGCTTTTGGTTAGCGAGGGCCGAGGACAGTTGCGTTAGCTTTGGACGATGTGGATTTAGGGTGGATGAGACGGGGTTGTTGAAGAGTGCGACTATGCAGAAAGAATTACGAATTGGCGGGAAATTGTACTTGCGTGTATCAGAAGGGAGTAGGATGCAGGTTTAATTAAACGATAATGAACGTGAAAGGATTGAGAAATGTTTGAGTGCCTGCGCCCGGTTACGTGGTACGGGGGAGGGAGTCGTTCGAAATTATATAATGGACAGCTGGATATGGGGCAAATGGAATGTCCGGAGGGTTACGAGGGTAACGAAAGGTGCGAGTGCGTAAAGGGGCAGAAAAAGGGAGAGAAATGTCAATTTAATGGAACTCCGGTAAGAATGTATACCGGAGGGAATGCCAGCGTGAGGGTGGAATTATTGGATTGCAGTAAATTGATGGAGGAGGTGAATGTTACGGATGGATTGGAACTGAATTGGAAGATAACGCCGGAAGAAACGGAATTGGTTTTGGCCTATAATATAGTGAACGAGGCAAATAGTTATTTTTCGGATAATTTTGTATATTTATTTGGAGAGTGCGGGAACGGGGAATGGAACCTTGATGTTGGAGCGAAAAAAATGTCATGGAGAGTGAAACGCAGTTCGAGATGGAGTGCCGAAGGTAGTTTGAGGTTAAGTTCTGAATGTGCAGGACGGGATTCGAAGAGGCAAAGGTGACGGTGAACAGCATTAGAAAGGCTGCAGTAGACAAGTGTAAAAAAGAAATGAATGTAATGAAGGGGAAGTTGAGAAAGGAATGCGAGGGGAAGTTGAACAATAAAACGAAAGAGGTTCAGGTAGCAATAGGAGATAAGCAAGCCTGCGGGGAAAGAATGCGGGAAATGGATAATGAAATGAGGGTAATATGGAGGGAGATAGAGGAAAGGAAGGGGAATACTAGCAAACAATTTGAATTGGTGAATAAAATTCGAGACAATGTGAATAAAATGCAGCAAGAATTTGAAGGATTGTTGCAACTGTTAACTTAATAAAGGATGCCAGTGGCAGGATGAACTGGATGTGGAGAACTACGCTGCAGGATACGACGAAGAGCCTGAAGAAGCACCTTAATACGATATAAATAAATAAGGTAAGTAACGCTTAAACTTAACATTAATGCTGAAATAAAGAAAAATAATAACCTGACTATACTGTGAAGGAAAAAGGAGAGGGAAAACGACTTTTGGGAAAAAAAAAAAATCTACCTTAAATGCGAAGAATAATGTTTAATGTATTTTTTTAGCAGAGAAAAATATGAAATATGTGATAGAGTAATGGAATTAAATGTCCCATGACTCTACCGGGGCCGCGCGTGGACACTTAATGAGTCTTAAACCAACCAACGGCTGCCCTGCGTCTAACACAAAATATCTGTGGGAAAAGTTGGTTACAGATACATTTAAAGATTTTTCCTCTCCTGCAAATACTCCTGTTAGAATTGTTTTTCGTAAAGGGCCTGCTGCTGACGGATCTGAACCCCGTGATGAAGGGGTATTTTAAAACGTAGGCGGCAGTCAATGATTGCGGTCGCACATGGAACAAAGCAGCGGAGCGTCCCGTCTGGGTTTTCTACTGGGGCCAACGCAGTAGATAGTGGAGCCCTTAGGGGATTCCAGTATACAACTTCTTTGTTTGAGAAATCCATCTGAAAGGAAATAACAATAAAGAGGAATCAGAAAATGACGATGAGAAACTAAAAGAAGACTTAAGCACTGTACTTACAGCGAGAAGCTTCAAAATCTTGAATTCCGACGAAGCGCTGCAAACGCCAGACGCTTTAGCGAAGGAGGTGAGGGTTTGCAAAGAAAGCAGGAGCAGGAACAGGAGGTGCAATTAAATTTGGACAGCTGTTTAATGAGGGTAATTTTACTTCGTTTACCTCGGAGTTTAACAACTAGGGTGCCATTCCAGGATGTGCAACGTTTTTTCCGTCGCCAACTACTATCTGCTTGGCAGCAATCCTGGACAGCTTTAGAAGGCACACAACTCCGGGCGATAAAGGAGAGCGTACAACCCTGGCCAACATCCTGCAGGGATAACCGGCGGGCCGAGGTGATACTCACCCGGCTGAGAATTGGGCACACACGTGCAACTCATGGCCATCTTTTGAGAGGGGAACCGGCCCCTGTGTGTGCCCCATGTGCAGTACGCCTCACTGTGCGGCATGTACTGCTGGATTGCCGGCAGTACGCCCGCGTTCGCCAGTCTTTGTGCTTGGAGCCTAACTTGCACGGTGTTTTAGGTGACGACGCAGTGGCCGTGGATAAGGCACTGCGGTTTGTTTTTAAAATTGGTTTTAATAAACAAGTTTGACTTGTATTTTATATTTACTGCTTTTAGAGTTTTTAAATTATTAGCCTTAGATCGTTTTTTTAATGTTCTTTTAACAGTTGAGTGTTTGTTTTATATTTTACCTTTTTAGCTAAATTTTTATAGCCTTTAGGTTTTAGTTTTGACTTAGGGCCCAAATGACCTTGTTGTCGACGGGCCCTAAAACACTACACTCACTCACTCACCCTACCCTATCACAGTGGAGAAACATAAAACATTGAACAGCTGTCGTGGAGTGGTCACCACCTCGAGTCTGGACGGGCTCACAAATGAGGACATTGTAAACTGTCTTTCGGACCAAGGAGTAACGTCAGCTTTCAGATTAATCGGAAAGGACGACCAACCGTTTCCCTTACGCACGGTCTTCCTTACTTTTGAACGTTATGTCCTTCCGAACTTCATCCAGTGCGGTTATGAGCGTGCACCGGTGAGACCCTATGTACCGAACCCCATGCGTTGCTACCGCTGTCAGAAGTTCGGACATACGAAACAGCGATGCACCGGTTCGCCCATTTGTCCTCGTTGCGGCCGCGATACTCATGACGGCTCCAATTGCACCCAGGACCCCTCGAGTGTCAATTGTGGAGGCGCGCATCCGTCGAACTCGCGCGATTGCCCCCGTTTTCTGGAAGAAAAGCACATACAAGAACTACGTGTAAAGGAAAACCTCACCTTTCCAGAAGCAAGAAGGCGCTATTCTGAACTCAAGCCGACCACCAGCCTGAACTTTGCTGCCGCTGTCCGCAAATCCGTTGAGAAACATGATGCCGTAGTACAAACCTGTTCTGGCGTTCACTCTCGTGTTTCCACAGGGGTGCAAACTACTCCACCAATGGAGCAATCTAGCCGCACGACCAAGAAAACAGCGTCTCCTCGAAGCCCTAAGCGATGTGGTGCTTCACGGGCATCTCGGAGGTCGTCCTCAGAAGACTCTTCCGAGAAAGAACACGATCGGCACTGTCCATCTCCGCCGATCTCGACTTCTAACCGGTTCGAGTTTCTCGAACCCAAGTTCTCGGTTGGGAAGGGTCCACCGCCGGTGGAAGACATGGACTTGGAGGACCCTAGCGCCACTACTCGGTCGAATGTCAAAAAGCGACAAGATGAAGCGGCTAAAAAAGGTGTTAGCCAGACACCTAAGAAAAAGGGCAAACTTGTTCGGCCACCGCAGTCCTCCACTTAATCCCTTTAACCTTATCCTACCGTTTAAATGGCGATTATCCAGTGGAACATACGTGGGCTTAGGGCACATCGCCCAGAGCTTGATTTGGTTCTTAATAAGCACGACCCCCTAGTAGTTTGCTTGCAGGAGACTAAACTGCGTCCTCAGGATCCCTTTGCACTAAGGCGGTATACTCCCTTCCGGTGTGATCTTGCCCCGGAAGAGGGTATTCCGGCACATGGAGGGACGATGATTCTGGTCAGAGATGACGTATATGTGGACGTGATACCTTTACGCACTAAGATCCAGACCGTTGCTGCCCGTATAGTACTGCCGACGATGGAGCTGGTTATCTGCAACATGTATATTCCACCCTCAGATGACCTATCACTTACTATGCTCCAAGATCTGGTTGTTCAGTTACCTACCCCATTTCTGTTGGTGGGGGACTTCAATGCCCATCACCCTCTTTGGGGCTCAACTCGAACTTGTGCCCGGGGTAGAGTTCTCTCCGATTTCCTGGACAATAACAACCTGGTTCTCCTGAACATCGGAGAACCTACTTTTCTTTCCGATGCCTTCAACACCTTTTCGCATCTGGATTTGGCAGTATGCTCGCCGCAGTTAGCAGTGTCCCTCCAATGGAACGTCATCTCTGACCTCTACTCCAGTGACCACTTCCCGTGTCTCATTAGTCTCCTAGCACAAAACGTGTGTTCCACCCGCTTGCCTACCTGGCGTTTCGATAACGCCAACTGGGCCCTTTACACCCAGTTGGCGGTTTTTAGTTATGAGGAGCACGCCTCTGTTAACGAGCTCGTAGAACATCTTACCGAGCGAATACTTGTCGCTGCAGAACGGTGTATCCCGCGTTCGTCTCCCAATCCCCATCGCCGTCCTGTGCCATGGTGGACGGATGACTGCCGGAATGTAATCCGAGCTCGTAGGCGTGCCCTTAGGGTTTTCCAACTCAATCCCACAATGGAGAACCTTATTCATTACAAGAGGATGCGTGCCAGGTCTCGGCAAGTAGTTAAGGACTGCAAAAAGAAATCATGGACTGCGTTTGTTGGGTCTTTTAATCACCATACACCTTCTGTTGTGTGGGATAGGTTAAGGCGCGTGGCTGGAAAATCGACCCACATTCCCATTGCTGGTTTGAAAACTCCTTCAGGCGTCGTTGTGGATCCACTAGACGTGGCTAACACCCTTGGGCATGCCTTTGCTCGGGTATCTAGCTCAGATCACTATGCACCTGAGTTCCTCTCAATTAAGCATCAGGTGGAATCTCAAGGTTTCTGCTTTCTATCTAGAAACCTTGAAGACTACAATCGCCTGTTCACCATGGCAGAGCTAGAACACGCACTTTCATCCTCCAGACTATCTGCACCAGGACCAGACGGTATCCACGTACAATTCTTACATCTCTCTCCCGAAGGGAAGGCTTTCTTACTCGAGGTCTAACCGTATCTGGGTTGACGGCAGTTTTCCTGACAAGTGGCGGGAGGCCACCATCATCCCAATCCTGAAACCAGGGAAGGACCGCCATCTGCCTTCCAGCTACCGTCCCATTTCCCTCACCAGTTGCGTTTGCAAGGTGATGGAACGCATGGTCAATGGGCGGTTAGTATGGTGGCTGGAAACCCACAACTTACTCACGAACATCCAGTGTGGTTTCCGACGTCGCCGTTCCACAGTAGACCATCTCGTGTCGATGTCATCGCAGATCACGAACGGTTTCCTTAAGAACAGCCAGACCGTCGGCATCTACTTTGACCTCGAGAAAGCTTACGATACCTGTTGGCGTGCAGGACTGCTGCGCAACCTGCACAGCTGGAATATTCGCGGACGCCTACCTGTGTTTGTTCGGGAGTTTATGGACAATCGCGTTTTCCGAGTTAGGGTCGGCTCGGTCTTATCAAACCTTTTTAACCAAGAGAACGGGGTCCCACAAGGATCGGTACTTAGTGTTACACTGTTTGCTATTGCGATTAACTCTATCTCTAACTGTGTTACTCGTGGGGTTTCATCGTGCTTATTCGTGGATGATTTCGCCATCTACTGTACTTCTCAGCGTACTCCGTTTCTAGAGCGTTGTCCTCAGCAATGCCTAGACAACCTCCAGGACTGGAGCACTAAGCACGGCTTCCGGTTCTGCACTGAGAAGACGGTTTGCGTTAACTTCTGGCGCTCCAAGCGTCGACTACCACCCTCGCTCCGACTGGGGCAACATGTTATACCATTTGCCGATGAAACGCGGTTCCTCGGGCTGATTTTCGATAGAAAGCTAAGCTGGCCGTCGCATATAGCACAGTTGAAAGCACGATGTGAGCGTTCTCTTCATATCTTGCGGGTACTTAGTGGGAAATCGTGGGGCGCGGATCGCGCAGTGTTGCTTCGGTTGTATCGCACACTGATCCGCTCTAAGCTGGATTATGGGTGCATCGTTTATGCTTCAGCTCGTCCATCTATGCTGAAGAAATTAGACACGGTCCATAACTCTGGCCTTCGGTTGGCTACTGGCGCATTTCCAACTAGCCCAGTAGTAAGCATCTATTGTGAGGCAGCGGAACCTCCTCTTCATTATCGCCGGGAAGATTTGCTGGGGAATTATGGCTGTGGCTTAAACGCTATGCCCTCGCATCCGACGTATGCCCCCTTTTTTGACTCCTATGACGTGCGATATAGCAACACACGTGTAAAACCAAGGCCGCCAGGTTTCCGCTTCCGGGAGCTTCTTGGAAGGCATGCACTCGGGCTACCTGGGATGTATCCTAGGAGTGAACGGGTGTATCCTCCTTGGTTGCGGCCCCTCAAAATCCAACCTCTGCGGTCCTCGTCCCGAGGGGTGGGCAACAGGATGTAGGGGACTGACTGATGGGGTGATGTACGGTGGGGACTTAGTGTACCCACGACCGCTACGGCTGCCGAGAAGGCCCATCAGTAACCCCGAAAACTGGCAGAACAGGCTCTGGTATTCTCCCCCAGGGACCTACTACGGTAGGTACGGGATTGGCGAACCCGGGGTCCCTAGCCACTCACCCTCATTTCATCCCCCTCACCTCCATCAACTGTGCCACGCTGTGCTACTGCTGATCAGTATGCATCACCTTCCCCTTCTAGTTTTTTATTATGATTATTAGTACTTAAGGTCTTAGGTTTATAACTCCTGTCTCACCAGCAGGGATCTCTCCTATCTCCGTGGTTCTGTCCCACGGTTTTCAGCTCGGCTGCTCTCCGGAGGTCTCAAAAGTGAAGGTTGGGCGGACCCTTCGCACTGCCCCTATGTGTAGCCTTAGGTGCGGAGCCCGTCCACACCGTCAAGTCCACCCACGTAGCTCCTTGAGGACCCGGTCTGTGGTAATCTCCCGACGGCCGCGTTTTGCCGTTGGGTTAGTATCACGGACCGGACGTGTTACCGCTGACGGAACCCCGGTGTAATCAACCACAAGTCCCCTGAATCCGCGTGTGCCCTTTATGCGCAGCGCGGCCTAAAGTGGGGAGCCACAGGCGGTTATTCCTGTGGTAGGGGCATAAAGCCGGGGTGTGCGTGGTGAACGGTTTACCCATACGGACAAGCAGTGGAAATTGAAGGGTAGCTTTTCTGAGGTACAAATGAGATCGGTCATGGGTGAGGTCCCCATGACGGCACAGACCGTGAAGATTCGGTGTCTTTCTTTAACCCCCGGATGGCAGGCTGACGCCGACGGTTCCGGATGGGGGTCTATATCATCATGTCTCCGCGCAAAACCTCCTTCATTGATCCTTATTTATTGATGACCTTGGCATGTGATGGCAAAACGTTTAAGGATATTAGCCCATTTTATATAAAACGTGAAATAGATAAGATCAGTGGCCCTGTTAAAAATGCTACACGTCTCCGAGACGGTAGCTTACTGTTAGAGACCTCAACTGCAGACCAGTCTAAAAAACTGCAAAAAGCGTCTTTGTTGGGCTCCTACCCTATCCGGGTAGTCCCACACAAAACGCTGAACACCTGTAGAGGAGTAGTCACCACCTCCAGTTTAGATGGTCTTGCGAATGAGGAAATAGTAAGTTGCCTCTCTGACCAACTTGTCTGTCAGGCGTACCGGCTTACCCGAAAACAAGATGGCAAGGAATACCCCTTACGTACGGTTTTTCTTACTTTCGCCGGGACTAATTTACCCGAGTACATCTATTGCGGCTATGAGCGTGCGAGCGTCCGCCAGTATGTCCCGAACCCCATGCGCTGCTTCCAATGTCAGCGGTTCGGACATACTAAGGTCACATGTACCAATCCTGCTCTTTGTGAGCAATGTGGCCTACCGAAGCACGACGATCCAAACTGCAGTCGAACACCTTGTTGCGTGAACTGTGGCGGCAGTCACCCCTCCAGTTCGCGACAGTGCCCTAGATTCATGGACGAAAAGAGCATTCAGGAGCTACGTGTAAAGGAACGCCTGACTTCCAGAGGCACGACGGCGCTTCGAACAACTGAAGCCTGCTACCACTACTACTGGATATGCATTAGCAGCTCGCCGTACTCCTAACACCACTGTTGCTGTTCAACACGTCCCTGTCTCCCACGCATCCACGCAGACTGACTTTCTAGCCGCTAAACCTACGTCTCAGACTGTTTGTATATCCACCGTTTCAGCCGTACAGACTCCAGCCACCAAGCCATCACCGAGTAACAACAATCCAGTGGTAAATGTAAAAAACCGATCCCGGCCACAACATAGATCGCGAAGTCGCTCGCCTTCCATTACATCCCGGTCTCGTTCTACGAGCCGTAGGAGTTCTGACTCCCGAACATCAGCGGAGTCACAGGACGCTAACGATTTTCGAGTCGGAGGGCCCAAGTCAGCCAAGGTCAAGAAAAAAGTTAAAACGGCCCGTTAAAAACTATTTATGGAAATAATCCAGTGGAATGTCAATGGTTTTCGAGCTCGTGCTCAAGACCTACAACATTTAGTTTCTCAACGGTCACCGTCAATTATTTGTCTCCAGGAAACACTTTCATCCCAATCACTCGTTACACCTTCACTCTTTCTCTGCATTTAGAAGCGACTCTCTTGCAGGTATGCGTGCAAGCGGTGGAGTTGCTACCTTAGTGGCGCCTAACATCTCAGCCGCCAACGTTCCTCTCACCACACCATTGCAAGCCGTGGCCGTTCGGATACAGCTGGAGAGCATCAGTTTTACCATAAGCAACATGTACCTGCCGCCGCTCAGTATAGTTCCAGAGCGTGATCTTCTAGCTCTATTGGCTCAGCTCCCCTCACCACTACTGCTTGTGGGAGATTTGAATGCCAAGCACACGCTCTGGGGATCAGACACTGATGACGCCCGTGGATGCCTCCTCGTAGACGTCTACGATAAGTCTGACCTGCTTCTGCTAAATACTGGTGACCCGACATTCCTATCATCCGCTTATGGTACACATTCCGTACTAGACCTTTCTTTCTGCAGTCCGTCATTAGTACCACTACTTGAGTGGTCAGTACTTTCCGACCTCTTTGGCAGTGATCATTACCCCATTAACATTCATTTTTCTGGCCGCCAATGTGTACCTTCTCGACATCCGCGCTGGATTATTTCCAAAGCTAACTGGGGAAAATTCCAATCCCTCATACACCTCATCGACGATGGTTTCGACACCATCGATGAAATGGTCGAGTATTTTACTTGCTCGATCCTGCTCGCAGCAGCATCCAGCATTCCTCGAGGTTTAATTACACCCTGTACCGTGGTGGTCCGAGGAATGCAGTTTGGCTATCAAAGCACGCAAACGTGCTTTGCGCGTTTTTCAGCGGCACCCGACGGAAGGGAACTTCGTTGCCTTCAAACGTTCTCGCGCTAGGGCACGCTTTATACTGCGCAACGCAAAGCGTAAATCTTGAGAAGCCTATGTGTCTTCGCTTTCCCGGCGCAGCTCCACCCAAAGTATCGCCGGACGGTAATTCCCGGCCTTGCCATCAGCGGTTCCATGTGCACCACCGAGCAGGACATAGCTGAAACCCTAGCTAGCACATTTGCTGCTACGAGCCAAACTGCCCGCTATGACGCTCTCTTCCTGCCTATTAAGGAAAAGGCGGAGCGGGTACCACTTAATTTTAATACTGACTGCACCGAGCCGTACAACCAACCTTTTACCGCAGCCGAGCTCGCCCATTCTCTGGCGTTAGCAAAGGATTCTTCTCCAGGTCCCGATGACGTACACCGGCAGATGCTGCTACATCTTCCATCTGAGGCGCTAAGTTTCCTCTTAAACATCTATAACCGCATTTGGCATGAGCGGGTTTTCCCTTCCTCCTGGCGAGAGGGTATTGTCGTCCCCATCCCTGGAGCCGGAAAGGACCGCACGCTACCATCTAGCTACCGCCCCATTTGCCTGACGAGTGTCATCTGTAAGACCTTCGAGCGGATGATAAACGCTCGGTTAAATTGGTGGCTAGAAAAGCATAACCATCTGTCCAACTTGCAATGCGGTTTTCGTCGCCATCGCTCAAGTGTCGATAATCTAACACGCCTTGAGGGGTATATTTCCGATGCGTTTCTACTGAAACAGCACGCCGTGGGCGTGTTCCTCGACCTGGAGAAGGCTTATGACACCACCAGGCGGTACGGCATACTCCGTAACCTACATGGTTACGGTATGCGTGGTCATCTACCCGAATTCCTATGCAACTTTTTAAAACTTCGCCGTTTTCGGGTTCGCATAGGAAACACGATATCACGGGAGCGGATACAGGAGAACGGCATACCTCAAGGGTCAATTTTGAGCGTCACCCTTTTTGCGGTAGCGATTAACGGAATCACTAGTGCCCTTCGAAGTGGAATTCCATCATCCCTCTATGTTGACGACTTCGCAGTCTATTATAGGTCTGCCAACATAGATCACATTGAGCGCCAACTGCAGCTGACCATTACCCAGCTAGCAGCTTGGGTGCTTCAGACCGGCTTCCGTTCTTCAGCTGCGAAGACGCAGTGTATCCACTTTCACCGCATACGAGGTATTCACCAGCCTCCTGATCTTCATTTGAACGGCACACCCCTGCCATTTGTCTCACACCTGAAGTTCTTGGGCCTCTACTTGGACCGACAACTAAATTGGGAGCACCACATTCGTCACCTTCGAGCCTCTTGCGATCGTTCTCTTCGAGTGCTGAAGGTATTATCTGGAGCATCTTGGGGGTGCGATCGCACGGTAATGTTGAGGCTGTACCGCTCTCTGGTTCGGTCCAAGCTGGACTATGGCAGTTTTATTTATGGCGCAGCGACCGCCTCTAAACTTCGCCTTTTAGACACCGTGCATCATACTGGCATCCGCCTTGCCACAGGAGCTTTCTGCACCAGTCGAGTCGACTGCCTGTATGCAGACTCAGGCGAACCTCCACTCCATATTCGTCGCTCGCTGTTACTCTGCTCATACGTTTCAAAGTTGGCAAGTCATCCCAATCATCCTTGTTTTAAACCAGTTCTGTGTCCAGATTTAGTCCACCGTTATATGCGCCCTGGTTCTCGGACTCGCCCCGTGGGAATAAGATTTCGGGATCTCCTACATTCCCATGGCCTCCGAATGCCTCGCGTAGAGAGGTCGTCCATCTGCCCTTATCCTGCATGGCAGCTCGATCGTGCGGTGTTCGATCTCGCTCTTTCAAGCAACCCTAGACTCGCTACTCCACATTCGGTGTTCCAACAACTTTTTGCCGAATTGCTGGGCCGTTACCATAACTATGTTCCGGTCTTCACAGACGGTTCTCAGTTAGGTAGCGCTACAGGTTGCGCATTCTTCATTAACGGTGAGGCTCATAAATTTCGCCTTCTGGACTCCACTTCAGTTTTTTCCGCAGAACTGTATGCCATCTTCTATTTGCTCCTTTTTATTTGCAAGTTAGCTCCCGGCTCTTTTATTGTCTGCACTGATTCTCTGAGTGCGCTTCAGGCCTTGCAACAGCACACTGCCGCTCAGACCCTAGTTTTAAAAATACAGGCCCAGATCTCGCAAATGCTCAGGCGCGGGTACAATTTTGTTTTTACCTGGACCCCAGGCCATGTGGGGATTACCAGGAACGAGGAGGCGGACGCGGCTGCAAAGTCAGCTTGCCGTTTGCCCCTGAGTTTAACAACTACTGTGCCATACCAGGATGTGCAACGTTTTTTTCGTCGCCAACTCTTCTCTGCTTGTCAGCACTCCTGGACAGCTTTACAAGGCACACAACTCCGGGCAATTAAAGGGAGCGTACGACCCTGGCTAACTTCCTGCAGGGATAACCGGCGAGCCGAGGTGATACTCACCCGGCTGAGAATTGGGCACACTCGAGCTACTCATGGTCCTTTGTTCAGAGGGGAACCGGCCCCAGTGTGTGCTCCGTGTGCCGTACGCCTCACTGTGCGGCATATTTTACTCGATTGCCCACAGTACGCCCGCGTTCGCCAGTCTTTGGGCTTGGGAGCTAACTTGTTTAATATTTTTGGGGACGACCCAGTGACCGTGGATAAGGCACTGCGGTTTGTTTTAAAAATAGGTTTTAATAAACAAGTCTGACTTGTGTTTTAAATTTATTAATTTTAGAGTTTTTAAATTTTTAGTACTGGGATGATTTTAATGTGCTTGTAATAGTTGAGGGTTTTAATTGTATTTTACCTTTTAACTGAGTTTTTATAGTTTTTAGGTTTTTAGTGCTGACTTGGGGCCCAAATGACTTTGTTGTCGACGGGCCCTTAAACACCACACTCACTCACTCACTCCTTGGTTGCGTGCAGCATCCCCTGTAGATCTTGGGTTGGCAGTGCACCGGAAGTCCACGATTCCCACGTGTAGTATACGTAGTTTGTTTTTAGAATTTTTATCGGACTATAAGGATTTTAGCTTAATTTTTACCGATGGGTCCAAAAGCTCTACAGGTGTTGGCTGTGCGTACGTCCTTGGAGCCGAACCCTTTACATTCGGTTTCCATGGCACCACATCCATCTACACCGCAGAGCTCTATGCAATCTACCGAGCCCTTTTACATGTTCGCCGCCGAAAGTTGGGTAATTCCCTCATTTTGAGTGACTCCCTTAGTGCCCTTCAGAGCCTTCGTGAGCTGTACACTCACCATCCCCTTGTACAGCTTATCCAGGACACCCTCCACGTCTTACACGTCTCTGGCGTAAGCGTGGTGTGTGCGTGGGTTCCTGGTCACGTTGGCCTACAGGGTAATGAAAGCGCGGATTCGGCGGCTAAGGTGGCCGCCACAACACCTGGTGCTACCTTCCCCTTGGCCACCTCGGAAGACTTCAGACTTGTCCGTAGGGCGACGCGCTCGTGCTGGCGCGATGAGTGGTCGGCTCTGCGTGGCAACAAGCTAAGGACCGTGAAGGAGCTTCCGATTCCCTGGGCGACCTCCTGTCGATTATCCCGGCGGGAGGAGGTAATATTGGCTCGGTTGCGTATTGGTCACTGCAATTTTAGTCATAGTTTTTTATTAAGTAGGACCGCAGAACCTGTTTGCCCGCTGTGCGGTTCGGTTCTGACGGTCCGCCACGTGCTTTTAGATTGTCTTAGGTTAGGACGTCTCCGCAGGTCTCACCAGCTGCCGGCCAGCATGGCGGAGATCCTGGCGGATGACGAGCAAGTAGTGACCAAGGTTTTAGGTTTCATTTTAAATCTACATTTTAGAATATAGGACCCTTTTAATTTGGAATTTTAATCTTTTTATGGTTCTAACCTTTATTTTAGTCTTTGAGATACCGTTATACGGGTCTTTATCTTTGTTTATTTAACTGAGAGTTTTAGCGTTGTAGATCGAATTAAACCTCATTGGCTTTAAAGGGCGCTGATGACCTAGTAGTTGAGCGCCCTTAAACCCTATTATCATTATCATCATCACCTGTAGCGTAACCCAGTCATCCCCGGCATCACGTATTCCAATTAAATTGTAAATCTGATTTTCATAGGCTAATCCTCTATCATTAGCTTCCGCAATCTCACGGATCGGATATTCTAATAGTTCGGGATTAGGCGCGCGATAATCGCCCCATCCAGTTGTCGGAGGACACACCATCGTGCCTCGCGCTCTATCAAATATGTTCACTATACACCGCCATTCAGCGATGATATATTCCGCAAAATCTGAATATTCATATTGTCCCAACTCCTTCCTTAAGACCGAAGCATCATATTTATCTCCTGCATAATGCAGCCCATAAAGTATGGGAAATTCACTAGTTTCTTTTAGCTGGATCATACCTCCAACTGAAAGAATACGATACTCCAATACTGGAAATCTAACCGGTTTATCCAATTTTAATATATGCATAACCTGCCCCATAACATCAAAGAATTTACTCAATCCCGGATCCTGAGGCTCCTTCCTCACTATGTCGTTGCCATCCTGCGCGTTCTCGTCACGTACTTCATCTTTGACCGTAATATCATTAGATTCTACTTCCGACTTTGTCACTTCGGAGGTAGAATCACTTTCATCCAATGTCCGAATTTCGGACTCCAAAATTTTCCCTACCATACTTGTATCAATGAGACAAAACGGCACCTCTAGGTTTTCACGCAATACACTAAAGGGTCGTTCACACGCAGTGGAACTTTGTCCCAGGGAACTAGTACGAACAGCCCTTCGATACTCTTTCAACCCGCACTGTTTTTACTGTAGTTGAGTGATTTTATTTTATTGTACCTTTTGAGCCTAATTTGTGTAGCTTTTAGGTTTTAGTCTTGACTTCGGGCCCAAATGACCTTGCTTTCGACGGGCCCTAATACTCCACACACTCACTCACTCCTTTAGATATGACAAGACGTCAGCCTCCGTGATGTACGTTGGGAGGTCTTTTAACGTCACGTAGAGCAGCTTTTCCTCTGGCAGAAGTGTTGTCAAAACCTTGACGTTGCTGTCAGTGAGCACCTTGCGGAGCGCACAATGGTCATCAGGTGACTCCGTTAAAAAGGCTACTGAGCCGCTCATGTTCCGGACAGTGTACTTAACTGTCGGCTGGTAGGAGCTCAGGAAGGATGTTAGATCCCTTGCATTCCTACGGTCTCTCAAGAATATTGGAGTAGCCTTCATGGAACAGGCTACTGGAGCGTTTGGCGATGCAGTTCCCACTGCAGTAGCACAAGAAGTTGTAGCTACTGGCGAGATTTTCGGATCTGGACATTTCCTGTTCTTATTTTGGGACTGAGGTGCCGATTCTGCATCCTGGGCCGTCATGAGCCCTTGGTACCTGTTGTGGGCAATGGTTCAGGTTGTAGGGCATGCTTATGTGCTTTAGTCCTAGGTTTAGCGGACTGCACCTCCCACTGGCGTGGCAGCCTGCTGTCTTGCATTTTGCAGCAAGTATATTGATATGGCCTCAACTCTTGCGCGATGCGCGGAGTAAAGGCGGAAGGCACCGATGGTAACTTCCTGGTTAGCCTTCTCCGATGAGCTGGAGATTTGCTGGTCTGCAGCTTTCAGGAATTTCAACTTTGCCTTCGTCTCTAGCGATAGCGATCGCTCATTGCCTCGAGTCAAAGGCATATGAAGGTCAACTATCAGTGATTCGTGCATGAAATCACGAAAGTCCCCTCCTTGGAGATAGTACTGTAGACAATTCAATTCTTGCGATGCCGCAGTATTATCTGGCTCTGCCATCTGGTGATCCTGTATTTCAGGATCTGGGTTGGTCTTAGCTGCTTCCATGTTATGATGTAGGAGCGATCAATGCAGCCAATCAAGGGGTTCAATAGGAGGGTAGTATTTGGGAGGCAGGGGAACAGCACAATGTTGTGCCTGAGAACAAAATCGAATAGAATAGATGAAGGAAGAGAATTGAAGAATGAAAGAGCAAGTAAGGGGCGCTAAGAAGCCCGATTTACAGAGGGCCAACCCTTAAAGGGCGCCTAAAAACCAGTCACGACGACTGTTGGCTGCGGCCTTGTAATTCTACCCATTCATTTTGCAGGATTATGTAGCTCTTGCAGGAAAACTTTTTGAGAATTAGACAGCAAAATCCCAACGGGTTTTGTTCACCCTTATTGCAATTCATAGCGCCTCCGATTTAGTGCACCTCAGTGTATCCATTTGTTACCATTGAAAGATACGCGAGGTGTCTAGAATATTCGATTTTGTTTGATAACCCTACTGTATGTATGTTGAACACCTTATTGTGATATTTCGCGGAGGACTGCAACATATTTGTAAACCCCTTGACGAACAAGTTTCTGTCTTATCCCATGTCAGTTTTTCCTCCCTGTGACCCGCACTACATGGAATATGGTTGAAATTGTCGTTTAACCACGCGATGGCTTTCCAATATTTTTGAGGCCCAGTGTTTCTGGGAATGCTCAGGGGTTGTCTAAACAAAAAATGTATAACCGTTTGCTCGCCTTTGAGCTGTAATATTTCTTGTGTTCCTCACTATCTATTTTTATAAGTGAGGAAGGAAATCCTTTTTGAGTATTATACATCAAAATCCCAACGGTTTTCATTCACCCATTTTGCAATTCCTAGCGCCTCCCATTTGGCGCACCCTATTGCATCTAATTGCTACCATAGCCAGATACGCGAGGTGACTGGAATATTTGACTTTGGTTGATCAGCGTTATGTTTCTATGTTGAAAACCTTCTAGTTATATTTCACGAAGGGCTGCAGCATTTTTGTATCCCCCTTGACGAACAAGTTTCTGTCTGTTATCCCATGTTGTTCGGATTGGGTTGGTCTCGAGGGGGCAGTTGGTTCCCGTCACCCACGGGCAATTGGGTACCTCCGGCCAGGTCGCCAGGGCCGCCCGGAGGGGGCAGAGGGTTGTCCTATAAGTCCCGGGGACTAGCCTGCAGAGCTAGTAGCTGGTGAGCTAGACACTGGCGGCCCTACCAAGGTTATTTGGTAGCTGGTTCATTAAGGACTGGCGCGTATGTGGCGTATCCACATCCGTCCTGTTTGCCGTAAGGCAGACGGGGGGGCAGCTTATAAAACAGGTGCTGTCCTAATGGAAATGACAGATGAGGCCCGGGTTCCCGGTCCTACGGGGCTGGGGCTTATGGGAAGTAGACCTCGGCGAGTATGTCTGTTATCCCATGTCAGTCTTTCTCCGCCTTCCAGGTGACCCGAACTACATGGTATGTGGTGGACAATGTCGGTTAAGCACGCGATGGCTTTCCAATACTTTTGAGGCCAAGCGTTTCTGGGAGTATTTGGTGGTTGTTTAAAAAATGGAGAATCATTTCCTCGCCTTTCAGCTGGATTATTGTTGTTCCTAGGTATTTATTTTTAGAATTGAAGAAGGAAATCTCTTTGAGAATTAGCCATCAAAATCCCAACAATTTTCGTTCACCCATCTTGCAATTCCTAGCACCTCCGGTTTTGCGCACCTCATCGTATCCACATTGTTACCATTGACAGATACGAGAGGTGACTAGAATATTCGACCTTGGTTGATCAGCCTAGTGTTTCTATGTTGAACAACTTATTGTGATATTTCACGAAGGGCTGCAACATTTTTGTATCCCCCTTGACGAACAAGGTTCTGTCTAATATACCACGACAGTTTTTCCCCTTCCCTTTGACCCGAATTGCAAGGAATGTGGTTGAAATTGTCCGTTAACCACGCGATGGCTTTCCAATACTTTTGAAGCCAAGCGTTTATGGGACTGCTGGGGTTTGTCTAAACAAAAAATGGAGAACCGTTTGCTCGCCTTTGAGCTGTATTATTTCTTGTGTCCCTCACTAGCTATTATTGGAAGTGATGAAGGAAATGCCTTTTGAGCATTATAAATCTAAATCCCAACGGTTTTCGTTTACCCATTTTGCAATTCCTAGCGCCTCCCGTTTGGCGCACCTCATTGTTTCTACTTGCTACCATAGACAGATACCCGATGTGACCGGAATATTCGACTTTGTTTTATCAGCCTAGTGTTTCTATGTTGCACACCCTATTGTGATATTTCACGAAGGGCTGCAACATTTTTGTATCCCCCTTGACGAACAAGTTTCTGTCTATTAACCCATGTTAGTTTTATCCGCCTTAAATGTGACTATCACCCAGCTAACAGCTTGGGCGCTTCAAACCGGCTTCCGCTTTTCAGCTGCGAAGTCACAGTGTATCCACTTTCACCGCCTGCGAGGTATTCACCCGCCTCCTGATATTCATTTGAACGGCACACCCCTGCCATTTGTCTCGCACCTGAAGTTCTTGGGCCTCTACTTAGACAGACAACTCAACTGGGAGCACCACATTCGTCACCATCGAGCCTCTTGCGATCGCTTTCTTCGGGTGCTGTAGGTATCATCTGGAGCCTCTGGGGGGGGGCGATCGCACGGTAATGTTGAGAATGTACCGCTCTCTGGTTCGGTCCAAGATGGACTACGGCAGTTTTATTTATGGCGCAGCGACCGCCTCTAAACTTGGCCTTTTAGACACCGTGCATAATACTGGCATCCGCCTTGCCACAGGAGCTTTCCGCACCAGTCGAGTCGACTGCCTGTATGCAGACTCAGGCGAACCTCCACTCTATATTCGTCGCTCGCTGTTACTCTGCTCATACGTTTCGAAGTTCTCGGACACGCCCAATGGGAATAAGATATCGGGATATCCTACATTCCCGTGGCCTCCGAATGCCTCGCGTGGAGAGGTCGTCCATCTGCCCTTATCCCGCATGGCAGCTCAATCGTGCGCGGTTCGATCTCGCTCCTTCCAGCAACTCTAGGCACGCTACTCCACATTCGGTGTTCCAACAACTTTTTGACCAACTACTGGGCCGTTACCCTATGTTTCGGTCTTTACGGACGGTTCTCAGTTAGGTAGCACTATGGGTTGCGCGTTCTTCATTAACGGTGAGGCTCATAAACTTCGATTTCTGGACTGCTCTTCGGTCTTCTCAGCAGAGCTGTATGTCATCCACTATTTGTTCCTTTCTATTTGCAAGCCCCTGGCTCTTTTATTGCTTACACTGACTCTGTAAGTACTCTTCAGGCCTTGCAACAGCACACTGCCGCTCACTCCCTTGTTTTAAAAATACAGGTCCAGATTTCGCAAATGCTCGGTCGAGGATACCATTTTGTTTTTACTTGGACCCCAGGCCATGTGGGCATTTCCGGGAACGAGGAGGCGGCCGCGGCTGCTAAGTCCGCTTGCCGTTTGCCCCGGAGTTTAACAACTACGTTGCCATACCAGGATGTGCAACGTTTTTTCCGTCGCCAGCTCCTATCTGCTTGGCAGCAATCCTGGACAGCTTTAGAAGGCACACAACTCCGGGCTATAAAGGAGAGCGTACTACCCTGGCCAACTATGGGCAGGTATAGCCGGCGGGCCGAGGTGATACCCGGCTGAGAATTGGGCACACACGAGCGACTCATGGCCACCTGTTAAGAGGGGAACCGGCCCCTGTGTGTGCTCCGTGTGCGGTACGCCTCACGGTGCGGCACGTATTGCTTGATTTCCCGCAGTACGCCCGCGTTCGCCAGTCAATAGGCTTGGGGACTAACTTGCTGGGAGTTTTAGGGTACGAACCAGTGTCCGTGGTAAAGGCACTGCGGTTTGTTGCCAAAATTGGTTTTTATAAACATATATGACCTATATTTTAAATTTGTTAATTTTACAGGTTTTAAATTGTTAGTCTTGGGATGGGCTTTTTTATGTACTTTTAATAGTTCGACTATGGCCATTACTGCAATCCTGACATCTTCGTTGAAACCTAATGCATAACCGAAGACATCTGTTCGTAATAAAGATACCAACTCATCGTCCATCACCTGTAGCGTAACCCAGTCATCCCCGGCATCACGTATTCCAATTAAATTGTAAATCTGGTTTTCATAGGCTAATCCTAATCATTAGCTTCCGCAATCTCACGGATCGGATATCCTAATAGTTCGGGATTAGGCGCGCGATAATCGCCCCATCCAGTTGTCGGAGGACACACCATCGTGCCTCGCGCTCTATCAAATATGTTCACTATACACCGCCATTCAGCGATGATATATTCCGCAAAATCTGAATATTCATATTGTCCCAACTCCTTCCTTAAGACCCAGCATCATATTTATCTCCTGCATAATGCAGCCCATAAAGTATGGGAAATTCACTAGTTTCTTTTAGCTGGATCATACCTCCAACTGAAAGAATACGATACTCCAATACTGGAAATCTAACCGATTTATCCAATTGTAATATATGCATAACCTGCCCCATAACATCAAAGAATTTACTCAATCCCGGATCCTGAGGCTCCTTCCTCACTATGACGTTGCCATCCTGCGCGTTCTCGTCACGTACTTCATCTTTGACCGTAATATCGTTAGATTCTACTTCCGACTTTGTCACTTCGGAGGTAGAATCACTTTCATCCAATGTCCGAATTTCGGACTCCAAAATTTTCCCTGCCATACTTGTATCAATGAGACAAAACGGCACCTCTAGGTTTTCACGCAATACACTAAAGGGTCGTTCACACGCAGCGGAACTTTGTCCCAGGGAACTAGTACGAACAGTCCTTCGATACTCTTTCAACCCGCACTGTTTTTTACTGTAGTTGAGTGATTTTATTTTATGGTACCTTTTGAGCCTAACTCCTGTTTCCCTCACCAGTTGCGTCTGCAAGGTGATGGGACGCATGATAAATGGGCGGTTGGTATGGTGGCTGGAAACGCACAACCTACTGAATAACATCCAGTGTGGTTTTCGACGACGCCGTTCAACAGTGGATCATCTTGTGTCCATGTCGACACAGATTATGAACGGCTTTCTTAAAAACTGTCAAACAGTCGGAATATTTTTTGACCTCGAAAAGGCTTATGATACGTGTTGGCGTGCAGGGTTGCTACGTACTCTGCACACCTGGAATATACGTGGACGCCTACCACTCTTCCTTCAGGAATTCTTGAAAGACCGCGTATTCCGAGTAAGGGTTGGCTCGGTTCTCTCGAACCTTTTCGTTCAAGAGAACGGTGTACCACAGGGATCGGTGCTAAGTGTTACGTTGTTTGCTATTGCGATTAATTCTATCTCGAAATGTGTACCTCCGGGGGTCTCGTCATGCCTATTTGTAGACGACTTTTCCGTCTACTGTACATCTCAGCGCACTTCGTTTATAGAGCGCCGTCTCCAGACTACCTTGGACAACCTAAAGGTTTGGAGTTTAAAGAACGGCTTCCGATTCTCTGCTGAGAAAACCATCTGTGTTAACTTCTGGCGTCAGCGGAGTCGACCACCTCCAAGGCTCCGGCTAGGCGCTGATCTACTACCTTTTGCAGATGAGACGAGGTTCCTTGGATTGATATTTGATAGAAAACTTAGTTGGTCGTCGCATATAGCACAACTGAAAGCACGATGTGACCGATCTTTAAATATCTTGCGGGTACTAAGTGGAAAATCGTGGGGAGCGGACCGTACAGTGTTATTGCGACTGTATCGCACACTTATCCGTTCCAAATTAGATTATGGTAGTATCGTTTATGGCTCAGCACGACCATCTGTGCTGAAGAGATTAGACACAGTCCATAATTGTGGCATACGTATAGCAGTTGGGGCATTTCCAACGAGCCGAGTTATAAGCCTGTATGCTGAGTCTGCAGAACCTCCTCTGCAGTACAGGCGCAACATGCTATTAGCAAATTATGGCTGTGGACTTAATTGCATGCCCACACATCCAACGTTTCCGCCGTTCTTTAACACCTTCATGGACGTGCGTTATAGGAACACTTCTGTTAAACCAAAGCCACCTGGTTTTCGTTTCCGGGAGCTCCTTAGACATCTTAATACTGAAATGCCCAAGATGTATCCTAGGGGGGAGAGGACATACCCTCCTTGGTTGTGCAGAGCGCCCCACGTTGATCTGGGCATGACCACACATGATAAATCTACCATGTCTATGTCTAGTATCGGCATATGCTTTCTAGAATTTTTATCGCGATATCAGGACCATATTAAAATTTACACCGATGGGTCCAAGAATTCAGATGGCGTTGGTTGTGCTTACGTGTGTGGAACCGAACCCTATACATTCGGATTCCACACTAGCACTTCCATTTTTACCGCAGAGCTCTATGCAATATACCGGGCCATTTTGCATGTACGTCGACGAAAGTTGGGGAACTGCTTAATCTTGAGTGATTCCCTCAGTGCACTTCAAAGCCTACAGCAGCTGTACAACTACCACCCTATTGTGCAGCGGATACAGGATGCCCTCCACGTTTTACACGCTTCTGGCGTGAGCGTGGTGTGTGCATGGATTCCTGGTCACGTAGGCTTGCGGGGGAATGAAATGGCGGATTCGGCAGCCAAGACGGCTACCATGAAGCCCAGGGTACGACTACCATATGTGACATCGGAAGATTTTAGGGCGGTATTACGGAGAGCTGTGCTAACCTGCTGGCAGGAAGAGTGGTCCGCTCTCCGCAATAATAAACTTAGATCTATTAAGGAACTTCCGATTCCCTGGGTTACCTCCTGTCGGTCATCTCGTCGCGAGGAGGTGACTTTGGCTCGGTTGCGCATTGGGCATTGTTATTTTAGCCACAGCTTTTTATTGAATAGAACCCCGGTTCCCGTTTGCCCACTGTGCAGTGGTGACCTGAGTGTCCGTCACTTGCTTTTAGATTGTTATAGCTTGGCACGTCTCCGCAGGTCTCTCCAGCTGCCGGCCAGCTTGGCGGATATCCTCGCGGATGACGAAACGGCAGTGGGCAAAGTTTTAGCATTTGTTTCAGCTGTGGATTTTAGAATTTAACCTCAAGTATCTTTTTTGTTATTTTTTTTTTTAGTATATAATTGTGTGTAGTTTTAACAGGTTTATAGATAATATATATTTTTAGAAATCTTTATATCTGGCTTTTGCCATGACTTGTTTTTTAAAGGGCGCTGATGACCGCCGTAGTAGAGCGCCCCTATACACATCATCATCATCATTTTGAGCCTAATTTGTGTAGCTTTTAGGTTTTAGTCTTGACTTCGGGCCCAAATGACCTTGCGTTCGACGGGCCCTAAAACTCCACACACTCACTCACTCCTTTAGATATGACAAGACGTCAGCCTCCGTGATGTACGTTGGGAGGTCTTTTAACGTCACGTAGAGCAGCTTTTCCTCTGGCAGAAGTGTTGTCAAAACCTTGACGTTGCTGTCAGTGAGCACCTTGCGGAGCGCACGATGGTCATCAGGTGACTCCGTTAAAAAGGCTACTGAGCCGCTCATGTTCCGGACAGTGTACTTAACTGTCGGCTGGTAGGAGCTCAGGAAGGATGTTAGATCCCTTGCATTCCTACGGTCTCTCAAGAATATTGGAGTAGCCTTCATGGAACAGGCTACTGGAGCGTTTGGCGATGCAGTTCCCACTGCAGTAGCAGAAGAAGTTGTAGCTACTGGCGAGATTTTCGGATCTGGACATTTCCTGTTCTTATTTTGGGACTGAGGTGCCGATTCTGCATCCTGGGCCGTCATGAGCCCTTGGTACCTGTTGTGGGCAATGGTTCAGGTTGTAGGGCATGCTTATGTGCTTTAGCCCTAGGTTTAGCGGACTGCACCTCCCACTGGCGTGGCAGCCTACTGTCTTGCATTTTGCAGCAAGTATATTGATATGGCCTCAACTCTTGCGCGATGCGCGGAGTAAAGGCGGAAGGCACCGATGGTAACTTCCTGGTTAGCCTTCTCCGATGAGCTGGAGATTTGCTGGTCTGCAGCTTCCAGGAATTTCAAGCTTGCCTTCGTCTCTAGCGATAGCGATCGCTCATTGCCTCGAGTCAAAGGCATATGAAGGTCAACTATCAGTGATTCGTGCATGAAATCACGAAAGTCCCCTCCTTGGAGATAGTACTGTAGACAATTCAATTCTTGCGATGCCGCAGTATTATCTGGCTCTGCCATCTGGTGATCCTGTATTTCAGGATCTGGGTTGGTCTTAGCTGCTTCCATGTTATGATGTAGGAGCGATCAATCCAGCCAATCACGGGGTTCAATAGAAAGGTAGTATTTGGGAGGCAGGGGAACAGCACAATGTTGTGCCTGAGAACAAAATCTAATAGAATAGATGAAGGAAGAGAATTGAAGACTGAAAGAGCAAGTAAGGGGCGCTAAGAAGCCCGATTTACAGAGGGCCAACCCTTAAAGGGCGCCTAAAACCAGTCACGACGACTGTTGGCTGCGGCCTTGTAATTCTACCCATTCATTTTGCAGGATTATGTAGCTCTTGCAGGAAAACTTTTTGAGAATTAGACAGCAAAATCCCGACGGGTTTTGTTCACCCTTATTGCAATTCATAGCGCCTCCGATTTAGTGCACCTCACTGTATCCATTTGTTACCATTGAAAGATACGCGAGGTGTCTAGAATATTCGATTTTGTTTGATAACCCTACTGTATGTATGTTGAACACCTTATTGTGATATTTCGCGGAGGACTGCAACATATTTGTAAACCCCTTGACGAACAAGTTTCTGTCTCTTATCCCATGTCAGTTTTTCCTCCCTGTGACCCGCACTACATGGAATATGGTTGAAATTGTCGTTTAACCACGCGATGGCTTTCCAATATTTTTGAGGCCCAGTGTTTCTGGGAATGCTCAGGGGTTGTCTAAACAAAAAATGTATAACCGTTTGCTCGCCTTTGAGCTGTAATATTTCTTGTGTTCCTCACTATCTATTTTTATAAGTGAGGAAGGAAATCCTTTTTGAGTATTATACATCAAAATCCCAACGGTTTTCATTCACCCATTTTGCAATTCCTAGCGCCTCCCATTTGGCGCACCCTATTGCATCTAATTGCTACCATAGCCAGATACGCGAGGTGACTGGAATATTTGACTTTGGTTGATCAGCGTTATGTTTCTATGTTGAAAACCTTATAGTTATATTTCACGAAGGGCTGCAGCATTTTTGTATCCCCCTTGACGAACAAGTTTCTGTCTGTTTTCCCATGTCAGTCTTTCTCCGCCTTCCAGGTGACCCGAACTACATGGTATGTGGTGGACAATGTCGGTTAAGCACGCGATGGCTTTCCAATACTTTTGAGGCCAAGCGTTTCTGGGAGTATTTGGTGGTTGTTTAAAAAATGGAGAATCATTTCCTCGCCTTGCAGCTGGATTATTGTTGTTCCTAGGTATTTATTTTTAGAATTGAAGAAGGAAATCTCTTTGAGAATTAGCCATCAAAATCCCAACAATTTTCGTTCACCCATCTTGCAATTCCTAGCACCTCCGGTTTTGCGCACCTCATCGTATCCACATTGTTACCATTGACAGATACGAGAGGTGACTAGAATATTCGACCTTGGTTGATCAGCCTAGTGTTTGTATGTTGAACAACTTATTGTGATATTTCACGAAGGGCTGCAACATTTTTGTATCCCCCTTGACGAACAAGGTTCTGTCTAATATACCACGACAGTTTTTCCCCTTCCCTTTGACCCGAATTGCAAGGAATGTGGTTGAAATTGTCCGTTAACCACGCGATGGCTTTCCAATACTTTTGAAGCCAAGCGTTTATGGGACTGCTGGGGTTTGTCTAAACAAAAAATGGAGAACCGTTTGCTCGCCTTTGAGCTGTATTATTTCTTGTGTCCCTCACTAGCTACTATTGGAAGTGATGAAGGAAATGCCTTTTGAGCATTATAAATCTAAATCCCAACGGTTTTCGTTTACCCATTTTGCAATTCCTAGCGCCTCCCGTTTGGCGCACCTCATTGTTTCTACTTGCTACCATAGACAGATACCCGATGTGACCGGAATATTCGACTTTGTTTTATCAGCCTAGTGTTTCTATGTTGCACACCCTATTGTGATATTTCACGAAGGGCTGCAACATTTTTGTATCCCCCTTGACGAACAAGTTTCTGTCTATTAACCCATGTTAGTTTTATCCGCCTTAAATGTGACTATCACCCAGCTAAGAGCTTGGGCGCTTCAAACCGGCTCCCCGGTGTAATCAACCACAAGTCCCCTGAATCCGCGTGTGCCTATTACACGCATGCGCGGCCTAAAGCGGGGAGCCACAGGCGGTTATTCCTGTGGTAGGGGAATAAAGCCGGGGTGTGCGTGGTGAACGGTTAACCCATACGGACAAGCAGTGGATTTTGAAGGGTAGCTTTTCTGACGTACAAATGAGATCGGTCATGGGTGAGGTCCCCATGACGGCACAGACCGTGAAGATTCGGTGTCTTTTTTCTTTAACCCCCGGATGGCAGGCTGACGCCGACGGTTCCGGAAGGGGGTCTATATCATCATGTCTCCGCGCAAAACCTCCTTCATTGACCCTTACTTATTGATGACCTTGGCTTGTGATGGCAAAACGTTTAAGGATGTCAGTCCATTTTACATAAAACGTGAATTAGATAAAATCAGTGGCCCTGTAAAAAACGCTACGCGTCTCCGAGACGGTAGCTTACTGTTAGAGACCTCAACTGCAGACCAATCTAAAAAACTGCAAAAAGCGTCTTTGTTGGGCTCCTACCCTATCCGGGTAGTCCCACACAAAACGCTGAACACCTGTAGAGGAGTAGTCACCACCTCCAGTTTAGATGGTCTTGCGAATGAGGAGATAGTAAGTTGCCTCTCAGACCAGCTTGTTTGTCAGGCGTACCGCTTAACACGGAAACAAGATGGCAAGGAGTACCCACTACGTACGGTATTTCTAACGTTTGCTGGGACGAAGTTACCCGAATACATATATTGCGGCTATGAACGTGCTAGCGTCCGCCAGTATGTCCCGAACCCCATGCGCTGCTTCCAATGTCAGCGGTTCGTACATACTAAGGTCACATGTACCAATCCTGCTCTTTGTGAGCAATGTGGCCTACCGAAGCACGAGGATCCAAACTGCAGTCGAACACCCTGTTGCGTGAACTGTGGCGGCAGTCACCCCTCCAGTTCGCGACAGTGCCCAAAATTCATGGACGAAAAGAGCATTCAGGAGCTACGTGTAAAGGAACGCCTGACTTTTCCAGAGGCACGACGGCGCTTCGAACAACTGAAGCCTGCTACCACTACTACTGGATATGCACTAGCAGCTCGTCGTACTCCTAATACCACTGTTGCTGTTCAACACGTCCCTGTCGCCCACGCATCCACGCAGACTGATTTTCTAGCCGTTAAACCTTCGTCTCAGACTGTGTATCCACCAGCACTACCTCCGCTTCAACCGTACAAACTCCAGCCACCAAACCATCAGCGGGTAACAACCATCCCGTAGGAAATGCGAAAAACCGATCTCGACCACAACATAGATCCCGGTCTCGTTCTAGGAGCCGTAGGAGTTCTGACTCCCGATCATCAGCGGAGTCACAGGAGGCTAACGATTTTCGAATCGTAGGGCCCAGGTCAGCCAAGGTCAAGAAAAAGGTGAAAACGACCCATTAAAAACTCTTCATGGAAATAATCCAGTGGAATGTCAATGGTTTTCGAGCTCGTGCTCAAGACCTACAACATTTAGTTTCTCAACGGTCACCATCAATTATTTGTCTCCAGGAAACCCACTTACATCCCAATCACTCGTTACACCTTCAGTCTTTCTCTGCATTTAGAAGCGACTCTCTTGCAGGTATGCGTGCAAGCGGTGGCGTTGCTACCTTAGTGGCGCCTAACATCTCAGCCGCCCACGTTCCTCTCACCACACCATTGCAAGCTGTGGCCGTTCGGCTACAGCTGGAGAGCATCAGTTTTACCATATGCAACATGTACCTGCCGCCGCTCAGTATAGTTCCAGAGCGTGATCTTCAAGCTCTATTGGCTCAGCTCCCCTCACCACTACTCCTTGTGGGAGATTTGAATGCCAAGCACACGCTCTGGGGATCAGAAACCGATGACGCCCGTGGATGCCTCCTCGTAGACGTCTTCGATAAGTCTGACCTGCTTCTGCTAAATACTGGTGACCCGACATTCCTATCATCCGCTTATGGTACACATTCCGTACTAGACCTTTCTTTCTGCAGTCCGTCATTAGTACCACTACTTGAGTGGTCAGTACTTTCCGACCTCTTTGGCAGTGATCATTACCCCATTAACATTCATTTTTCTGGCCGACAATGTGTACCTTCTCGACATCCTCGCTGGATTATTTCCAAAGCTAATTGGGGAAGATTCCATTCCCTGATAAACCTTATCGATGACGGTTTCGACACCATCGACGAAATGGTCGAATATTTTACTCGCTCGATCCTGCTCGCAGCAGAATCCAGCATTCCTCGAGGTTCCCCTACACCACGTCATATCCCTGTTCCGTGGTGGTCCGAGGAATGCAGTTTGGCTGTCAAAGCACGCAAACGTGCTTTGCGCATTTTTCAGCGGCACCCGACGGAAGGAAACTTCGTCGCCTTCAAACGTTCTCGCGCTAGGGCACGCTTTATACTGCGCAACGCAAAGCGTAAATCCTGGGAAGCCTATGTGTCTTCGCTTTCCCGGCGCAGCTCTACCCAACAAGTATGGTCAGCTGTTCGGCGGATGTATGGCAAGTATCGCCGGACGGTAATTCCCGGCCTTGCCATCAACGGTTCCATGTGCACCACCGAACAGGAAATAGCTGAAACCCTAGCTACCACATTTGCTGCCACGAGCCAAACTGCCCGCTATGACGCTCTCTTCCTGCCTATTAAGGAAAGGGCGGAGCGGGTACCACTTAATTTTAATAGTGACTGCACCGAGCCGTACAACCAACCTTTTACCGCAGCCGAGCTCGCCCATTCTCTGGCGTTAGCAAAGGATTCTTCTCCAGGTCCCGATGACGTACACCGACAGATGCTGCTACATCTTCCATCTGAGGCGCTATCTTTCCTTTTAAACATCTATAACCGCATTTGGCATGAGCGGGTTTTCCCTTCCTCCTGGCGAGAGGGTATTGTCATCCCCATCCCTCGACCCGGAAAGGATCGCACGCTACCATCTAGCTACCGCCCCATTTGCTTGACGAGTGTCATCTGTAAGACCTTCGAGCGGATGATAAACGCTCGGTTAAATTGGTGGCTAGAAAAACATAACCATCTGTCCAACTTGCAATGCGGTTTTCGTCGCCATCGCTCAAGTGTCGATAATCTAACACGCCTTGAGGGGTATATTTCCGATGCTTTCCTACTGAAACCGCACGCCGTGGGCGTGTTCCTCGACCTGGAGAAGGCTTATGACACCACCTGGCGGTACGGCATACTCCGTAACCTACATGGTTACGGTATGCGTGGTCATCTACCGGAATTCCTATGCAACTTTTTAAAACTTCGCCGTTTTCGGGTTCGCATAGGAAACACGATATCACGGGAGCGGATACAGGAGAACGGCGTACCTCAAGGGTCAATTTTGAGCGTCACCCTTTTTGCCGTAGCGATTAACGGCATCACTAGTGCCGTTCGAAGTGGAATTCCATCATCCCTCTATGTTGACGACTTCGCTATCTATTATAGGTCTGCCAACATAGATCACATTGAGCGCCAACTGCAGCTCACCATTACCCAGCTAGCAGCTTGGGCGCTTCAAACCGGCTTCCGTTTTTCAGCTGAGAAGACGCAGTGTATCCACTTTCACCGCCTAAGAGGTATTCACCCGCCTCCTGATCTTCATTTGAACGGCACACGCCTGCCATTTGTCCCGCACCTGAAGTTCTTGGGCCTCTACTTGGACCGACAACTCAATTGGGAGCACCACATTCGTCACCTTCGGGCCTCTTGCGATCGTTCTCTTCGGGCGCTGAAGGTATTATCTGGAGCATCTTGGGGGGGGGGGGCGATCGCACGGTAATGTTGAGGCTGTACCGCTCTCTGGTTCGGTCCAAGCTGGACTATGGCAGTTTTATTTATGGCGCAGCGACCGCCTCTAAACTTCGCCTTTTAGACACCGTGCATCACACTGGCATCCGCCTTGCAACAGGAGCATTCCACACCAGTCGAGTCGACTACCTGTATGCAGACTCAGGCGAACCTCCACTGCATATTCGTCGCTCGATGTTACTCTGCTCATACGTCTCGAAGCTGGCAAGTCATCCCAATCATCCTTGTTTTAAACCAGTTCTGGGTCCAGATTTAGTCCACCGTTATATGCGCCCTGGTTCTCGGACACGCCCCGTGGGAATAAGATTTCGGGATCACCTACATTCCCATGGCATCCGAATGCCTCGCGTGGAGAGGTCGTCCATCTGCCCTTATCCTGCATGGCAGCTCAATCGTGCGCGCTTCGATCTAACTCTTTCAAACAACCCTAGACTCGCTACTCCACATTCGGTGTTCCAACAACTTTTTGCCGAATTACTGGGCCGTTACCCTAACTACGTTCCGGTCTTTACAGACGGTTCCCAGTTAGGTAACGCTACGGGTTGCGCATTCTTCATTAACGGTGAGACTCATAAATTTCGACTTCTGGACTCCACTTCGGTCTTCTCAGCAGAGCTATATGCCATCTTTTATTTGCTCCTTTTTATTTGCAAGTTAGCTCCTGGCCCTTTTATCGTCTGCACTGACTGTCTAAGTGCGCTTCAGGCCTTACAACAGCACACTACCGCTCACACACTGGTTTCAAAAATACAGACCCAGATCTCGCAAATGCTCAGTCGCGGATACAATCTTGTTTTTACTTGGACGCCAGGCCATGTTGGGATTTGCGGGAACGAGGAGGCGGACGCGGCTGCTAAGTCTGCTTGCCGTTTGCCTCGGAGTTTAACAACTACAGTGCCATTCCAGGACGTGCAACGTTTTTTCCGTCGCCAACTCCTCTCTGCTTGGCAGCACTCCTGGACAGCTTTACAAGGCACACAACTCCGGGCAATTAAAGACAGCGTACGACCCTGGCTAACTTCCTGCAGGGATAACCGGCGAGCCGAGGTGATCCTCACCCGGCTGAGGATTGGGCACACACGTGCAACTCATGGCCATCTTTTGAGAGGGGAACCGGCCCCTGTGTGTGCCCCGTGTGCAGTACGCCTCACGGTCCGCCACGTACTGCTTGATTGCCCCCAGTACGCCCGCGTTCGCCAGTCAATAGGCTTGGGAGCTAACTTGCCAAGAATTTTAGGGGACGACCCAGTGGCCGTTATTAAGGCACTGCGGTTTGTTACCGAAATCGGTTTTAACCAGGGAGTCTGACTTGCTTTTTATATTTAATACTTTTAGAGTTTTTAATATATGGCTTTAGATCGTTTTTAATGTCCTTTTAACAGTTGAGAGTTTTATTATATTTTACCTTTTTTTTAGCTAAATGTTTATAGCTTTTAGGTTTTAGTATTGACTTGGGGCCCAAATGACCTTGTTGTCGACGGGCCCTTAAAAACCACACTCACTCACCCGACGGGTTTTGTTCACCCTTATTGCAATTCATAGCGCCTCCGATTTAGTGCACCTCAGTGTATCCATTTGGTACCATTGAAAGATACGCGAGGTGTCTAGAATATTCGATTTTGTTTGATAACGCTACTGTATGTATGTTGAACACCTTATTGTGATATTTCGCGGAGGACTGCAACATATTTGTAAACCCCTTGACGAACAAGTTTCTGTCTCTTATCCCATGTCAGTTTTTCCTCCCTGTGACCCGCACTACATGGAATATGGTTGAAATTGTCGTTTAACCACGCGATGGCTTTCCAATATTTTTGAGGCCCAGTGTTTCTGGGAATGCTCAGGGGTTGTCTAAACAAAAAATGTATAACCGTTTGCTCGCCTTTGAGCTGTAATATTTCTTGTGTTCCTCACTATCTATTTTTATAAGTGAGGAAGGAAATCCTTTTTGAGTATTATACATCAAAATCCCAACGGTTTTCATTCACCCATTTTGCAATTCCTAGCGCCTCCCATTTGGCGCACCCTATTGCATCTAATTTCTACCATAGCCAGATACGCGAGGTGACTGGAATATTTGACTTTGGTTGATCAGCGTTATGTTTCTATGTTGAAAACCTTCTAGTTATATTTCACGAAGGGCTGCAGCATTTTTGTATCCCCCTTGACGAACAAGTTTCTGTCTGTTATCCCATGTCAGTCTTTCTCCGCCTTCCAGGTGACCCGAACTACATGGTATGTGGTGGACAATGTCGGTTAAGCACGCGATGGCTTTCCAATACTTTTGAGGCCAAGCGTTTCTGGGAGTATTTGGTGGTTGTTTAAAAAATGGAGAATCATTTCCTCGCCTTTCAGCTGGATTATTGTTGTTCCTAGGTATTTATTTTTAGAATTGAAGAAGGAAATCTCTTTGAGAATTAGCCATCAAAATCCCAACAATTTTCGTTCACCCATCTTGCAATTCCTAGCACCTCCGGTTTTGCGCACCTCATCGTATCCACATTGTTACCATTGACAGATACGAGAGGTGACTAGAATATTCGACTTTGGTTGATCAGCCTAGTGTTTCTATGTTGAACAACTTATTGTGATATTTCACGAAGGGCTGCAACATTTTTGTATCCCCCTTGACGAACAAGGTTCTGTCTAATATACCATGACAGTTTTTCCCCTTCCCTTTGACCCGAATTGCAAGGAATGTGGTTGAAATTGTCCGTTAACCACGCGATGGCTTTCCAATACTTTTGAAGCCAAGCGTTTATGGGACTGCTGGGGTTTGTCTAAACAAAAAATGGAGAACCGTTTGCTCGCCTTTGAGCTGTATTATTTCTTGTGTCCCTCACTAGCTATTATTGGAAGTGATGAAGGAAATGCCTTTTGAGCATTATAAATCTAAATCCCAACGGTTTTCGTTTACCCATTTTGCAATTCCTAGCGCCTCCCGTTTGGCGCACCTCATTGTTTCTACTTGCTACCATAGACAGATACCCGATGTGACCGGAATATTCGACTTTGTTTTATCAGCCTAGTGTTTCTATGTTGCACACCCTATTGTGATATTTCACGAAGGGCTGCAACATATTTGTATCCCCCTTGACGAACAAGTTTCTGTCTATTAACCCATGTTAGTTTTATCCGCCTTAAATGTGACTATCACCCAGCTAACAGCTTGGGCGCTTCAAACCGGCTTCCGCTTTTCAGCTGCGAAGTCACAGTGTATCCACTTTCACCGTCTGCGAGGTATTCACCCGCCTCCTGATATTCATTTGAACGGCACACCCCTGCCATTTGTCTCGCACCTGAAGTTCTTGGGCCTCTACTTAGACAGACAACTCAACTGGGAGCACCACATTCGTCACCTTCGAGCCTCTTGCGATCGCTTTCTTCGGGTGCTGTAGGTATCATCTGGAGCCTCTGGGGGGGGGGGGGCGATCGCACGGTTATGTTGAGAATGTACCGCTCTCTGGTTCGGTCCAAGTTGGACTACGGCAATTTTATTTATGGCGCAGCGACCGCCTCTAACCTTCGCCTTTTAGACACTGTGCATAATACTGGCATCCGCCTTGCCACAGGAGCTTTCCGCACCAGTCGAGTCGACTGCCTGTTTGCAGACTCAGGCGAACCTACACGCCTTATTCGTCGCTCGGTGTTACTCTGCTCGTACGTCTCGAAGTTGGCAAGTTATCCCAATCATCCTTGTTTTAAACCAGTTCTGTGTCCAGATTTAGTTCACGGTTATATGCGCCCTGGTTCTCGGACACGCCCAATGGGAATAAGATATCGGGATATCCTACATTCCCATGGCCTCCGAATGCCTCGCGTGGAGAGGTCGTCCATCTGCCTTATCCCGCATGGCAGCTCAATCGTGCGCGGTTCGATCTCGCTCCTTCCAGCAACTCTAGGCACGCTACTCCACATTCGGTGTTCCAACAACTTTTCGACCAACTACTGGGCCGTTACCCTTTGTTTCGGTCTTTACGGACGGTTCTCAGTTAGGTAGCACTATGGGTTGCGCGTTCTTCATTAACGGTGAGGCTCATAAACTTCGACGTCTGGACTGCTCTTCGGTCTTCTCAGCAGAGCTGTATGTCATCCACTATTTGTTCCTTTCTATTTGCAAGCCCCTGGCTCTTTTATTGCTTACACTGACTCTGTAAGTACTCTTCAGGCCTTGCAACAGCACACTGCCGCTCACTCCCTTGTTTTAAAAATACAGGTCCAGATTTCGCAAATGCTCGGTCGAGGATACCATTTTGTTTTTACTTGGACCCCAGGCCATGTGGGCATTTCCGGGAACGAGGAGGCGGCCGCGGCTGCTAAGTCCGCTTGCCGTTTGCCCCGGAGTTTAACAACTACGTTGCCATACCAGGATGTGCAACGTTTTTTCCGTCGCCAGCTCCTATCTGCTTGGCAGCAATCCTGGACAGCTTTAGAAGGCACACAACTCCGGGCTATAAAGGAGAGCGTACTACCCTGGCCAACTATGGGCAGGGATAACCGGCGGGCCGAGGTGATACCCGGCTGAGAATTGGGCACACACGAGCGACTCATGGCCACCTGTTAAGAGGGGAACCGGCCCCTGTGTGTGCTCCGTGTGCGGTACGCCTCACGGTGCGGCACGTATTGCTTGATTGCCCGCAGTACGCCCGCGTTCGCCAGTCAATAGGCTTGGGGACTAACTTGCTGGGAGTTTTAGGGTACGAACCACTGTCCGTGGTAAAGGCACTGCGGTTTGTTGCCAAAATTGGTTTTTATAAACATATATGACCTATATTTTAAATTTGTTAATTTTAGAGGTTTTAAATTGTTAGTCTTGGGATGGGCTTTTTTATGTACTTTTAATAGTTCGACTATGGCCATTACTGCAATCCTGACATCTTCGTTGAAACCTAATGCATAACCGAAGACATCTGTTCGTAATAAAGATACCAACTCATCGTCCATCACCTGTAGCGTAACCCAGTCATCCCCGGCATCACGTATTCCAATTAAATTGTAAATCTGATTTTCATAGGCTAATCCTCTATCATTAGCTTCCGCAATCTCACGGATCGGATATCCTAATAGTTCGGGATTAGGCGCGCGATAATCGCCCCATCCAGTTGTCGGAGGACACACCATCGTGCCTCGCGCTCTATCAAATATGTTCACTATACACCGCCATTCAGCGATGATATTGTAACATCCCTCGTTGCCAGGTAATGCTGGGATCTTAATTTTATTGAATGCTGAAAAGAAAATGTATTGCATTCACACCCAAAAAAAAAAAAAAAACTATTACCACTGTTGAACTGGCGAACGAGGATACATTACCTGGGGGTTTCACTCATAGGTTTAATAAACAATTTAAAACAATATTAAAGACACTTACACTGACACTCACTGTTTATATTTATTATGCCGTAAATAATTCTTTACAATGTCCAGCGTCGTCCATCTTCCCTGCTGTCTACACACACACCACGCTTAGTCACCCACACACACAGCTACCTTGAGCTATTCCCACACCCGCTCACACACCCCAACATACAACTATTTATACACAAATAACAAGATGGGCGACGTGCCAATAACTAAATACATCATGTACAAATAATACAATACGTTATTTACAATTTCCACAAGGGCTGTTCCATTAATTTATTTATTATTGTTGTTTACATGAGTGGAGCCAAGGGAGCAAACAGTGGTTGGAACAGCCTATTACGTAACAGACGGACGGAAGGACATTTGTACTAACGACTACTCTAATCAACTCAAAATAATACACATAATTAACCTAACAAAACCCTACATTTCCCTCCCCTCTAGAAAAAGACGAGCCCCTGCTCGTCGGACCAATAGCAAACAGCAAAACACACAAAAGAAAAGCACTAAGGGTAGCCCCTAACCTATTATTAGAAAACACAAACATGAAAATTACAATAAATGAATTCCTGAGAGGCCCCTCCCAATGAGTCACGATGCCTGATGTTGTCCCAGAGTCCACCGAACCAACCCTACACCACTGGAACACTGATGGAAGTCACAGAGGCGCAGCACGACGATTACAACCATTTGGAGTAGCAGACCGACCCTGAAGATGAAAATTGGGCAAACTGGTGGTTACCACAAATGGCACATACCTAATGTCACAGACAGTTCCAAACATAGGGGAGCGAGCAAGCTGTGCTGCTCTCCTGCTGCCACACACCTGTGGGAGACTGGCCACATCACCCCACAACGAACTGGAAAGGTAACCAACTTGCTGGAATTGTGGTCTGCCATACTGATGAAGTGACCCCTGTGGTCACTCCGGAAACTTTGAGGCATGCCCAGCGTTACTGCCTCTGGTATTGGTGCTGCCGCGTTGCTGCTGCTGCCTCTCCTGCTGCAACTACTGCTTCTGCTGATAGGTGAGGGTGGCCGGGGCTCATGCTAGCTGCAGACGACGACAATCTTCCTGGGGCACTCCCGCACAAAACTAAACAATTATACAATAAACAATGAACAAGTATAACATAAGGCTACCCATAGTTAAATATACTTTTGGAGGGAAATGTAAGGGGGTAAATCAAAAGTGACAATAACATAAAAACAACAAAACAAAATTATAACATGAAGTGTATCCGGATACTAAATACACTTTTGAGATGGCCATCTCCACACACTCATTCACACAACAAGACTTTTATCACTGGGATAAAAAAAAAAAAAACTAAGAAGGTTCTTCATCCAGGAACTGCCGTGGCGGTGAAGAGAGCTCAACCCTGATTTTTAAAAGAAAAATCTGAAACAAAGGACTAAGCATCTTAACAGCAAATGAAATAATACTTCAGTGACTGGCCAGTGACAAAACTTAATACCCACCCTAAAGCATCTTATAACTCAAACCTCCTCGCACTAGTGAGCGCATCACAGCGGTTTCACTAGGCGTCACTCCAATACTGGGGTCACTCCCAGGTGCGCAGCGGCTTCCTCAGGGACGACTCCTCTTCTACAATGTGCTGCAGTCACGACGGTGCTCACATTGAACTCGAACAACCACTGGGATGTGGCGGCTGTCTTCGCAGCTGGGCCACACACTACACTGCTACTTCGATAAAGATGGTACATGAGTAAAACACTGAAACAGTCACGATACAACGTTAATAGCTCTGATATAAACGGAATGGTTGGCACGGGGTTCCTGGGAGAACGTCATAAATAATCAGAAATATGAACAATTAAGTGAACTTAAGCAAATGACGAAATGGTAGTCACACAAGAGGTTAAACAAAATATGCATCAATAGAATTATATGTAAAGCATAGCAAAGCATCATTAACTGAGTTTATCAGACGATGAACTGAACTTGAGAGAGAGAAAAAAAAATTAAGCACGATAAGGGCCAGTAGGATCGTGATACGGGAAGATGCGGGAAACATGGATGGACTGTAACTTAGCCCTAGGGGCATTCGGTCGACGTACAACATAAGTCACAGGTGTGAGCTTCTTCACAATTTCAAACGGGCCAAAATAGCGGTGTAGGAGCTTGGTGCATTTGCCTCGTTTCCTAACGGGGGTAAAAACTTTAACTAATTGACCAACATTAAAGGACACATCTCGGTGTTTGGCATCATACTGAGACTTCTGTTTGATCTGTTGCTTGTTGATGTTGTGGATGGCAAGCTCACGGGCCTTCTGGATGTCCTCTAAAGTCTTCCGGACGAACAAGTCGTTAGTAGTAGCCTGTAACTGAACTTCATTAGGGAGAACAGGCTCTCGTCCATACATCAGGAAAAACGGAGAAAACTTGGTCGTCTGCTGTACAGAAGAATTGTAAGAAAATATAACATAAGGCAACACCGTATCCCAATTACGCTGATTGTCATCAATAAAATGGCTCAACATATTAACTAGTGTGGCATTGAAACGTTCCGTGAGCCCGTTCGTCTGTGGATGATAAGAGCTAGTAAAGTTAGGAGAAATAGACAGAGATTTTAGTAACTCCTGCGTGACCTGGCTGAGGAACACAGTACCCCGATCGGATAGCAATGTCTCAGGAGCACCATGACGACAGACGACATTCTGTAAAATAAACCTGGTGACATGAGGAACAGTAGCCGCTGGAAGCGGAGCAGCCTCGACCCATCTAGTGGCATACTCGGTGCACACAATAATGTGGCGGTTGCCAGTGGATGACCTAGGAAGAGGACCCAAAAGGTCAATACCCCAACGTTGACCTACAGCTAAAACAGGAAGAGGTTGAAGTAATCCTGCGGGCTTCAAGTTCTTAGGGCCTTTACGCGATTGGCAGCTCGGGCAGGTCCTCACAAAATGTTCGATATCTTTCTTCATGCCAATCCAATAGTATCTGGAATGAATCTTATTATAAGTTTTGGAAAACCCAAGGTGACCTGAAAGTGGATCATCATGACAAGAGGTAAGAATCTCATGCTTCAACGACTCTGGAATCACCAGTAAATGCAGAGGACCCGTGGAACCAGCATTTTTTCTATATAAAGCACCAGATTTAAGAGTATAGGTGGCAGTTTGGCGCAGAAGCTTCGGAGTAGCATTAGTGTCGTCCACTAAGGTATCCATTAGAGGACGCAGCAGTGGATCAGCTTTCTGTTTTTCCGCAACTTCTATAGGAGAAAGTAAACAAGTTAATACATCATCCAATTGCTCCACTTGATGTTCCTGGGGTTGCAGCACAGGAAACCTAGATAAAGTGTCTGCATCGTTATGCTTTTTACCAGATTTGTAACAGATAGTATAATCAAACTCCTGTAGTTTAAGGCTCCAGCGAGCCAGACGCCCTGTAAGATCTTTCAGATTATTTAGATAACACAATGAATGGTGGTCAGAAATCACATGAACTTTATAACCATATACAAATGTTCTAAAATGTGTGAAACCAAAAACAATAGCTAGGAGCTCCAACTCTGGAACACCATAATTACGCTCACACTTTGACAACAATCTAGAGGCATAAGCAACAGGTCTTAACTGGTCGTTTACAGATTGCAACAAAACACACCCTATGCCTACACCACTAGCATCAGTGTGGAGCTCTGTGTACGCTCCAGGAGTATAGTGTGCTAACACCGGTGCAGAAGTCAGCGCATCCTTCAAGGCCTGAAAAGCATGCTGTTGGTCAGAACCCCAAACAAAATCACAGTTCTTTTTAGTCAATTGTGTTAAAGGATGTGCAATGTCAGCATAACCTTTCACAAACTTTCGATAAAAATTGAACAAACCAAGAACCTTCCTGATATCCCTGACATTCTTAGGCTGAGGTAAATTTTGAATCACAATTATCTTGTCTGAGTCTGGAGATATGCCCTCATTAGAGACTTCAAAACCCAAAAGTTTGACACGGTTCATGGCAAAGAAACATTTCTGCGGTTTCAATTTAAAGTTGAAAAGCACCAAACGCTGAAAAACAGCCTCTAAATTATCCAGTAGTTCCTCAAAAGAATGAGCATAAACAAGGATATCATCAAGGTAAGCCAGAGCTTTCTTAAATTTTAAATCACCTAACAACTTTTCAGCAATGTAAGAAAAGAAACGGGGAGCATTGGCTAGTCCAAAGGAAAGTCTTTCAAATTCAAATTGACCACTGTGGCAAACAAACGCCGTGAATGGCTTGGCGTGCTCCTCAAGGGGGACCTGAAAATAAGCAGAAAGAAGATCCAACGAGCAGAACCAGGATACTCCATGCAATGAGCTAAGCAAGTCGTCGATGATGGGAAGTGGAAAAGATGATGGAATGGTCACCGAGTTAAGCTTCCTGTAGTCCACACAAAATCTGGTCGAGCCATCCTTTTTCTTAACTAGCACCACAGGAGAACTCCACGGAGACTGAGAATCCCTGATGATCCCAGCATCTTTCATCTCTTGAACTTGCTGATCGATGATTTCACGTTGCTTGATAGGAACTCTATACGGGCGCAGCTTAATAGGAGTTGGGTCAGAAACCTGTATATCAAATTTAGCAACATTGGTCGTACCTAAATCCTGCAAGGAGGTTGCAAAGACATGAGAATATTTCAATAAAAGAGCATGAAGTTTATCTTTCTGGCTAGAAGACAATTTATTATTTACATTAAACTGAAAGTTTGGTGCTTCCAAGGGCGTGATATCCTGAGGTGAGATTGAATGACTCTGAACAAAAGCAACATCTTGGACATTAGCTAAAGTCGTGCGAGAAAACAAAGTCTTAGGCTCTGGTGATGCATTTTGAACAGGCACAATATAATCTTGTCGGGGTGAGCAAACCATTTGAGGAATGGATATCTGTTTCTTTTGCAAAATACCTGGCACAGGCTCAAACATTACATCACAATCAATGGGTGAAGAAAGTTCTACTGCTACATGACAAACCGAAAATGGAGGAATCTGAACATCTTCTTTAACAAACACTTTGTTTTCTGGTTTAGTAACATCACCCTCAGTAAACGGCACTACAGCAATATCTGACATGGGGAGTTCTGTGTTCTCTACCATAGAAATATGACACAACTTGTCATCTACATGAATCACAACATCATTTTTTACATAATCAATAATAGCTTTGTGTGCAGACAAAAAATCATTACCTAAAATCAAGTCATGTGCTAGCCCTTTTACAACAAGAACATCTTCCTGAAAGAGATAGTTATTAATTGAAAAATCCAAAGGTAGGTGGTATGCAGCATCTAAAAGCTTGTTTCCAGCAGTTCTAAGTAAAATGTCCACAGGCTGCAATTTAGAAATATCAGATACGTGTACAGCATTGACAATACTGACAGCACTGCCAGTATCGAGAAGAACCTTCACAGGGGTATTATTAATGGACCCTGAAACTTGTAAAACATGGCCAAAAGGTAAAGTTGAACTGGACGACTGATCAGGCTTGCTGTCGTGATGAATCTCTGCTACCGTGGCCTGTTTGAGGCACCGCGCTGGGCGTTTTTTGAACTATAAGCATCTGACGATTGTCTGCAAAAACGTGCTATGTGACCAGGTTGGTTACACTTATAGCATACAAAGTTAGCAGTACGTCCACCATTGGAGCAGTTACCATCTTGGCGGGGAGATGACCTCGTTACTGGGTCAGAATTAGCATGAACCTGCAAAGATTGAAGTTGATTGGCTAAACGGTCCATTTTGGCTGCAAGCTCTGACATCATATCCTGAGAAGGTGCTGGTGATGGCGACGGGAGTGACAAACACTCTGACGCTGCAACGGAACGGCCAGATATAGATTGAGGTGCAGAAACAACTGGGTATCCAGGTATGGACATCGGCACATTACTATGCAGTTGATTAGACACTAGGTGTTGTCGGTTTTGGATGTAAAACTCAGCCTTATCAATGCGCTTAATAGCTTGTAAAACCTCCTCTACAGTAAGCAAATTCAAAGGTAAGAGAAACTGAACATACTGTGGTTTCAATCCTTTATACAAATTCTTAATTTGCTCTGACTGAGACATAAAAGAATTCACTTTATCACACAATACTAGCACATCATAAATGTAGTTAAGCACAGGCTCAGAATCACGCTGAACACGTTGGCGAAGTTGGATCTCATACACATCATCCTGGTGAGCTACCTGAAAAGCTGTAAGAAAAGCATCTTTCAAAATAAACCAGTCGTGAGCGGGACACCTATGGCAAAACGTCTTGTACCATGCTACAGCAGTACCTTTAAGATAGCATGGGAAAAACTGCAACTTTTGAGTACTGTTCCATGCATTAGCACGAGCAACCATTTCAAAATTAGTCATAAAATCGTTAACACATTCATTAGGAGCAGCTGAAAAACAAGATGGTTGTATAAAGGTTTGAGAAACAGGTTTTATTGAAGCCATCGTGTTAGTGATGGTAGGCTGTACCGCAACCAGAAGGTCAGTATTCTGTGCAACAATTTCAGGGGGTGACTGATCAGGTACCGAACTACTTTCATTAGGCTCGACATCTGTGCCGACAGAGGATGTATGTACATTGGTGTCATTCTCCACAAAATTTTCCATGGTGAAAGAAAAGATAACGATGTACACATGCAAAATTACTACAAAAATCACTGATAGTGACTACTATTCGTAATAGAACACAAGATTTGAAATTCCTGCAGAAATAGCAACACGGTGAGAACACAATACGTGACTGAATAACACTAGCACTGCACAAAATGCTGCGAAGAAAATGCTGATTATTACAATGCAAATGGAAATGAGAAAAAACCATGCATAAAGATAGATCAACGTAAAATTTCTAACTGAGCATAACCGCAAACAGAACCACAAGGATTAAGCTCAGAAAGCACTGCATTTCCTGTACAAAACAAAAGAACATGTTAATACGTGAACAAATAATGCCGGGGTGACGTCACTACCCAAGTTGCTTATCATAAGATGGCTACCGCAGAACTGAAATTGAACGCAATTAATGAAATATATATCAATAAAGCACATTTACAATTAAACTGATTCTAAAATGAATAAACACGGCGCCTCCACCAAAATGTAACATCCCTCGTTGCCAGGTAATGCTGGGATCTTAATTTTATTGAATGCTGAAAAGAAAATGTATTGCATTCACACCCAAAAAAAAAAAAAACTATTACCACTGTTGAACTGGCGAACGAGGATACATTACCTGGGGGTTTCACTCATAGGTTTAATAAACAATTTAAAACAATATTAAAGACACTTACACTGACACTCACTGTTTATATTTATTATGCCGTAAATAATTCTTTACAATGTCCAGCGTCGTCCATCTTCCCTGCTGTCTACACACACACCACGCTTAGTCACCCACACACACAGCTACCTTGAGCTATTCCCACACCCGCTCACACACCCCAACATACAACTATTTATACACAAATAACAAGATGGGCGACGTGCCAATAACTAAATACATCATGTACAAATAATACAATACGTTATTTACAATTTCCACAAGGGCTGTTCCATTAATTTATTTATTATTGTTGTTTACATGAGTGGAGCCAAGGGAGCAAACAGTGGTTGGAACAGCCTATTACGTAACAGACGGACGGAAGGACATTTGTACTAACGACTACTCTAATCAACTCAAAATAATACACATAATTAACCTAACAAAACCCTACAATATATTCCGCAAAATCTGAATATTCATATTGTCCCAACTCCTTCCTTAAGACCCAAGCATCATATTTATCTCCTGCATAATGCAGCCCATAAAGTATGGGAAATTCACTAGTTTCTTTTAGCTGGATCATACCTCCAACTGAAAGAATACGATACTCCAATACTGGAAATCTAACCGATTTATCCAATTTTAATATATGCATAACCTGCCCCATAACATCAAAGAATTTACTCAATCCCGGATCCTGAGGCTCCTTCCTCACTATGACGTTGCCATCCTGCGCGTTCTCGTCACGTACTTCATCTTTGACCGTAATATCATTAGATTCTACTTCCGACTTTGTCACTTCGGAGGTAGAACACTTTCATCCAATGTCCGAATTTCGGACTCCAAAATTTTCCCTGCCATACTTGTATCAATGAGACAAAACGGCACCTCTAGGTTTTCACGCAATACACTAAAGGGTCGTTCACACGCAGCGGAACTTTGTCCCAGGGAACTAGTACGAACAGTCCTTCGATACTCTTTCAACCCGCACTGTTTTTTACTGTAGTTGAGTGATTTTATTTTATGGTACCTTTTGAGCCTAATTTGTGTAGCTTTTAGGTTTTAGTCTTGACTTCGGGCCCAAATGACCTTGCGTTCGACGGGCCCTAAAACTCCACTCACTCACTCCTTTAGCTATGACAAGACGTCAGCCTCCGTGATGTACGTTGGGAGGTCTTTTAACGTCACGTAGAGCAGCTTTTCCTCTGGCAGAAGTGTTGTCAAAACCTTGACGTTGCTGTCAGTGAGCACCTTGCGGAGCGCACGATGGTCATCAGGTGACTCCGTTAAAAAGGCTACTGAGCCGCTCATGTTCCGGACACTGTACTTAATTGTCGGCTGGTAGGAGCTCAGGAAGGATGTTAGATCCCTTGCATTCCTACGGTCTCTCAAGAATATTGGATTAGCCTTCATGGAACAGGCTACTGGAGCGTTTGGCGATGCAGTTCCCCCTGCAGTAGCAGAAGAAGTTGTAGCTACTGGCGAGATTTTCGGATCTGGACATTTCCTGTTCTTATTTTGGGACTGAGGTGCCGATTCTGCATCATGGGCCGTCATGAGCCCTAGGTACCTGTTGTGGGCAATGGTTCAGGTTGTAGGGCATGCTTATGTGCTTTAGCCCTAGGTTTAGCGGACTGCACCTCCCACTGGCGTGGCAGCCTGCTGTCTTGCATTTTGCAGCAAGTATATTGATATGGCCTCAACTCTTGCGCGATGCGCGGAGTAAAGGCGGAAGGCACCGATGGTAACTTCCTGGTTAGCGTTCTCCGATGAGCTGGAGATTTGCTGGTCTGCAGCTTCCAGGAATTTCAAGCTTGCCTTCGTCTCTAGCGATAGCGATCGCTCATTGCCTCGAGTCAAAGGCATATGAAGGTCAACTATCAGTGATTCGTGCATGAAATCACGAAAGTCCCCTCCTTGGAGATAGTAATGTAGACAATTCAATTCTTGCGATGCCGCAGTATTATCTGGCTCTGCCATCTGGTGATCCTGTATTTCAGGATCTGCGTTGGTCTTAGCTGCTTCCATGTTATGATTTAGGAGCGATCAATCCAGCCAATCACGGGGTTCAATAGAAAGGTAGTATTTGGGAGGCAGGGGAACAGCACAATGTTGTGCCTGAGAACAAAATCTAATAGAATAGATGAAGGAAGAGAATTGAAGAATGAAAGAGCAAGTAAGGGGCGCTAAGAAGCCCGATTTACAGAGGGCCAACGCTTAAAGGGCGCCTAAAACCAGTCACGACGACTGTTGGCTGCGGCCTTGTAATTCTACCCATTCATTTTGCAGGATTATGTAGCTCTTGCAGGAAAACTTTTTGAGAATTAGACAGCAAAATCCCGACGGGTTTTGTTCACCCTTATTGCAATTCATAGCGCCTCCGATTTAGTGCACCTCAGTGTATCCATTTGTTACCATTGAAAGATACGCGAGGTGTCTAGAATATTCGATTTTGTTTGATAACCCTACTGTATGTATGTTGAACACCTTATTGTGATACTTCGCGGAGGACTGCAACATATTTGTAAACCCCTTGACGAACAAGTTTCTGTCTCTTATCCCATGTCAGTTTTTCCTCCCTGTGACCCGCACTACATGGAATGTGGTTGAAATTGTCGTTTAACCACGCGATGGCTTTCCAATATTTTTGAGGCCCAGTGTTTCTGGGAATGCTCAGGAGTTGTCTAAACAAAAAATGTATAACCGTTTGCTCGCCTTTGAGCTGTAATACTTCTTGTGTTCCTCTATCTATTTTTATAAGTGAGGAAGGAAATCCTTTTTGAGTATTATACATCAAAATCCCAACGGTTTTCATTCACCCATTTTGCAATTCCTAGCGCCTCCCGTTTGGCGCACCCTATTGCATCTAATTGCTACCATAGCCAGATACGCGAGGTGACTGGAATACTTGACTTTGGTTGATCAGCGTTATGTTTCTATGTTGAAAACCTTCTAGTTATATTTCACGAAGGGCTGCAGCATTTTTGTATCCCCCTTGACGAACAAGTTTCTGTCTGTTATCCCATGTCAGTCTTTCTCCGCCTTCCAGGTGACCCGAACTACATGGTATGTGGTGGACAATGTCGGTTAAGCACGCGATGGCTTTCCAATACTTTTGAGCCCAAGCGTTTCTGGGAGTATTTGGTGGTTGTTTAAAAAATGGAGAATCATTTCCTCGCCTTTCAGCTGCATTATTGTTGTTCCTAGGTATTTATTTTTAGAATTGAAGAAGGAAATCTCTTTGAGAATTAGCCATCAAAATCCCAACAATTTTCGTTCACCCATCTTGCAATTCCTAGCACCTCCGGTTTTGCGCACCTCATCGTATCCACATTGTTACCATTGACAGATACGAGAGGTGACTAGACTATTCGACTTTGGTTGATCAGCCTAGTGTTTCTATGTTGAACAACTTATTGTGATATTTCACGAAGGGCTGCAACATTTTTGTATCCCCCTTGACGAACAAGGTTCTGTCTAATATACCATGACAGTTTTTCCCCTTCCCTTTGACCCGAATTGCAAGGAATGTGGTTGAAATTGTCCGTTAACCACGCGATGGCTTTCCAATACTTTTGAAGCCAAGCGTTTATGGAACTGCTGGGGTTTGTCTAAACAAAAAATGGAGAACCGTTTGCTCGCCTTTGAGCTGTATTATTTCTTGTGTCCCTTACTAGCTATTATTGGAAGTGATGAAGGAAATGCCTTTTGAGCATTATAAATCTAAATCCCAACGGTTTTCGTTTACCCATTTTGCATTTCCTAGCGCCTCCCGTTTGGCGCACCTCATTGTTTCTACTTGCTACCATAGACAGATACCCGATGTGACCGGAATATTCGACTTTGTTTTATCAGCCTAGTGTTTCTATGTTGCACACCCTATTGTGATATTTCACGAAGGGCTGCAACATTTTTGTATCCCCCTTGACGAACAAGTTTCTGTCTATTAACCCATGTTAGTTTTATCCGCCTTAAATGTGACTATCACCCAGCTAACAGCTTGGGCGCTTCAAACCGGCTTCCGCTTTTCAGCTGCGAAGTCACAGTGTATCCACTTTCACCGCCTACGAGGTGAACCGCCTCCTGATATTCATTTGAACGGCACACCCCTGCCATTTGTCTCGCACCTGAAGTTCTTGGGCCTCTACTTAGAGAGACAACTCAACTGGGAGCACCACATTCGTCACCTTCGAGCCTCTTGCGATCGCTTTCTTCGGGTGCTGTAGGTATCATCTGGAGCCTCTGGGGGGGGGGCGATCGCACGGTTATGTTGAGAATGTACCGCTCTCTGGTTCGGTCCAAGATGGACTACGGCAGTTTTATTTATGGCGCAGCGACCGCCTCTAAACTTGGCCTTTTAGACACCGTGCATAATACTGGCACCCGCCTTGCCACAGGAGCTTTCCGCACCAGTCGATTCGACTGCCTGTATGCAGACTCAGGCGAACCTCCACTCCATATTTCTCGCTCGCTGTTACTCTGCTCATACGTTTCGAAGTTCTCGGACACGCCCAATGGGAATAAGATATCGGGATATCCTACATTCCCATGGCCTCCGAATGCCTCGCGTGGAGAGGTCGTCCATCTGCCCTTATCCCGCATGGCAGCTCAATCGTGCGCGGTTCGATCTCGCTCCTTCCAGCAACTCTAGGCACGCTACTCCACATTCGGTGTTCCAACAACTTTTTGACCAACTACTGGGCCGTTACCCTATGTTTCGGTCTTTACGGACGGTTCTCAGTTAGGTAGCACTATGGGTTGCGCGTTCTTCATTAACGGTGCGGCTCATAAACTTCGACGTCTGGACTGCTCTTCGGTCTTCTCAGCAGAGCTGTATGTCATCCACTATTTGCTCCTTTCTATTTGCAAGCCCCTGGCTCTTTTATTGCTTACACTGACTCTGTAAGTACTCTTCAGGCCTTGCAACAGCACACTGCCGCTCACTCCCTTGTTTTAAAAATACAGGTCCAGATCTCGCAAATGCTCGGTCGAGGATACCATTTTGTTTTTACTTGGACCCCAGGCCATGTGGGCATTTCCGGGAACGAGGAGGCGGCCGCGGCTGCTAAGTCCGCTTGCCGTTTGCCCCGGAGTTTAACAACTACGTTGCCATACCAGGATGTGCAACGTTTTTTCCGTCGCCAGCTCCTATCTGCTTGGCAGCAATCCTGGACAGCTTTAGAAGGCACACAACTCCGGGCTATAAAGGAGAGCGTACTACCCTGGCCAACTATGGGCAGGGATAACCGGCGGGCCGAGGTGATACCCGGCTGAGAATTGGGCACACACGAGCGACTCATGGCCACCTGTTAAGAGGGGAACCGGCCCCTGTGTGTGCTCCGTGTGCAGTACGCCTCACGGTGCGGCACGTATTGCTTGATTGCCCGCAGTACGCCCGCGTTCGCCAGTCAATAGGCTTGGGGACTAACTTGCTGGGAGTTTTAGGGTACGAACCTGCGTCCGTGGTAAAGGCACTGCGGTTTGTTGCCAAAATTGGTTTTTATAAACATATATGACCTATATTTTAAATTTGTTAATTTTAGAGGTTTTAAATTGTTAGTCTTGGGATGGGCTTTTTTATGTACTTTTAATAGTTCGACTATGGCCATTACTGCAATCCTGACATCTTCGTTGAAACCTAATGCATAACCGAAGACATCTGTTCGTAATAAAGATGCCAACTCATCGTCCATCACCTGTAGCGTAACCCAGTCATCCCCGGCATCACGTATTCCAATTAAATTGTAAATCTGAATTTCATAGGCTAATCCTCTATCATTAGCTTCCGCAATCTCACGGATCGGATATCCTAGTAGTTCGGGATTAGGCGCGCGATAATCGCCCCATCCAGTTGTCGGAGGACACACCATCGTGCCTCGCGCTCTATCAAATATGTTCACTATACACCGCCATTCAGCGATGATATATTCCGCAAAATCTGATTATTCATATTGTCCCAACTCCTTCCTTAAGACCCAAGCATAATATTTATCTCCTGCATAATGCAGCCCATAAAGTATGGGAAATTCACTAGTTTCTTTTAGCTGGATCATACCTCCAACTGAAAGAATACGATACTCCAATACTGGAAATCTAACCGATTTATCCAATTTTAATATATGCATAACCTGCCCCATAACATCAAAGAATTTACTCAATCCCGGATCCTGAGGCTCCTTCCTCACTATGACGTTGCCATCCTGCGCGTTCTCGTCACGTACTTCATCTTTGACCGTAATATCATTAGATTCTACTTCCGACTTTGTCACTTCGGAGGTAGAATCACTTTCATCCAATGTCCGAATTTCGGACTCCAAAATTTTCCCTGCCATACTCGTATCAATGAGACAAAACGGCACCTCTAGGTTTTCACGCAATACACTAAAGGGTCGTTCACACGCAGCGGAACTTTGTCCCAGGGAACTAGTACGAACAGTCCTTCGATACTCTTTCAACCCGCACTGTTTTTACTGTAGTTGAGTGATTTTATTTTATTGTACCTATTGAGGCTAATTTGTGTAGCTTTTAGGTTTTAGTCTTGACTTCGGGCCCAAATGACCTTGCTTTCGACGGGCCCTAAAACTCCACACACTCACTCACTCTTTTTAGATGTGACAAGACGTCAGCCTCCGTGATGTACGTTGGGAGGTGTTTTAACGTCACGTAGAGCAGCTTTTCCTCTGGCAGAAGTGTTGTCAAAACCTTGACGTTGCTGTCAGTGAGCACCTTGCGGAGCGCACGATGGTCATCAGGTGACTCCGTTAAAAAAGGCTACTGAGCCGCTCATGTTCCGGACAGTGTACTTAATTGTCGGCTGGTAGGAGCTCAGGAAGGATGTTAGATCCCTTGCATTCCTACGGTCTCTCAAGAATATTGGAGTAGCCTTCATGGAACAGGCTACTGGAGCGTTTGGCGATGCAGTTCCCACTGCAGTAGCAGAAGAAGTTGTAGCTACTGGCGAGATTTTCGGATCTGGACATTTCCTGTTCTTATTTTGGGACTGAGGTGCCGATTCTGCATCCTGGGCCGTCATGAGCCCTTGGTACCTGTTGTGGGCAATGGTTCAGGTTGTAGGGCATGCTTATGTGCTTTAGCCCTAGGTTTAGCGGACTGCACCTCCCACTGGCGTGGCAGCCTGCTGTCTTGCATTTTGCAGCAAGTATATTGATATGGCCTCAACTCTTGCGCGATGCGCGGAGTAAAGGCGGAAGGCACCGATGGTAACTTCCTGGTTAGCCTTCTCCTATGAGCTGGAGATTTGTTGGTCTGCAGCTTCCAGGAATTTCAATTTTGCCTTCGTCTCTAGCGATAGCGATCGCTCATTGCCTCGAGTCAAAGGCATATGAAGGTCAACTATCAGTGATTCGTGCATGAAATCACGAAAGTCCCCTCCTTGGAGATAGTACTGTAGACAATTCAATTCTTGCGATGCCGCAGTATTATCTGGCTCTGCCATCTGGTGATCCTGTATTTCAGGATCGGGGTTGGTCTTAGCTGCTTCCATGTTATGATGTAGGAGCGATCAATCCAGCCAATCACGGGGTTGAATAGGAAGGTAGTATTTGGGAGGCAGGGGAACAGCACAATGTTGTGCCTGAGAACAAAATCTAACAGAATAGATGAAGGAAGAGAATTGAAGAATGAAAGAGCAAGTAAGGGGCGCTAAGAAGCCCGATTTACAGAGGGCCAACCCTTAAAGGGCGCCTAAAAACCAGTCACGACGACTGTTGGCTGCGGCCTTGTAATTCTACCCATTCATTTTGCAGGATTATGTAGCTCTTGCAGGCTGTGATCCCTTCATCCTGCCTCCAAGAGGCTGGCCGGGCTCTTCGTTTCTTCTACAATACACGCAAGCTTGATGCTGTGCCTTAGCTGCAGCTAGCTGATGGCGTTGATACTTCCTGCGACGAACTCTGTTAGCCAAGTGTCAAGCCCTGAAAAGGGCTGCTTTGGCCTTGCTGCGGTGCTCGCTGGAACGGTGTTGCCTCTCCGGTGTCTCGAAGAGAAGTGGAAATGACTAAAAACGGGTTAACCGTTTCAAAAGTCTGCCTTTCTCTGTTCTTTTAATTACTAAGCAGCGTGGACCACACTCAACTACTTCTTTTACACTTTTAAGACTGTGTTGTATTTTTATTTAGAGCAGCCAACAAGGGGTCACCCGGCGCTGATAATCGTTGTAGTTCAGCGCCCCTATATCCATCATCATCCCACTGCAATGACAGGGCTACACAGCGGATATAGCGAGCTCGCCGTCCCACTTACCCGGGTGTTCGGTACAATACCTAGTCCTGGCCGATTGATTAGGGGTGCTTAGCCCCTAACCTCCCGTTTAGGCGAAGCAGAAGCCAAAGTAGTGTATCAAAAATGTGCACACTCCCCGAATTAAGAACACTTATGATCTCAGATACGCATCTCTCAACCACCAGGACAAACTTTTCCACCGACACGGGTCTCCACGCACGGCTTACACGTGGGTGGGCCTGTTAACCGTCTGCCCCATCCACGAAGAGGAGCCCACACGAGAGAGACTGTTGGCTCAGGAACGCGGATGCGCCAAACCCGTATCTACCGAGGTAGGCCCCTGGGGGGAAGAACAAACTTAATTTTAGCATTTAATAAGCCGAGTTTTACGCCTTTTTACGCTTTTTAAACTTGTGTGCGAGTGTTTGTTGCGCACTGGTTTTAACCGGTATGACAGTCTTTTAGATAGTTTTTAGTTCTAACATTTTAAGGGCGCTAATAACCACGCAGTTGTGCGCCCCTAAACACCACATCATCATTATCATCATACCCGATCTTAGGTCAAGAACAGGGTACGAGTAGGGACCAGTTCCCCTCGCTCTCAGTTGCACACGATATACTGCTGTAACGCCTTGTTCTTGAAGGTTCTCCTGAATATGCTCGTTGGACATACCGTCCAACGCACTAGTATTTACAACACCGCGCGAGGAATTCAGTGTTTTAGGCAACTCAGCTTTTACAGGATAACTGCCCAGCATGCTTTCTCTCTGTGTCTTAGCTGCCTGGGATGCTGAAATTTGTTCCATCAGCAGCGTACCATTCCCTGATTTAGTACCAGCTATGTTGTCTAGACTCTTCTGAATTAAACATGGATTAACAGTTGAAAAATTCTTGCCTTCCTCTGTTCTTTAAATCACTAAGTAGCGGGGACCACACTCAACTACTTTTTTTACACTAGTCTTAACTATTTCGTTTCCACTTTTCTTAATATTTCTGTTGAAATTTAAATGAAATAAGTTTTATCTGTCAGTGCTGTCTTGTGATACATTTTCCTCAGCAATCTTGTACTGGAATACGTGTAATGCTCTTGTAAATAAATGACGTATGCTCTTTCTTTGAAATGTGAATTTACAGCAGCTATGTCGAACAGTGAACAGCAAGTAATCTTATTTTACCTTCGTATTATTATTATTGTACGGCCAGAGGCTATTCTGTCGCGGTCGCCAAATGTTAATAATTCAGACTCTTAACACTTGAGGTCGTACAATAAAATTGATCAAATTTGATTAAATACACACTCGTTAATATATAAGAACATAATTCTTGTTTATCTCCAATCTTAGTGCAGTCGCCAATGGTTATATATCAACAAAAGTTAACAAATACCAAACCTATTAAAGGAATGGTTGTAGGTATAGCCAAAATTGATATATCAACTTCCCCAACACTTCGGATACATGCAATGATCAGGTGCGATACAAGAATGTTACTCTTTAGGCAGATATTGCACGCGAATGAACCGGCAAGACTCAGAAGACTGATAGAGCCATACGAGAGAAACAATGGCTAAGAAAGAAACACGCACTGCAGCATTGTTTATTCTGCGATTCATCCCAGAGGCGATCGTCCCTGTACCCATTCACTTACACGAGGAAGAAAAAGTTTATTTCCCTCAAGGCCCTGACTACAACAAAAAGTAATCTACGTAACAGCGGTGCCATGTTGTTTTAACGCCTCAGGAAAACTTAACATATTTTCAACTACGTGCTCCATTCTTGCAAGATGTTGAAAACTTCAAGTAAGAAACATTTTATTCGTTTACTGAGATTCGTGAAACTCATCACTCATGTTTTGAGGAGTATTATACCTTCACAGATCTGATGTGTACATTAGTACTGTTTCCTTTGTCCGGCCCCTCAAAATCCAACCTCTGCGGTCCTCGTCCCGAGGGGTGGGCAACAGGAAGTAGGGGACTGACTGATGGGGTGATGTACGGTGGGGACTTGGTGTACCCCAGGACCGCTACGGCTGCCGAGAAGGCCCATCAGTAACCCTGAAAACTGGCAGAAGAGGCTCTGGTATTTTCCCCCAGGGACCTACTACGGTAGGTACGGGATTGGCGATCCCGGGGTCCCTAGCCATTCACCCTCAATTCATCCCCTTCATCTCCATCAACTGTGCCACGTGTAGCTACTGCTTGTCAGTAAGCATCACCTTCTTCCCCTTCTAGTTTTTTATTATGATTATTAGTACTTAAGGTCTTAGGTTTATAACTCCTGTCTCACCAGCAGGAATCTCTCCTATCTCCGTGGTTCTGTCCCACGGTTTTCAGCGCGGCTTCCGACATGTGTGCTCTCCGGAGGTCTCAAAAGTGAAGGTTGAGCGGACCCTTCGCACTGCCCCTATGTGTAGCCTTAGGTGCGGAGCCAGTCCACACCGTCAAGTACACCCACGTAGCTCCTTGAGGGCCCGGTCTGTGGTAATCTCCCCACGGCCGCGTTTTGCCGTTGGGTTAGTATCACGGACCGGACGTGTTACCGCTGACGGAACCCCGGTGTAATCAACCACAAGTCCCCTGAATCCGCGTGTGCCTATTACACGCATGCGCGGCCTAAAGTGGGGAGCCACAGGCGGTTATTCCTGTGGTAGGGGCATAAAGCCGGGGTGTGCGTGGTGAACGGTTTACCCATACGGACAAGCAGTGGAGATTGAAGGGTAGCTTTTCTGAAGTACAAATGAGATCGGTCATGGGTGAGGTCCCCATGACGGCACAGACCGTGAAGATTCGGTGTCTTTCTTTCTTTAACCCCCGGATGGCAGGCTGACGCCGACGGTTCCGGATGGGGGTCCTATTCAAAATGCATCCGCGCAAAACCTCATTCACCGACCCTTTTATAGTGATGACCTTGGCATGTGATGGCAAAACCTTTAAAGATATAAGTCCGTTCTACATAAAACGCGAACTCGACAAGATCAGTGGCCCTGTGAAAAACGCTACGCGTCTCCGAGACGGCAGCTTATTATTAGAGAGCACAAGTGCGGACCAGTCGAAGAAGCTACAGAAAGCAACTTTGTTGGGCTCCTACCCTATCCGGGTAGCCCCACACAAGACGCTTAACACCTGCAGAGGAGTAGTCACCACCTCCAGCTTAGACGGTCTTGTAAATGAAGAAATTGTAAGTTGCCTCTCTGATCAACTGGTTTGTCAGGCGTACCGGCTAACACGGAAACAGGATGGTAAGGAATACCCATTGCGTACGGTTTTTCTCACTTTTGCTGGGACAAAGTTACCAGAATTCATCTATTGCGGATATGAACGTGCTAGCGTCCGCCAGTATGTCCCGAACCCAATGCGCTGTTTTCAATGTCAGCGGTTCGGACATACTAAGGTAACGTGTACCAATCCTGCACTTTGTGAGAAATGTGGCCTACCGACACATGAAGACCCAAACTGCACTCGACCACCTTGTTGCGTGAACTGTGGCGGTAGTCATCCTTCCAGCTCGCGACAGTGCTCTAGATTCATGGACGAAAAAAGTATTCAGGAGCTACGTGTAAAGGAACGCCTGACTTTTCCAGAGGCACGACGGCGCTTCGAACAACTGAAGCCTGCTACCACTACTACTGGATATGCATTAGCAGCTCGCCGTACTCCTAATACCACTGTTGCTGTTCAACACGTCCCTGTCGCACACGCATGCACGCAGACTGACTTTCTAGCCGTTAAACCTACGCCTCAGACTGTTTGTATATCCACCAGCACAGCCTCCGTTTCAGCCGTACAGACTCCAGCCACCAAGCCATCACCGAGTAACAACAATCCAGTGGTAAATGTAAAAAACCGATCCCGGCCACAACATAGATCGCGAAGTCGCTCGCCTTCCATGAGATCCCGGTCTCGTTCTACGAGCCGTAGGAGTTCTGACTCCCGAACATCAGCGGAGTCACAGGACGCTAACGATTTTCGAGTCGTAGGGCCCAAGTCAGCCAAGGTCAAGAAAAAAGTTAAAACGGCCCGTTAAAAACCCTTCATGGAAATAATCCAGTGGAATGTCAATGGTTTTCGAGCTCGTGCTCAAGACCTACAATATTTAGTTTCTCAACGGTCACCGTCAATTATTTGCCTCCAGGAAACCCACTTACAACCCAATCACTCATTACACCTTCACTCTTTCTCTGCCTTTAGAAGCGACTCTCTTGCAGGTATGCGTGCAAGCGGTGGCGTTGCTACCTTAGTGGCGCCTAACATCTCAGCCGCCAACGTTCCTATCACCACACCATTGCAAGCTGTGGCCGTTCGGATACAGCTGGAGAGCATCAGTTTTACCATCTGCAACATCTACCTGCCGCCGCTCAGTATAGTTACAGAGCGTGATCTTCAAGCTCTATTGGCTCAGCTCCCCTCACCACTACTCCTTGTGGGAGATTTGAATGCCAAGCACACGCTCTGGGGATCAGACACTGATGACGCCCGTGGATGCCTCCTCGTAGACGTCTTCGATAAGTCTGACCTGCTTCTGCTAAATACTGGTGACCCGACATTCCTATCATCCGCTTATGGTACACATTCCGTACTAGACCTTTCTTTCTGCAGTCCGTCATTAGTACCACTACTTGAGTGGTCAGTACTTTCCGACCTCTTCGGCAGTGATCATTACCCCATTAACATTCATTTTTCTGGCCGCCAATGTGTACCTTCTCGACATCCTCGCTGGATTATTTCCAAAGCTAACTGGGGAAAATTCCAATCCCTCATACACCTCATCGACGATAATTTCGACACCATCGATGAAATGGTCGAATATTTTACTTGCTCGATCCTGCTCGCAGCAGAAGCCAGCATTCCTCGAAGTTCCCCTACACCACGTCGTATCCCTGTACCGTGGTGGTCCGAGGAATGCAGTTTGGCTATCAAAGCAGGCAAACGTGCTTTGCGCATTTTTCAGCGGCACCCGACGGAAGGGAACTTCGTCGCCTTCAAACGTTCTCGCGCTAGGGCACGCTTTATACTGCGCAACGCAAAGCGTAAATCTTGGGAAGCCTATGTGTCTTCGCTTTCCCGGCGCAGCTCTACCCAACAAGTATGGTCAGCTGTTCGGCGGATGTATGGCAAGTATCGCCGGACGGTAATTCCCGGCCTTGCCATCAACGGTTCCATGTGCACCACCGAACAGGAAATAGCTGAAACCCTAGCTAACACATTTGCTGCCACGAGCCAAACTGCCCGCTATGACGCTCTCTTCCTGCCAATTAAGGAAAGGGCGGAGCGGGTACCACTTAATTTTAATAGTGACTGCACCGAGCCGTACAACCAACCTTTTACCGCAGCCGAGCTCGCCCATTCTCTGGCGTTAGCAAAGGATTCTTCTCCAGGTCCGGATGACGTACACCGACAGATGCTGCTACATCTTCCATCTGAGGCGCTGTGCTTCCTTTTAAACATCTATAACCGCATTTGGCATGAGCGCGTTTTCCCTTCCTCCTGGCGAGAGGGTATTGTCATCCCCATCCCTCGACCCGGAAGGGACCGCACGCTACCATCTAGCTACCGCCCCATTTGCCTGACGAGTGTCATCTGCAAGACCATGGAGCGAATGATAAACGCTCGGTTAAATTGGTGGCTAGAAAAACATAACCATCTGTCCAACTTGCAATGCGGTTTTCGTCGCCATCGCTCAAGTGTCGATAATCTAACACGCCTTGAGGGGTATATTTCCGATGCGTTTCTACTGAAACAGCACGCCGTGGGCGTGTTCCTCGACCTGGAGAAGGCTTATGACACCACCTGGCGGTACGGCATACTCCGTAACCTACATGGTTACGGTATGCGTGGTCATCTACCCGAATTCCTATGCAACTTTTTAAAACTTCGCCGTTTTCGGGTTCGCATAGGAAACACGATATCACGGGAGCGGATACAGGAGAACGGCGTACCTCAAGGGTCAATTTTGAGCGTCACCCTTTTTGCCGTAGCGATTAACGGCATCACTAGTGCCGTTAGAAGTGGAATTCCATCATCCCTCTATGTTGACGACTTTGCAGTCTATTATAGGTCTGCCAACATAGATCACATTGAGCGCCAACTGCAGCTGACCATTACCCAGCTGGCAGCTTGGGCGCTTCAAACCGGCTTCCGTTTTTCAGCTGCGAAGACGCAGTGTATCCACTTTCACCGCCTACGAGGTATTCACCCGCCTCCTGATCTTCATTTGAACGGCACACCCCTGCCATTTGTCTCACACCTGAAGTTCTTGGGCCTCTACTTGGACCGACAGTTAAATTGGGAGCACCACATTCGTCACCTTCGAGCCTCTTGCGATCGTTCTCTTCGGGTGCTGAAGGTATTATCTGGAGCATCTTGGGGGGGGGGGCGATCGCGCGGTAATGTTGAGGCTGTACCGCTCTCTCGTTCGGTCCAAGCTGGACTATGGCAGTTTTATTTATGGCGCAGCGACCGCCTCTAAACTTCGCCTTTTAGACACCGTGCATCACACTGGCATCCGCCTTGCCACAGGAGCATTCCGCACCAGTCGAGTCGACTGCCTTTATGCAGACTCAGGCGAACCTCCACTGCATATTCGTCGCTCGATGTTACTCTGCTCATACGTCTCGAAGCTGGCAAGTCATCCCAATCATCCTTGTTTTAAACCAGTTCTGTGTCCAGATTTAGTCCACCGTTATATGCGCCCTGGTTCTCGGACACGCCCCGTGGGAATAAGATTTCGGGATCACCTACATTCCCATGGCCTCCGAATGCCTCGCGTGGAGAGGTCGTCCATCTGCCCTTATCCTGCATGGCAGCTCAATCGTGCGCGGTTCGATCTAACTCTTTCAAACAACCCTAGACTCGCTACTCCACATTCGGTGTTCCAACAACTTTTTGCCGAATTACTGGGCCGTTACCCTAACTACGTTCCGGTCTATACAGACGGTTCCCAGTTAGGTAACGCTACGGGTTGCGCATTTTTCATTAACGGTGAGACTCATAAATTTCGACTTCTGGACTCCACTTCGGTCTTCTCAGCAGAGCTATATGCCATCTTTTATTTGCTCCTTTTTATTTGCAAGTTAGCCCCGGGCTCTTTTATTGTTTGCACCGACTCTCTCAGTGCTCTTCAGGCCTTGAAACAGCAGACTGCCGCTCACTCTCTAGTTTTAAAAATACAGGCCCAGATCTCGCAAATGCTCGGTCGAGGGTACCATTTAGTTTTTACTTGGACCCCAGGCCATGTGGGCATTTCCGGGAACGAGGAGGCGGACGCGGCTGCTTAGTCAGCTTGCCGTATGCCCCGGAGTTTAACATCTACGGTGCCATACCAGGATGTGCAACGTTTTTTCCGTCGCCTACTCCTATCTGCTTGGCAGCATTCCTGGACAGCTTTACAAGGCACACAACTCCGGACTATAAAGAGAGTGTACAACCTTGGCCAACTTCCTGCAGGGATAACCGGCGGGATGAGGTGATACTCACTCGGCTGAGAATTGGGCACACACGAGCGACACATGGCCATCTGCTAAGAGGGGAACCGGCCCCTGTGTGTGCTCCGTGTGCAGTACGGCTCACGGTGCGGCACTTATTGCTTGACTGCCCGCAGTACGCCCGCGTTCGCCAGTCTTTGCGCTTGGGGACTAACTTGCACGGTGATTTAGGTAACGACCCAGTGGCCGTGGACAAGGCACTGCGGTTTGTTTCTGAAATAGGTTTTAATAAACAAGTCTGACTAGTGTTTTATATTTATTGATTTTAGAGATTTTAAATTATTAGTCTTTAGATCGTTTTTAATGTCCTTTTAACATTTGAGTGTTTTATGGTATTTTACCTTTTTAACTGAATTTTTATAGTTTTTAGTGTTGACTTGGGGCCCAAATGACCTTGTTGTCGACGGGCCCTTAAACACCACACACTCACTCACCCTAGATTTTGGTAGTATCGTTTATGGTTCAGCACGAACATCTGTGATGAAGAGATTAGACACAGTCCATAATTGTGGCATACGTATAGCAGTTGGGGCATTTCCAACAAGCCGAGTTATAAGCCTGTATGCTGAGTCTGCAGAACATCCTCTGCACTGCAGGCGCAACATGTTATTAGCCAATTATGGCTGTGGACTTAATTGCATGCCCACACATCCATCGTTTACGCCGTTCTTTAACACCTCCATGGACGTGCGATATAGGAACACTTCTATTAAACCAAAGCCACCTAGTTTTCGTTTCCGGGAGCTCCTTACACATCTTGATACTGAAATGCCCAAGATATATCCTAGGGGGAGAGGACATACCCTCCTTGGTTGTGCAGAGCGTCCCCGGTTGATCTGGGCATGACCAAATATGATAAATCTACCATGTCTATGTCTAGTATCCGCACATGCTTTTTGGAATTTTTATCGCGATATGAGGACCATTTTATAATTTATACTGTTGTCTCCAAGAACTCAAATGATGTTGGTTGTGCCTACGTGTGTGGAACCGAACCGTATATATTCGGATTCCACACTAGCACTTCCATTTTTACAGCAGAGCTTTATGCAATATACCGGGCCATTTTACACGTACGTCGACGAAAGTTGGGGAACTGCTTAATCCTGAGATTCTCTCAGTGCACTTCAAAGCCTACGGCAGCTGTACAACTACCACCCTATTGTGCAACGTATACAGGATGCCCTCCACGTTTTACACGCTTCTGGCGTTAACGTGGTGTGCGCATGGATCCCTGGTCACTTAGGCTTGCGGGGGAATGAAATGGCGGATTCGGTAGCCAAGACGGCTACCATGAAGCCCAGGGTCCGAGTACCATCTGTGACATCGGAAGATTTTGGGGGGCCGTATTGCGGAGAGCTTTGCAAACCTGCTGGCAGGAAGAGTGGTCCGCTGTCCGCAATAATAAACTTAGATCTGTCAAAGAACTTCCGATTCCCTGGGTTACCTCCTGTCGGTCATCTTGTCGCGAGGAGGTGAGTTTGGCTCGGTTACGTATTGGGCACTGCTTTTATACTCATAGTTTTACTTTTAAAAAGCAGCCTGCACCACTGTGTCCGTTTTGCAATGAAGCGTTGTCTGTACGACACGTGCTGCTAGAGTGTGTTCACCTAGCAGACCTTAGAACGTCTCTGCAGTGGCCGGCCAGCTTTGCAGAAATGGATGAGGACGATAACACAGTCCCCCAGGGGCCTACTTCGGTAGGTACGGGTTTGGCGAACCCGGGGTCCCGAGCCAACAGTCTCCCTCGTGTGGGCTCCTCTTCGTGGCTGAGGGAGACGGTCAACAGGTCCACCCACGTGTAGGCCGTGCGTGGAGACCCGTGTCGGTGGAAAGGTTAGTCCTGGTGGTTGAGGGATGCGTATCTGAGCTCGTAAGTCTTTTTCTGAATTCGGGGAGGGTACGCATTACTAATACACTATGGCTTCTGCTTCGCCTAAACGGGAGGTTAGGGACTAACCCACCCCTAATCAATCGGCCAGGACTAGGTATTGTACCGACCTCCAGGGTGAGTGGGACGGCGAGCTCGCTATATCCCCTGTGTAGCCCTGTCATCCCAGTGGGATGACCCCTTTTTGGGCTCCGTGGTGGGTGGGGAGCACTGGGGGATGAATTTTTTCGCCAACTTACATGTCAAACCTTACCCAAAAAATAATCTAAAAACTTGCAGCAATGGAAAAGAAGTAGCCGAGTCTTGTGGTCCTCGCTACTTGGTAATCAGTAGAACTGAAGAAGGCCAAAAGTTTACGACCGTTAACCCCTTTACCATCCAGAGGGGATTAGACAAAATTGCTGGTCCGGTCAAATCTTGTATACGGGCGCGAAATGGCACTCTCCTAGTTGAGGCGCAATCTAACGCCCAGGCGGCATCGTTGTTGAAGGCAAGCATGCTAGGGAGTTACCCTGTATCCGTTACGGTACATAAGACCCTGAACTCCTCGCGTGGAGTGGTAACCACCCGTGCTTTGGACGGTATGTCCAACGAGGAGATTCAGGAGAACCTGAAAGACCAGGGAGTAATATGTGTGTACCGAGTGCAGCGCAGAGAACGTGGGGAATTGTTGCCTACTCGTACCCTGTTCCTTACTTTTGATAGGGTAGATCTTCCTCAAAAGATTAAGGCGGGTTACGAAGGTATTAAGGTTAGGCCCTATATACCAAACCCCCTGCGGTGCTATAAGTGTCAACGTTATGGTCACACTAGTCAACTGTGTAACGGATCCCCAGCATGCGTGAATTGTGGTTTGGCTTTACACGAGGGTGAGTGCTCCTCGCCCATTAAATGTATAAACTGTGCCGGGGAGCATCCATCTAGCTCCAAAGACTGCCCACGTTTTGTGGAAGAAAAGGCAATACAGGAGATCCGGGTTAAGGAGAAGCTTTCCTTCTCGGACGCCCGGAAGCTCCTGCGTACTCGCTTGCCCTCCGTCCCTAGCTCCGGTACTGATAGCTCTGTCTTGGCTAAACCCGTACCTAGGAAGGAAATTGCAACGCAAACCTGCGTTGCAGGGGAGCCTACCATCTCAGACAGAGTTCTTGTCCCCACACAATTACGGAAGTCCACAACTCCATCACCAGCGTCGGCAAATACATCGCCTAAACGGACGAAGGAAACTAAAACCCAAGCCCCGTCCCAAGCCAAACCATCGACTTCTACATCTAAATATGTCAAGCCGGTAATATACGATCCGCCGCCTAAAGTATTTAAGACCAGTTACGACAGGACAGATTTCCTTAAAGATTCGACCCGTATTCCTAGGAAGAAGAAAACCTCTAGGACATCTCGAAGCTCTTCTGAAGAGCTTTCTGGTGATGAGACGGATCGACGACAGTCATCTTCGTCGATCTCGGTGTCCAATAAATTTGAAGCCCTCGAATCTAAGTTTTCTTTAGGGAAAGGGGCTTCCTCCGCCGAAGAGATGGACCAAGAGGATATCGACAACAGAACGGCAACAAAAAAGCGCCAAGAGAAATCGGCAGAAAAAGGTGTTAGCCCTACACCGAAGAAAAAGGGTAAGCTGATTCGGCCACCGCTAAAGTCATCTTAATGTAGACCAATTTTACAACCTATCTCCTTAGCTCCAATGGCTATCCTCCAATGGAACATGCGGGGTTTAAGAACGCATCGACCAGAACTGGAAATTTTGCTCAGTAAGCATAACCCCTTAGTGGTATGCTTACAAGAGACTAAGCTACGACCGCAAGACAAGTTTAACATCCGACGCTACACACCACTGCGGTGTGATATTGACACAGAAGAGGGCATTCCTGCTCACGGGGGCACTATGATGCTCCTCAGGGATGACATATTTGTAGACCCGGTACAGCTGCAATCTGATATACAATCTGTAGCTGTAAGGATTAAGCTGCCATCAATCGAATTTTGCATTTGCACTGTATATCTCCCGCCATCAGATGACCTCTCGTTAATGGACCTTGAAGATCTGGTTTCCCAACTTTCAACACCATATGTATTAGTGGGAGACTTTAATGCCCATCACCCACTATGGGGTTCAACTCGGGCATGTTCGAGAGGCAACCTCATTGCAAAATTCTTGGAGAGCAATAACTTGGTTCTCCTGAATTCCGGAGAGCCAACGTTCCTCTCAGACGCTTATAACACCTATTCGCACATCGATTTGGCAGTATGTTCATCCCAGTTAGCAGTTTCATTGCAGTGGAATGTCATCTCTGATTTACATTCCAGCGACCACTTCCCATGTCTTCTAGTCTCTTAGCACACGATGTGTCTACCTCACGTAACCCTAGATGGCGCTTTGATCGTGCCAACTGGAACCTTTACACCCAGTTGGCTGTCTTTGATTACAATGAGCACGATTCTGTGAATGATCTAGTCGATCATCTCACAGTGACAATTCTTTCCGCTGCAGAAGAGTCGATTCCACGTTCGGCCACCCAACCTGGTCGACTTCCTGTCCCGTGGTGGAACAACGACTGCCGGAATGCTATTCGTGCTCGTAGACGTGCTCTACGGGTATTTCAACGACACCCTACCCAAAGTAATCTAATTGAGTACAAGAAAGCGCGTGCACAGTCTAGGCAAATAATTAAGGATAGCAAAAAGATCTCATGGAACAACTTTGTCTCATCTTTTAACAGATGGACACCATCTTCTGTTGTATGGGATAGGTTAAGGCGCGTGGCCGGAAAATCAACCCACTTGCCAATCGCTGGTCTGAAAACACCTGCAGGAGTTGTTGTTGATCCGTTTGTCATGGCTAACACCTTCGGCTGTGCTTTCGCTCAGGTGTCTAGCTCAAGTAATTATGCTCCTGAGTTTATCTCAATTAAGACTCAGGTAGAATCTCAAGGTTTCGTGTTTAGTTCCAGAAACCTTGAAGATTATAACCGCCTCTTCACCTTGGCGGAGTTAGAACACGCTCTTTATTCATCGTGACTGACGGCACCAGGACCGGACGGAATCCACGTTCAAATGTTACATCTCTCACCTGAAGGTAAGGCATACCTGCTCGAGGTCTATAACCGGGTTTGGGTTGATGCCACGTTTCCGGACAAGTGGCGAGAAGCCACCATTATACCTATCTTGAAAGCTGGCAAGGACCGCCACTTCCTTCTAGCTACCGTCCTATTTCCCTCACCAGTTGCGTCTGCAAGGTGATGGAACGCATGATAAATGGGCGGTTGGTATGGTGGCTGGAAACGCACAACCTACTGAATAACATCCAGTGCGGTTTTCGACGACGCCGTTCAACAGTGGATCATCTTGTGTCCATGTCGACACAGATTATGAACGGATTTCTTAAAAACTGTCAAACAGTCGGAATATTTTTTGACCTCGAAAAGGCTTATGATACGTGTTGGCGTGCAGGGTTGCTACGTACTCTGCACGCCTGGAATATACGTGGACGCCTACCACTCTTCCTTCAGGAATTCTTGAAGGACCGCGTTTTCCGAGTAATGGTTGGCTCGGTTCTTTCGAACCTTTTCGTTCAAGAGAACGGTGTACCACAGGGATCGGTGCTAAGTGTTACGTTGTTTGCTATTGCGATTAATTCTATCTCGAAATGTGTACCTCCGGGGGTCTCGTCATGCCTATTTGTAGACGACTTTGCCGTCTACTGCACATCTCAGCGCACATCGTTTATAGAGCGCCGTCTCCAGACCACCTTGGACAACCTTAAGGTTTGGAGTTTAAAGAACGGCTTCCGATTCTCTGCTGAGAAAACCATCTGTGTTAACTTCTGGCGTCAGCGGAGTCGACTACCTCCAAGGCTCCGGCTAGGCGCTGATCTACTACCATTTGCAGATGAGACGAGGTTCCTTGGATTGATATTTGATAGGAAACTTAGTTGGTCGTCGCATATAGCACAACTGAAAGCACGATGTGACCGATCTTTAAATATCTTGCGGGTACTAAGTGGAAAATCGTGGGGAGCGGATCGTACAGTGTTATTGCGACTGTATCGTCAGTCATCCGTTCCAAATTAGATTATGGTAGTATCGTTTATGGCTCAGCACGACCATCTGTGCTGAAGAGATTAGACACAGTCCATAATTGTGGCATACGTATAGCAGTTGGGGCATTTCCAACGAGCCGAGTTATAAGCCTGTATGCTGAGTCTGCAGAACCTGCTCTGCAGTACAGGCGCAACATGCTATTAGCAAATTATGGCTGTGGACTTAATAGCATGCCCACACATCCAACGTTTACGCCGTTCTTTAACACCTTCACGGACGTGCGTTATAGGAACACTTCTATAAAGCCAAAGCCACCTGGCTTTCGTTTCCGGGAGCTCCTTAGACATCTTAATACTGAAATGCCCAAGATGTATCCTAGGGGCGAGAGGACATACCCTCCTTGGTTGTGCAGAATGTCCCACGTTGATCTGGGCATGACCACACACGATAAATCTACCATGCCTATGTCTAGTATCCGCACATGTTTTTTAGAATTTTTATCGCGATATCAGGACCATGCAAAAATTTACACGGACGGGTCCAAGAATTTAGATGGTGTTGGTTGTGCTTACGTGTGTGGAACCGAACCCTATACATTCGGATTCCACACTACCACTTCCATTTTTACCGCAGAGCTCTATGCAATATACCGGGCCATTTTACATGTACGTCGACGAAAGTTGGGGAGCTGCTTAATCCTGAGTGATTCCCTCAGTGCTCTTCAAAGCCTACGGCAGCTGTACAACTACCACCCTATTGTGCAGCGGATACAGGATGCCCTCCACGTTTTACACCTTTCTGGCGTAAGCGTGGTGTGTGCATGGATTCCTGGTCACGTAGGCCTGCGGGGGAATGAAATGGCGGATTCGGCAGCCAAGACGGCTACCAGGAAGCCCAGGGTTCGAGTACCATGTGTAACATCGGAAGATTTTAGGGCGGTATTACGGAGAGCTGTGCAAACCTGCTGGCAGGAAGAGTGGTCCGCTCTCCGCAATAATAAACTTAGATCTATTAAGGAACTTCCGATTCCCTGGGTTACCTCCTGTCGGTCATCTCGTGGCGAGGAGGTGACTTTGGCTCGGTTGCGCATCGGGCATTGTTATTTTAGCCACAGCTTTTTATTGAATAGGACCCCGGTTCCCGTTTGCCCATTGTGCAGTGCTGACCTGACTGTCCGTCACTTGCTCTTAGATTGTTTTAGCTTGGCACGTCTCCGCAGGTCTCTGCAGCTGCCGGCCAGCTTGGCGGAGGTCCTCGCGGATGACGAAACGGCGGTGGGCAAAGTTTTAGCGTTTGTTTCAGCTGTGGATTTTAGAATTTAATCTCAAGTATTTTTTCTTTCCTTTTTTTTTATTTTAGTATATATGTGTGTGCAGTTTTAATAGATTTATATATAATATATTTTTGGAAAGTTTTATATCTGGCTTTTGCCATGATTTGTTGACTTGTTTTTAAAGGGCGCTGATGACCGCCGTAGTTGAGCGCCCCTATACACATCATCATCACAAGGTGTTACACTGAACTCCAGGGTGAGTGGGACGGCGCGCCCGCTATATCCCCTGTATAGCCCTGTCATCCCAGTGGGATGACCCCTTGTTGGGCTCCGTGGTGGGTGGGGAGTACTGGCCCGGGGTCCCGAGCCAACAGTCTCCCTCGAGTGGTTGAGGGAGATGGTCAACAGGCCCACCCACGTGTAGGCCGTGCGTGGAGACCCGTGTCGGTGGAAAGGTTTGTCCTGGTAGTTGAGGGATGCGTATCTGAGCTCGTAACAGTTATTTTTTCTGAATTCGGGGAGGGTGCGCATTTCTAATACACTACTTTGGCTTCTGCTTCGCCTAAACGGGAGGTTAGGGACTAACCCACCCCTAATCAATCGGCCAGGACTAGGTATTGTACCGACCTCCAGGGTGAGTGGGACGGCGAGCTCGCTATATCCCCTGTGTAGCCCTGTCATCCCAGTGGGATGACCCCTTGTTGGACTCCGTGGTGGGTGGGGAGCACTGGGGGATGAAATTTAGACCAACATTTATGGCTAAACAACACCCCCCAAAACACAATAAACGTGGAAAAGATTTATTTGAAAACAGTGATAAACAAGTAGTTGAGTGTGGTCCTCGCTACTTAGTTATTAAACGAACGGAGGAAGGTAGAACGTTTTCTACGGTTAATCCGTTTATTATACAGAAAGGTCTTGACAAAATAGCTGGTGCTGTTAAATCATGTACAAAATCCAGAAATGGCACGCTGCTGGTGGAAGCAACTACAGTATCCCAAGCAGCAAAGATACTGAAAGCCAACATGCTGGGCAGTTATCCAGTCAAAGTGGAGATGCATAGGACCCTGAATACCTCGCGCGGTGTTGTAAACACTAGCGCGTTGGATGGAATGTCCAACGAGGATATTCAGGAGAACCTCCAGGAACAAGGCGTAACTGCGGTCTATCGTGTCCAAAGGAGAGAACGAGGGGATATGGTTCCCACTCGTACCCTGTTCCTGACCTTTGATCGGGTAGATCTCCCTCAAAGAATCAGGGCAGGATATGAAGTGATTGAGGTTAGACCATACATACCTAACCCTCTGAGATGCTACCAATGTCAGCGGTTCGGTCACACTAGTGCATTCTGTAAAGGCGCACCTACATGTGTCAGCTGCGGAGCCGGCATGCATGAAAATGCATGTACATCACCTCCAGCATGCGTAAATTGTAGCGGTGAACATCCATCAAGTTCACGAGAATGTCCCCGTTATATTGAAGAGCGAGCTATTCAGGAGATCCGGGTTAAGGAAAAGGTTTCCTTTTCGGAAGCCCGGAAACTTCTATGTATCCTCAAGCCCTCTTCAACCACCTCCCGTACCTATAGCTCTGTGGCGGCTACTCCGTCACCGAAACGGGAGGCTGGTACCCAAACATCTGATATAAATGGGGCAACAATATCCGAGAAAGTTCTAGTGCCTAGATCGCAACCAAGAGCATCAGTAACACCATCTAAAACTCCGAGAAAACAGACTACTGAAAATAACAAGTCAGTGAAGTCGCCTGACAAAGCATCCACGTCTAACAACAGGACGAAATTGCCCATTGTATACCAAGCACCAGAGATCAAGTTCAAGACGCAGTATGATAGAACTGCCTTCCTGAAAGAAAGCACAAAGTCTGCTCCAGAAAAGTCCAAGAAACGTAGCCCTAGAGCGTCTCCGAGATCATCGTCGGAGTCATCTTCTGGGGAGGACTACGACCGGCGACCGTCATCTACGTCGGTCGGAATTTCCAATCGCTTCGAGCCCCTCGAATCGAAGGTTGTAGAAGGAAAACCGTCCTCTTCCATAGAGGATATGGAGCATGAAACAGCTGACCACGCTGCTACATCTGCAGCAAAGAAGAGGCAGGATAAACCTGCCGAAACTAGCCCTACACCAAAGAAAAAGGGCAAATTGATTCGGCCACCCATGAAGTCGTCTTAATGTAGACTACCTTTACATCCTATATCCCATAGTTCCAATGGCTATCCTACAATGGAACATACGAGGATTAAGAGCGCATCGACCAGAATTGGAACTTTTGCTCAGTAAGCATCACCCCTTAGTGGTATGCTTACAAGAGACTAAGCTACGACCACAAGACAACTTTAAAATCAGACGCTACACACCACTGAGGTGTGATGTTGAAACAGAAGAGGGCATTCCTGCACACGGGGGTACTATAATGCTCCTCAGGGATGACATATTTGTAGATCCGTTACAGATACAGTCTGATTTACAATCTGTAGCTGTAAGGATTAAGCTGCCATCAATAGAATTTTGCATTTGCACTGTATATCTCCCGCCATCAGATGACCTCTCGTTAGTTGACCTTGAAGATCTGGTTTCCCAACTTTCAACACAATTTCTAATAGTTGGAGACTTTAATGCCCATCACCCACTTTGGGGCTCAAATCGGGCATGTTCGAGAGGCCACCTCATTGCAAAATTCCTGGAGAGCAATAACTTGGTTCTCCTGAACACCGGAGAGCCCACATTCCTCTCAGACGCGTTTAACACCTATTCGCACATCGATTTGGCAGTGTGTTCATCCCAGTTAGCTGTTTCATTACAGTGGAATGTCATCTCTGATTTACATTCCAGCGACCACTTTCCATGTCTTCTTAGTCTCTTAGCACAAGATGTGTCTCCCTCACGTATCCCTAGATGGCGCTTTGATCGTGTCAACTGGAATCTTTACACCCAGTTGGCTGTCTTTGAATACAACGAGCACGATTCTGTGAATGATTTAGTCGATCATCTCACAGAGAAAATTCTTTCCGCTGCAGAACAGTCTATTCCACGTTCGGCTACCCAACCCGGTCGATTTCCTGTCCCATGGTGGACCAACGACTGCCGGAATGCTATTCGTGCTCGTAGACGTGCTCTAAGGGTATTCCAACGACACCCTACGCTAAGTAATCTAATTGAGTATAAGAAAGCGCGTGCAAAATCTAGGCAAATAATTAAGGATAGCAAAAAGACCTCATGGAACAAATTTGTATCATCTTTTAACAGATGTACACCCTCATCTGTTGTATGGGATAAATTAAGGCGCGTGGCCGGAAAATCAACCCACCTGCCAATCGCTGGTCTAAAAACAACTGCAGGAGTTGTTGTTGATCCGTTTGTTGTGGCTAACACCTTCGGCTGTGCTTTCGCTCAGGTGTCTAGCTCATGCAATTATGCTCCTGAGTTTATCTCAATTAAGACTCAGGTAGAATCTCAAGGTTTCGTGTTTAGTTCCAGAAACCTTGAAGACTATAACCGCCTCTTCATCTTGGCAGAGCTAGAACACGCTCTTTCGTCATCGCGACTGACAGCACCAGGACCGGACGGAATCCACGTTCAAATGTTACAACATCTCTCACCTGAAGGTAAGGCATTCCTGCTCGAGGTCTATAACCGTGTTTGGGTTGATGCCACGTTTCCTGAAAAGTGGCGAGAAGCTACCATTATACCTATCTTGAAAGCTGGCAAGGACCGTCACCTCCCTTCTAGCTACCGCCCTATTTCCCTCACCAGTTGCGTATGCAAGGTGATGGAACGCATGATAAATGGGCGGTTGGTATGGTGGCTGGAAACGCACAACCTACTGAATAACATCCAGTGCGGTTTCCGACGACGCCGTTCAACAGTGGATCATCTTGTGTCCATGTCGACACAGATTATGAACGGATTTCTTAAGAACTGTCAAACAGTCGGAATATTTTTTGACCTCGAAAAGGCTTATGATACGTGTTGGCGGGCAGGGTTGCTACGTACTCTGCACACCTGGAATATACGTGGACGCCTACCACTCTTCCTTCAGGAATTCCTGAAAGACCGCGTATTCCGAGTAAGGGTTGGCTCGGTTTTTTCGAACCTTTTTGTTCAAGAGAACGGTGTACCACAGGGATCGGTACTAAGTGTTACGTTGTTTGCTATTGCGATTAATTCTATCTCGAAATGTGTACCTCCAGGTGTCTCGTCATGTCTATTTGTAGACGACTTTGCCGTCTACTGTACATCTCAGCGTACTGCGTTTTTAGAGCGCCGTCTTCAGACCACCTTGGACAACCTTAAGAGTTGGAGTTTAAAAAACGGCTTCCGATTTTCCGCTGAGAAAACCATCTGTGTAAACTTCTGGCGTCAGCAGAGTCGACTACCTCCAAGGCTCCGGCTAGGCGCTGATCTACTACCTTTTGCAGATGAGACGAGGTTCCTTGGATTGATATTTGATAGAAAACTTAGTTGGTCGTCGCATACAGCACAACTGAAAGCACGATGTGACCGATCTTTGAATATCTTGCGGGTACTAAGTGGAAAATCGTGGGGAGCGGATCGTGCAGTGTTATTGCGACTTTATCGGGCACTCATCCGTTCCAAATTAGACTATGGTAGTATCGTTTATGGCTCAGCACGACCATCTGTGCTGAAGAGATTAGACACAGTCCATAACTGTGGCATACGTATAGCTGTTGGGGCATTTCCAACGAGCCGAGTTATAAGCCTGTATGCTGAGTCTGCAGAACCTCCTCTGCAGTACAGGCGCAACATGTTATTAGCCAATTATGGCTGTGGACTTAATTGCATGCCCACACATCCATCGTTTACGGCGTTCTTTAATACCTTCATGGACGTGCGTTATAGGAACACTACTATTAAACCAAAGCCACCTGGTTTTCGTTTCCGGGAGCTCCTTAGACATCTTGATACTGACATGCCCAAGATGTATCCTAGGGGGGAGAGGACATACCCTCCTTGGTTGTGCAGAGCGTCCCCCGTTGATCTGGGCATGACTAAATATGATAAATCTACCATGTCTATGTCTAGTATCCGCACATGTTTTTTAGAATTTTTATCGCGATATGAGGACCATTTTGTAATTTATACTGATGGCTCCAAGAACTCAAATGGCGTTGGTTGTGCTTACGTGTGTGGAACCGAACCCTATACATTCGGATTTCACACTAGCACTTCCATTTTTACTGCAGAGCTTTATGCAATATACCGGGCCATTTTACACGTACGCCGACGAAAGTTGGGGGACTGCGTAATCCTGAGTGATTCCCTCAGTGCACTTCAAAGCCTACGGCAGCTGTACAACTACCACCCTATTGTGCAGCGTATACAGGATGCCCTCCACGTTTTACACGCTTCTGGTGTTAACGTGGTGTGTGCATGGATTCCTGGTCACGTAGGCTTGCGGGGGAATGAAATGGCGGATCCAGCAGCCAAGACGGCTATCATGAAGCCCAGGGTTCGAATACCATCTGTGACATCGGAAGACTTTAGGGCCGAATTGCGGAGAGCTGAGCAAACCTGCTGGCAGGAAGAGTGGTCTGCTCTCCGCAATAATAAACTTAGATCTGTCAAAGAACTTCCTATTCCCTGGGTTACCTCCTGTCGGTCATCTCGTCGCGAGGAGGTGAGTTTGGCTCGGTTACGAATTGGACACTGCATTTTTACTCATAGTTTTCTTTTTAAAAAGGAGCCTTCTCCACTATGTCCGTTTTGTAATGAAGCGTTGTCTGTACGACACGTGCTGCTAGAGTGTTTTCACCTAGCAGACCTTAGGACGTCTCTGCAGCTGCCGGTCAGCTTTGCAGAAATTCTAGCGGACGATCACGCAGTAGTGGAGAAGGTTTTTAGATTCTTTTCGAGATTAGATTTTAGGATTTAGCAAATAGAATTTATGGTTTTTGGATAACATTTTTATTTTATTTATTTATTTTTTTTCCAAGGCGTATGTATTTTTTGTCTTTTTTAACATATACTGTTTTAGAATAATTTATATCTGGCTTTTGCCATGACCAGTTTCATTTAAAAAGGGCGCTGATGACCTCTGTAGTTGAGCGCCCTTATACTCATCATCACTCACTCACTCCCCTGGGGAGTACTGGGGGATGAAATTTACTTTTAGCTACTTATGGCTACACTCACTCCAAAAAAAACGCAATCAAGTAATTGATGAAAAAGAGGTACACGTGTCGTCATCTGCGCGTTACCTAGTAATACACCGTACCGAAGAGGACAGTCCTTCCTTAAGGTAAATCCGTTTATTATTCAGTCGGGTCTAGATAAAATCGCCGGTCCAGTTAAATCCTGTACTCGCCTACGTTCCGGTTCCCTCTTAGTCGAGAGTTACAGTGCCACGCAGTTCGAGAAGTTAACGAAGGCAAAACTCCTACACGGATACCCCATCCGTGTAGAGAAACATAGGAGCCTCAACTCTTCCAGGGGCGTCATCACCAGCCCCCTGCTAGACGGTATGCCGGAGGAGGAGATACAAGAGTATCTGGCTGACCAGGGTGTCACGGATGTTTACCGTGTTCGAGTCAAGCGTGACGGCGTACTGGTTCCCAGCCGCACGCTCTTCATTACTTTTGATCGGCTCGATCTGCCTCAAAAGATCAAGGCAGGCTATGAAGTTATCCCTGTGCGACCGTATATTCCGCGACCAATGCGTTGTTACCAGTGCCAACGTTATGGCCATACTAAGACCTCCTGTAAGGCTGCTGTCGCGGTGTGTGTTAACTGTGGTAAGGACGGTCATGATGGAGCGTGTCCAACTACTCCCAGTTGCGTGAACTGCCAAGGTGAACATCCGGCGAACTCCCGAAATTGTCCGCGATACCAGGACGAGAAGGCCATCCAGGAGCTGCGGGTGAAGGAGCGTCTATCCTTCTCTGAAGCCCGCAAACGCCATCAAGCTCGACAGCCTTCTCTCCTGAAGTTCGGTACTTTTAGTTCCGTCGTATCAAAACCAGTACCGAAGCGCGACGTGGGCACTCAAACTTGCCCTATAACGTCCACCATGGCTACTCCTCGCGTCGCTGTGCCTCCTACCGATACCATTGGCTCCAAAACCGTAAGTGTAAGTACTGTGACCCGCAAATTTAAAACGACACCTAAGAGAGCAGACTTCCTCAAAAACCCTCCGGCGTCTACCAGTGGCAAGTGTTCAGTTCCGGCCAGTTCTCCTTCACCTCCTCGTCGCTCTCGCTCCCAGGATACTAGGGGGCGCAGTCGCATGAAGGGGCTTTCTCCTCCACCCTTAAGTATCGGAAACAGTTATTTGCCCCTCACCTCGATCTCCAGCGACCCTGACCTTCTTCCAGATGGGCCTATGGAGCACGAGACAAGTGCTCCCAAAAGCCCGAGTCCCATGCGTAACCATAAAGGCAAATTGAAGCGTCAGCCGCCAGCTAAGTGATCTAAGCGATCAGCTTTCGCCATCTAAACCTGGATGTCCATCCTCCAGTGGAATACGCGTGGCGTGCGCAGGCGTAAACCTGAACTCCAACTGTTGGCAAATTCGCTGTCCCCCAGTATTTTCTGCCTGCAGGAGACGAAACTTCACCAACAGGATACCTTCACCTTTCCTGGTTTTACTCCGGTGCGATTTGACCTCCCACCGGAGCCCGGTTCTCCTGCACATGGGGGTGTTATGCTTTTAATCCGGGATGACGTTTTCTTTCAACCTCTTCCTCTCGCTAGTACGCTGCAAGCTGTAGCTATTACTCTTAGATTTCCTGGCTATTCATTTACCCTATGTTCTGTTTATCTACCGCCGTCTTCTCCCTTCGCCATTGCGGACCTCTCAGATCTAATGTCCCAGCTCCCGACACCCTTCTTGTTGTTGGGAGACTTCAATGCCCATCACCCTCTTTGGGGATCTCCTAGGGCTTGCGTAAGGGGGAAGCACCTAGCTGAATTCTTTCTTCAGAATCACCTCTCTCTTCTCAACACAGGCGAACCTACATTTATTTCTGATTCAACCAGCACTCTCTCTCACCTGGACCTATCTGTTTGCTCGGCACAGCTTGCTCGTTTTGAGTGGAACGTCGTCTCGGACACATTCTCCAGCGATCACCTCCCCTGCCTGATAAGCCTGCTCTCGAACTATACACCATCGTCCCGTGTACCCACCTGGCAGCTACACAAAGCAAACTGGCCTCTTTTTTGTAGCCTGGCTATTTTCGACTCCCGTGTATCGGAAGACGTTGACGAGATGGTAGAGCACGTTACATCTGTGATCACCTCTGCCGCCGAACGTGCTATACCTCGCTCGTCAGGCCAACCTCGGCGTTTACCCGTTCCCTGGTGGACCGACGAATGCCGGGTGGCGGTGCGTGCACGCCGGGCAGCACTGCGGGCATTTAAGCGCCATCCTACTCTGGATAACTTGGTCACCCTTAAGCGCTTACGAGCCAAAGCCCGTCGCGTCAAGAGGACATCCTGGCAGCGCTTTGTGGTGACATTTAACCGCTTCACACCATCATCAGTGATCTGGAACAAGCTGCGACGCGTGGCCGGCAAAGTTTCTCGTGTTGCCGTGCCTGGCCTGCGGGTTAACAACGACATCGTAGTTTCCCCTAGAGCGGTTGCTGATGTCTCTCGCTCCTCCCATTATTCCGCGGACTTTCTGCCCATCAAACACCGGGCTGAGACTCATGAACTCTCCTTCCACTCCTTGAACCGTGAGTGTTATAACGCCTTCTTCACCATGCAAGAGCTGGAGCGGGCCCTGGTCTGTTCCAGGCCCTCCGCACCGGGGCCGGATGGAATACACATCCTAATGCTGCAGCGCCTGTCTTCGGCAGGTAAGCATTTTTTTTTTTGCAAGTATATAACCTAATCTGGCGCACAGCAACATTTTCCGTCCGCTTGGCGCGAGGCCACCGTTGTCCCTGTCTTAAAACCTGGAAAGGATCCCCATCTCCCTTCCAGCTATCGTCCGATCTCCCTCACCAGTTGCCTTTGCAAGGTGATGGAGCGTATGATAAACGGGCGTTTGACATGGTGGCTAGAATCACAACACCTTCTATCTAACGTTCAGTGTGGTTTTCGTCGCTACCGTTCAACGGTCGACCACCTAGTCTCGTTATCAACGCAAATCATGGATGGCTTTCTACGTAAGAGCCAAACGGTAGCTGTGTTTTTTGACCTGGAGAAAACTTATGACACTTGCTGGAGGTATGGAATTCTATCGCTCTTTTATCCGATCCAAACTAGACTACGGCTGTATTGTGTATTCGTCAGCTCGACCTTCGGTTTTAAAACGCCTAGACCCTGTTCACCACCGTGGTATCCGTTTGAGTATTGGCGCCTTTCCAACAAGTCCAGTCATGAGCCTTTGTGCGGAAGCCGCTGAACCCCCGCTTCGCTATCGGCGTGATGTCCTCCTGTGTAGTTACGCTTGCCGGCTTCTTAGTTTGCCGGAACATCCGTCGTTTAGCTCGTTTTTTGATGATTCTCTGGACCGTCAATACTCAGCGCGCTCCCTGGCCCTCCTTCCTCCTGGCGTTCGATTTCGCTCTCTGCTTCGGCTGTTGGACGTCCATTTGCCTGTGCCATTCCGCAAAGGAGAAACTCGATTTCCCCCATGGCTCCGCTCCGGGATCCAGGTAAATTTAAGCCTGCTGTCCATGCCGAAATTGTCGACGCCAGATTCCGTCCTTCGTTCGGGCTTTTTAGAAGTTCAGGCGCAGTACCGACCCTGTAGTTTTGTTTACACTGATGGTTCGAAGGATAATACGGGAGTGGGATGTGCTTTTATTCACGGCCGGAAGAGTTTTAGCTTTCGTCTTTTACCGCAGTGCTCGATTTTTACGGCAGAGCTGTTTGGTATTTACCAAGCTCTTTTATATGTTCGTCGGCAAGCATTACAGTCTTGGGTTATCTGCTCCGATTCCCTGAGTGCCCTCCAGAGCCTACGGATGCTGTACACCTATCATCCACTCGTACAGCGGATCCAGGACTGCCTTCACACTCTCGCCAGTGCAGGCACTTGCGTATCCTTAGTGTGGGTACCTGGACACGTAGGCATATCTGGAAACGAGGCTGCCGACGCTGCCGCGAAAGCAGCTGTTTTAGCTCCCAGATGTTTTAGATCTAGTGTTCCCTCAGATGATTTTAACTCCTATTTACGTCGCGCCATCCTGTCAATGTGGAGCAGGCATTGGCAAGCCCGTCGGGGGAACAAACTGAGGGCGGTGAAGCCCCTCCCGATCATCTGGAGCACTTCGTCGCGCACCTCTCGTCGCGAAGAGGTTATTTTAGCACGACTGCGTATCGGGCACTGCCGTTTTAGCCATGGTCACCTTTTATCTTCTGATGCTGCACCGCTCTGTTCGCATTGTCATGAGCCCATGTCGGTGCGGCATGTTTTAGTTCAGTGCCAGTTCTTAACCCAGCTGCGTGTGTCCTTGGACCTGCCGACGACCCTGCCCGAAGTGCTGGCAGACACTTCACGTGCAGTGGATCGTGTTTTACGTTTTATTGACCGCAGTGGACTGGGCACCCGTGTATGACCTCCGTAATTGAACTTTTATCTGACTGTTCGCCTTTTAAACGGGTTGTTTTAACAGTTTTATTGTCTCGTTGTATTAATACAGTATTTGGCACTGTATTCGTGACCTTTTTTACTATTTTAAAGTTTTTAGTCTTTTAGCTGAGACATCCGTTTCAACCTTTTAACGTTATTGTTTTTTAATGGGCGCTAATGACCATAGCAGTTGTGCGCCCTAAAGCCCCACCACTACTACTACTACTACTACTACGATAACACAGTGGTGGAGAAGGCTTTTAGGCTCTTTCCTAGGTTAGGATTTAGTGAAGGAAATATTTAGTGGGTTTTGATTGATATTTCTTTTTACTTTTTTTTTTTTAAATGTACGTGTAATTTTCCCCCCAGGGGCCTACTTCGGTAGGTACGGGTTTGGCGAACCCGGGGTCCCGAGCCAACAGTCTCCCTCGTGTGGGCTCCTCTTCGTGGCTGAGGGAGACGGTCAACAGGCCCACCCACGTGTAGGCCGTGCGTGGAGACCCGTGTCGGTGGAAAGGTTAGTCCTGGTGGTTGAGGGATGCGTATCTGAGCTCGTAACAGTATTTTTCTGAATTCGGGGAGGGTACGCATTACTAATACACTACTTTGGCTTCTGCTTCGCCTAAACGGGAGGTTAGGGACTAACCCACCCCTAATCAATCGGCCAGGACTAGGTATTGTACCGACCTCCAGGGTGAGTGGGACGGCGAGCTCGCTATATCCCCTGTGTAGCCCTGTCATCCCAGTGGGATGACCCCTTGTTGGGCTCCGTGGTGGGTGGGGAGCACTGGGGGATGAATTTTTTCGCCAACTCTCATGTCAAACCTTCATCAAAAATCTAATCAAAAAAATTGTAGCAATGGAAAAGAAGTAGCCGAGTCTTGTGGTCCTCGCTACTTGGTAATCAGTCGAACTGAAGAAGGCCAAAAGTTTACGACCGTTAACCCCTTTACCATCCAGAGGGGATTAGACAAAATTGCTGGTGCGGTGAAATCTTGTATACGGTCGCGAAATGGCACGCTCCTAGTCGAGGCGCAATCTAACGCCCAGGCGGCATCGTTGTTGAAGGCGACCATGCTAGGGAGTTATCCTATATCCGTTACTGTACATAAGACCCTGAACTCCTCGCGTGGGGTGGTAAACACCCGTGCGTTGGACGGTATGTCCAACGAGGAGATTCAGGAGAACCTGAGAGACCAGGGAGTCATAAGTGTGTACCGAGTGCAGCGCAGAGAAGGTGGGGAATTGTTGCCTACTCGTACCCTGTTCCTTACTTTTGATAGGGTAGATCTTCCTCAAAAGATTAAGGCAGGATACGAGAGTATTGAGGTTAGGCCCTATATACCAAACCCCCTGCGGTGCTACAAGTGTCAGCGTTATGGTCACACTAGTCAACTGTGTAACGGATCTCCAGCATGCGTGAACTGTGGTTTGGCTTTACACGAGGGTGAGTGCTCCTCGCCCATTAAATGCATAAACTGTGCCGGGGAGCATCCATCTAGCTCCAAAGGCTGCCCACGTTTTGTGGAAGAAAAGGCAATACAGGAGATCCGGGTTAAGGAGAAGGTTTCCTTCTCGGACGCCCGGAAGCTCCTGCGTACTCGCTTGCCCTCCGTTCCTAGGTCCGGTACTTATAGCTCTGTTTTGGCTAAACCGGTTCCTAGGAAAGAAATTGCAACGCAAACCTGCGGTGCAGGGGAGCCTACCATCTCCGATAGAGTTCTTGTCCCGACACAAGTACGGCAGTCCACAACTCCATCACCAGCGTCGGCAAATACATCGCCTAAACGGACGAAGGAAGCTAAAACCTCAGCCCCGTCCCAAGCCAAACCGTCGACTTCTACAAGGAAATATGACAAGCCTGTAATATACGATCCGCCGCCTAAAGAATTTAAGACCAGTTACCAAAGGACAGATTTCCTGAAAGATTCCACCCGTACCCCCAGGAAGAAGAAAACCTCTAGAGCATCCCGAAGCTCCTCTTCTGAAGAGCTTTCTGGTGATGAATCGGATCGACGACTGTCATCTTCGTCGATCCCTGTGTCCAATAAGTTTGAAGCTCTCGAACCTAAGTTCTCTTTAGGGAAAGGGGCTTCATCCGCCGAAGAGATGGACCTAGAGGATACCGACCCCAGAACGGCAACCAAAAAGCGCCAGGATAAACCGGCAGAAAAAGGTGTTAGCCCTACGCCTAAGAAAAAGGGTAAGCTGATTCGACCACCGTTAAAGTCGGTTTAATGTAGACCACCTTTTACAACCTATCTCCATAGTTCCAATGGCTATCCTCCAATGGAACATGCGGGGTTTAAGAACACATCGACCAGAACTGGAACTTTTGCTCAGTAAGCATAACCCCTTAGTGGTTTGCTTACAAGAGACTAAGCTACGACCGCAAGACAAGTTTAAGATTCGACGCTACACACCACTGCGGTGTGATATTGACACAGAAGAGGGCATTCCTGCTCACGGGGGCACTATGATGCTCCTCAGGGATGACATATTTGTAGACCCGGTACAGCTGCAATCTGATATACAATCTGTAGCTGTAAGGATTAAGCTGCCAACAATCGAATTTTGCATTTGCAATGTATATCTCCCGCCATCAGATGACCTCTCGTTAATTGACCTTGAAGATCTGGTTTCCCAACTTTCAACACCATTTCTAATAGTTGGAGACTTTAATGCCCATCACCCACTATGGGGTTCAACTCGGGCATGTTCGAGAGGCCACCTCATTGCAAAATTCTTGGAGAGCAATAACTTGGTTCTCCTGAATTCCGGAGAGCCAACGTTCCTCTCAGACGCTTATAACACCTATTCGCACATCGATTTGGCAGTATGTTCATCCCAGTTAGCAGTTTCATTGCAGTGGAATGTCATCTCTGATTTACATTCCAGCGACCACTTCCCATGTCTTCTTAGTCTCTTAGCACACGATGTGTCTACCCCACGTAACCCTAGATGGCGGTTTGATCGTGCCAACTGGAACCTTTACACCCAGTAGGCTGTCTTCGATTATAACGAGCACGATTCTGTGAATGATCTAGTCGATCATCTCACAGAGACAATTCTTTCCGCTGCAGAAGAGTCTATTCCACGTTCGGCCACCCAACGTGGTCGACTTCCTGTCCCGTGGTGGAACAACGACTGCCGGAATGCTATTCGTGCTCGTAGACGCGCTCTACGGGTATTTCAACGACACCCTACCCAAAGTAATCTAATTGAGTACAAGAAAGCGCGTGCACAGTCTAGGCAAATAATTAAGGATACCAAAAAGATCTCATGGAACAACTTTGTCTCATCTTTTAACAGATGGTCACCATCGTCTGTTGTATGGGATAGGTTAAGGCGCGTGGCCGGAAAATCAACCCACTTGCTAATCGCTGGTCTGAAAACACCTGCAGGAGTTGTTGTTGATCCGTTTGTCGTGGCTAACACCTTCGGCTGTGCTTTCGCTCAGGTGTCTAGCTCAAGTAATTATGCTCCTGAGTTTATCTCAATTAAGACTCAGGTAGAATCTCAAGGTTTCGTGTTTAGTTCCAGAAACCTTGAAGATTATAACCGCCTCTTCACCTTGGCGGAGTTAGAACACGCTCTTTCATTATCGCGACTGACAGCACCAGGACCGGACGGAATCCACGTTCAAATGTTACAACATCTCTCACCTGAAGGTAAGGCATACCTGCTCGAGGTCTATAACCGTGTTTGGGTTGATGCCACGTTTCCGGACAAGTGGCGAGAAGCCACCATTATACCTATCTTGAAAGCTGGCAAGGACCGTCACCTCCCTTCTAGCTACCGTCCTATTTCCCTCACCAGTTGCGTCTGCAAGGTGATGGAACGCATGATAAATGGGCGGTTGGTATGGTGGCTGGAAACGCACAACCTACTGAATAACATCCAGTGCGGTTTTCGACGACGCCGTTCAACAGTGGATCATCTTGCGTCCATGTCGACACAGATTATGAACGGCTTTCTTAAAAACTGTCAAACAGTCGGAATATTTTTTGACCTCGAAAAGGCTTATGATACTTGTTGGCGTGCAGGGTTGCTACGTACTCTGCACACCTGGAATATACGTGGACGCCTACCACTCTTCCTTCAGGAATTCTTGAAAGACCGCGTATTCCGAGTAAGGGTTGGCTCGGTTCTTTCGAACCTTTTCGTTCAAGAGAACGGTGTACCACAGGGATCGGTGCTAAGTGTTACGTTGTTTGCTATTGCGATTAATTCTATCTCGAAATGTGTACCTCCGGGGGTCTCGTCAAGCCTATTCGTAGATGACTTTGCAGTCTACTGTACATCTCAGCGCACTTCGTTTATAGAGCGCCGTCTTCAAACCACCTTGGACAACCTTAAGGTTTGGAGTTTAAAGAACGGCTTCCGATTCTCTGCTGAGAAAACCATCTGTGTTAACTTCTGGCGTCAGCGGAGTCGACTACCTCCAAGGCTCCGGCTAGGCGCTGATCTACTACCTTTTGCAGATGAGACGAGGTTCCTTGGATTGATATTTGATAGAAAACTTAGTTGGTCGTCGCATATAGCACAACTGAAAGCACGATGTGACCGATCTTTAAATATCTTGCGGGTACTAAGTGGGAAATCGTGGGGAGCGGACCGTACAGTGTTATTGCGACTGTATCGCACACTTATCCGTTCCAAATTAGATTATGGTAGTATCGTTTATGGCTCAGCACGACCATCTGTGCTGAAGAGATTAGACACAGTCCATAATTGTGGCATACGTATAGCAGTTGGGGCATTTCCAACGAGCCGAGTTATAAGCCTGTATGCTGAGTCTGCAGAACCTCCTCTGCAGTACAGGCGCAACATGCTATTAGCAAATTATGGCTGTGGACTTAATTGCATGCCCACACATCCAACGTTTACGCCGTTCTTTGACACCTTCATGGACGTGCGTTATAAGAACACTTCTATTAAACCAAAGCCACCTGGTTTTCGTTTCCGGGAGCTCCTTAGACATCTTAATACTGAAATGCCCAAGATGTATCCTAGGGGGGAGAGGACATACCCTCCTTGGTTGTGCAGAGCGTCCCACGTTGATCTGGGCATGACCACACATGATAAATCTACCATGTCTATGTCTAGTATCCGCATATGCTTTTTAGAATTTTTATCGCGATATCAGGACCATATTAAAATTTACACCGATGGGTCCAAGAATTCTGATGGCGTTGGTTGTGCTTACGTGTGTGGAACCGAACCCTATACATTCGGATTCCACACTAGCACTTCCATTTTTACCGCAGAGCTCTATGCAATATACCGGGCCATTTTACACGTACGTCGACGAAAGTTGGGGAACTGCTTAATCCTGAGTGATTCCCTCAGTGCACTTCAAAGCCTACGGCAGCTGTACAACTACCACCCTATTGTGCAGCGGATACAGGATGCCCTCCACGTTTTACACGCTTCTGGCGTTAGCGTGGTGTGTGCATGGATCCCTGGTCACGTAGGCTTGCGGGGGAATGAAATGGCGGATTCGGCAGCCAAGACGGCTACCACGAAGCCCAGGGTTCGTCTACCATGTGTGACATCGGAAGATTTTAGGGCCGTATTGCGGAGAGCTGTGCAAACCTGCTGGCAGGAAGAGTGGTCCGCTCTCCGCAATAATAAACTTAGATCAGTCAAGGAACTTCCGATTCCCTGGGTGACCTCCTGTCGGTCATCTCGCCGCGAGGAGGTGATTTTGGCTCGGTTGCGCATTGGGCATTGTTATTTTAGCCACAGCTTTTTATTGAATAGGACTCCCGTTCCCGTTTGCCCACTGTGCAGTGCTGAACTGACTGTCCGGCACTTGCTTTTAGATTGTTTTAGCTTGGCACGTCTCCGCAGGTCTCTCCAGCTGCCGGCCAGCTTGGCGGAGATCCTCGCGGATGACGAAACGGCGGTGAGCAAGGTTTTAGCGTTTGTTTCAGCTGTGGATTTTAGATTTTAACCTCAAGAATTCTTTTTTCGTTTTTTTTTTAAATATATATATGTGTGTGCAGTTTTAATGGATTTATAGATAAAATATATTTTTAGAAATGTTTATATCTGGCTTTTGCCATGACTTGTTTTTTTTTAAAGGGCGCTGATGACCGCCGTAGTTGAGCGCCCCTATACACATCATCATCATCATCGTGTAATTTAAATAAGTTTAGTTATAGTTTTAGAAATTGTATATCTTGCTTTTGCCATTACAAGTTTTTTAACGGGCGCTGATGACCGCCGTAGTTGAGCGCCCTTATACTCATACTAGATAAAATGTCGTTCTCTCAAGTCTTGTGGGTTGTTCACCAGATAAAGGCCTCCCAGGTTTACTTGTTAGTCTTGATGTATGAAATTCCTGTAAAAGTTCAGTAATTAGAGTAAGTTGAATGTCAGCGCGATTAACATGCTCACCAGTTTTGAAATTATATAGTGAATGTGCATTTAAAAGTGTCATGTTTAACAGATGAAAAATTTTCTATACCACTTCAAAGTTTTCCTTACAACTCGAGGGAGCCAAACATCATGTCTGATCTGTCAACAGCACCCATATTTTTATTGTAGTCAGTAACACGGCCAGGTTTCATTATTTGCATGTTAGTCTTTTTGTCTACTTCGCCTGTTGGTCTCACTGTGTGGAAAGTAGGTAGCATACAAACCTCTCGTCTGTCCATCCACTTTAGTGCTAACATATTGCCTGTATGTGCAGATTCTAATTGTCCCTTCTCTAATTTTGCTGTGAGTCTTGGCATTCCTTTGTTGTTCGTTCTAGCAGTGCCGCAAGCATTTGTTTCATTTATATGTAGCCAATTATAAAGAAGAGGACTCGAGGACCAATTGTCTAGCCGCAAATTATGCCCTTTATGCAGGTACTTTGTAGCGAGGGTTTGTACAACAGACCCTGACACCCCAAGGTCATGGTTATCAACAATTTCTGTGGCATTGCCCGTGTATACAATGAAGTCTAGAATATAGCCAGTCTGACAATCACAAAGCACAAACACTTTTACACCAAACCTGTGTCTTTTGGAAGGATGCATTGTTTGAACGAAAGGCGACCTTTGAATAGCATAAGGCTTTCGTCAATGCAGAGCTTTTTAAAATGGTGAGAATAATTCGCTGAGAGTGCGTCTAAAATGTTCAATAACAGGTGTCCTTTTGTGCAATCTCTCTCCTTTATATTGTGTCTTATTGTCATCGAAGTGTAAAAGTCTTAGAAGTAAAAGATACCGATCCCTGTACACGTAGTCTACAAATTGCGGAGTAGCAATAGGGGGATTTTTTGTCCAATACTCTGCTATTGTATGCTTCTTTAGTCAAGGCAAAGAAAATGTATAGTTCTTCGGGAGAAGTATCTGTCCAAGTCTGTAGTCGAATATGGGGGCTTGGTAATTTTTAACACAAGAACGTGAATACTAATTGCTCTCATTTGCAATACGATACATAATATGCAATGGTAAGAAGAACTTATAAATATTAGCCACTGTAAAATTTTCATTCAAATCTGCTTGCGTACCTGAATTTTGCTCATCAAAAGAGTAAATTACTGGCCTGAATGGACCCTGTTGCCACTGAAACAATCACTGCTACTTCTTTTAGCATCTTGCGTGTGTTCAGATTCTACTTCACTGTCACCACTCTCACTATTTATATTACCATCGTTACAGCTTTCACTTTCACTGTCACCAAACTCAAAATATGACAAATCGGATGATACTGCTTCAAACTCTGCTAATAAATCTTCATCCTGCACATGTGACTGCTTGATGGAGGAAGCCATGATTTTGTACAGCCTGAGTCACGTGACCGGCTTGCACCACTTGCAAATGCCTGGGAAAAATTTACTATGCAGGGCTTCAGATTTTATATGATAGACAGCAACACACAGCAGAGAAGGAGTTAAAACTTCAACCAATACAATCCTAATAGATGGCAGACCAACACTGCTTAGAGAATGCTACATTTAGTGACCTTCATTTCGGTTTACTGACATCAACTGCTGTGTGTCGGCAACGCTCCGTCATTGGCAAGGAGAACAGGGAATCACGCTAAGGTTAGCCTCTACGCCGAAGCGGCAGCACCTCCTCTGCAATATCGGCGCGGCGTTTTGCTGGGGACTTATGACTGGATTAAATACCATGTCATCGTATCCAACGTTTGCACCCTTTTTCGACACGTTCTTTGATGTCCAGTATAGAAACACCCGTGTCAGTCCAAAGACTCCAGGGTTTCGGTTCCGGGAGCTGCTTAGGAGGCACGCCCTCGAGATGCCTAGAATGCTTCCTAGGGGCGAACGAGTGTATCCTCCTTGGTTGCGCGGAATATCACACATAGATCTGAGCATGACGCGCTATGCGAAATGTGACATGGCTCCCAGTAGTATCCGTACTTGTTTTTTAGAATTTTTATCTTGTTTTACTGATCGAATTTTAATTTATACTGATGGCTCAAAGAGCACGTGTGGGGGGTGGGTGTGCTTTTGTCTATGAAACCGAACCCTGTACATTCGGATTCGATAGCAGCACACCTATGTTTAGCGCTGAACTTCATGCAATTTACCGAGCTGTTTTATATGTACGTCGACGAATATCCTCAGATAGAATGATGCTCCAAGCGACCGCACTTCTTACAGCTAGTCTCTATAATGAAAGCAAAGATCGCTAACTCGCGTAGGACGATGATTCAAATGGGCAATACCAACTCATTGTTGCGTGCTCCCCTTCCTCCAACAATATCCGCTTCCCAACAAAATTTTATCATAATTGTCATAAAGCTGATAATTGAGTGTTACTAAGAATTTTGGAACAGTGATTTCTTCCATTCTTAAGTTTTAAATAAGAATCGTATGCGTCATATTGATGAAGTTACCCCAGCCATCCCATACTTGTGTTCCTGAGCAAGTTTTAACTGACCAGCCTGATGTCATTATCAATATTTTTCGATGCCATTAATTGCACGTCTTGCACAGAACAGCAAATACCATTTAAGCAGCCATTTGCAACATGACGTACATTGTGAATATAGGCAAAATGCCATTTCCAAAAATCTCCTGAAATATATACAATTCAGTTACACATTGTGTTGGGGGACGTTGAAATCAATCTATTGCTGAATGCAAAATGCTTCATATGAAAGTACGGATGAGGCTTGTCATACATTTTCTAGAATGAAAAAATTAACCGCGTGAATGGGTGTCGTAGTGTAACAGGGCATATCCAGTTAATATCAATAGTACAAGAATTTGCTCATATGATTGGTTTGCTATCCCTACAACCGGCTTCTGAGTTGGCAATAAGCAGAAAATTAAAATGTGGAGCTGTGTCCTCAAAAACATTGATAACTGGCACGAAGGTACGCGGGATTGTATTTCTGTAACAATAATAATAATAATAATAATAATAATAATAATAATAATAATAATAATAATAATAATAATAATAATAATAATAATAATAATAATAATAATAATAATAATAATAATAATAATAATAATAATAATAATAATAATAATAATAATAATAAATAAATAAATAAATAAAAAAGGAGGAGGTTTAAGCACAACACTCTGTAGTAAATTATACATTTTATTATATGAGGTTGCAATTGAATGTGGAATTCCTTGTCTGATAACTGCAATGCTTAAATCTTAATTTCACTGCAGAATTGAATTTATTTTATGTTTGCTAATAATTATTGAGACAGAAAATAAAGGATAATTTTCATTTAAAATAATGTATAGGTCAAGCTGAAACCTATTTCTAAATCGATGCCTATGTGCATATCAAGAAAGGTAAGGACGGAAATATTAGCTTGAACATGTATGGCATAAAACGGGATAGGGAACAAACGATTAATGGCTTAACACCCTGTCCACCAACCATTTAAATCTAAAAGAGTATTGAGCCTCCTAAGAAGAGAAGCGACGAGAGATTCACAAATATGAGGTCGTCTGCGCACGCTTTCCCATGCTTCCTGAACGTGATCCTCTATGCTTTCAAGAGTTTTTTGTGCCCTGCAATTCCATTGGTTACCTATAATAGCCCAAAAGTGTTCAATGGGATTCAGATCTGGTGATTTGGTGGCCAAGGGAGAGCAGAAACTTAAGGATGTTGCTCTATCCAATCTCGCGTAAATGCTGAAGTGTGAATTTCTCTCTTATCATGAACATAGTTAATGATAGGCATATCTTCCTCAGGATATGCGGAACGAACACTTGGTAACATGCAGCCCTCTAGCACCTCCACATACTCCTCAGAATTCTTTCTCAGGGATACACGGATCTGTTGACCCACACCGGCAGCCGACATCCAGCCCCAGAAAGCGATGCTAATCCTGTCGCTGCTTACTGTGGTCACTACGTGCTCTGGGTTGTAGCGTGTCTTGGCTGGACGCCAAAGTAGCATCCTTCCCTCTTCGTCGCATGAGAACACTTTCTCGTCCGTCCATATTGCAGTGTCCCACAATGTCTGAGGCATTGGAAGGAACTGGAGAGCAAATCCCACACGAGCAGCTTGATTTGTTTCTGTGAGGTTCTCTTTTCGAGCTGGCTTCCTAGTGTGGATCCCGGCAGCATGAAGACGCCTTCTAACAGTCGAAGGCGTTATCTGAAGTCCGATATACCTTACGATTGACGTAGAAGGGCAGAACGGATTCTCTGGAATTCTGCACTATGGCTGCATCCATATCCGGAGAGGTATCCCTGGGTCTTCCGGATTTAGGTCGGGTTTTTAATCCTTCTACCTGCCCCCCCCAGGGGCTCACGTTCTGTGAGAACGGGTGTGGCGACCCTGGGGTACCCTAGCCATCTAAAAGTTCCTGAAGATCACTGCACATCACCAAAACAAGAAACATACACAATATCCAATAATCCTGCAGTCTCGATTTCTGCCATCGTATTCCTGGTCGCATGAGATGATGACCCCTGAAAGACAAAGAAAAGAAAATCTCATTATTGCATTAATAAAGTAACAAGGTTAATGAAGCTAATGCTTTTGTATGTAAAACAACACACTCTTTCCATTATAAAAAAACTAAAGAAATACGTATATAAATTTGAAATGATACCAACAACTATCTACAAAAAATAGCACAATTTCACTAAAATGACAACAAAGCAGCTCTGTTAATGGTTATATTTGTGGCCTTTTACCTCCCCCGCTGTGTCTGCTGATACTCTGTCTCGGGTATCAGCCACTCAGGATGTGACCTTAGCATCCTGGATCCCGGTGGTCTGGTCGCCTAGTAGATTGCTCTATGAGCTGACTATTCTTTGCCCTGGCTAGTCATTAGAGCTGAGACCACGCTATCTACAGGGTATGCGTGAGATACGTTGACGAAATAAAAACAACACAGTTCATCGTATCAGCTTTACTATTCAGTTCGTTTCGTGCTCACAGTTCACCAGGAGTTGCCGGCGCGTTCAGATCGAATTACTCTAGATTTCCACTATCACGTTAAAACTATACTGAATTGCTGAAATCTATCACGATGGAATAAATTACTAACACTGTTTTGAAAGTATACTTCGCCGCTTAATTCACTGCTGGGAGATCTTGTTCCCTTAATAAGATTCTCATTACTGATTGTACTTCTCGCCGCAATCCGACGTTTGTGTCCCCGGCCGGCAAAACACGTCTACACGGAATCACGTCTCAGACTAGAAGACCGACGCTAAAACCTAATATTCCTTACCAAAACAGATATAGCCTCGCCTCCAGCTGGATTTCTCTGAAAAACTCTAGTTAGCGAGCTACAACCACGCGGACATTTCCCCGAAATACTTGTTTGGGCCAAGTTTGGACCGGTCTACTAATGACCCAGGTAGCCACCCATCCCGTGACCACAGCCTTTCGACGGAACATTTTCATCCATATAGACCAGCGCCCCTCATAATCCAACCTCTGCGGTCCTCGTCCCGAGGGGTGGGCAACAGGAAGTAGGGGACTGACTGATGGGGTGATGTACGGTGGGGACTTGGTGTACCCCACGACCGCTACGGCTGCCGAGAAGGCCCATCAGTAACCCCGAAAACTGGCAGAAGAGGCTCTGGTATTTTTCCCCAGGAACCTACTACGGTAGGTACGGGATTGGCGAACCCGGGGTCCCTAGCCACTCACCCTCATTTCATCCCCTTCACCTCCATCAACTGTGCCACGCTGTGCTACTGCTGATCAGTATGCATCACCTTCTTCCCCTTCTAGTTTTTTATTATAATTATTAGCACTTAAGGTCTTAGGTTTATAACTCCTGTCTCACCAGCAGGGATCTCTCCTATCTCCGTGGTTCTGTCCCACGGTTTTCAGCGCGGCTTCCGACATGTGTGCTCTCCGGAGGTCTCAAAAGTGAAGGTGGAGCGGACCCTTCGCACTGCCCCTATGTGTAGCCTTAGGTGCGGAGCCCGTCCACACCGTCAAGTACACCCACGTAGCTCCTTGAGGGCCCGGTCTGTGTTAATCTCCCGACGGCCGTGTTTGCCGTTGGGTTAGTATCACGGACCGGACGTGTTACCGCTGACGGAACCCCGGTGTAATCAACCACAAGTCCCCTGAATCCGCGTGTGCCTATTACACGCATGCGCGGCCTAAAGTGGGGAGCCACAGGCGGTTATTCCTGTGGTAGGGGCATAAAGCCGGGGTGTGCGTGGTGAACGGTTTACCCATACGGACAAGCAGTGGAAATTGAAGGGTAGCTTTTCTGAGGTACAAATGAGATCGGTCATGGGTGAGGTCCCCATGACGGCACAGACCGTGAAGATTCGGTGTCTTTCTTTTTTAACCCCCGGATGGCAGGCTGACGCCGACGGTTCCGGATGGGGGTCTCTATCATCATGTCTCCGCGCAAAACCTCCTTTACTGACCCATTTTTAGTGATGACCTTGGCATGTGATGGCAAAACGTTTAAAGAAATTAGTCCTTTTTACATTAAGCGTGAATTAGACAAAATCGGTGGCCCTGTCAAAATCGCTACGCGTCTCAGAGACGGTAGCTTACTATTAGAGAGCACCAGTGCAGACCAGTCTAAAAAACTGCAAAAGGCGACTTTGTTGGGCTCCTACCCTATCCGGGTAGCCCCACACAAAACACTTAACACCTGTAGAGGAGTAGTCACCACCTCCAGCCTAGATGGTCTTGCAAATGAAGAAATAGTAAGCTGCCTCTCTGACCAGCTTGTTTGTCAGGCGTACCGCTTAACACGGAAACAAGATGGCAAGGAGTACCCACTACGTACGGTATTTCTAACGTTTGCTGGGACGAAGTTACCCGAATACATATATTGCGGCTATGAACGTGCTAGCGTCCGCCAGTATGTCCCGAACCCCATGCGCTGCTTCCAATGTCAGCGGTTCGGACATACTAAGGTCACATGTACCAATCCTGCTCTTTGTGAGCAATGTGGCCTACCGAAGCACGAGGATTCAAACTGCAGTCGAACACCCTGTTGCGTGAACTGTGGCGGCAGTCACCCCTCCAGTTCGCGACAGTGCCCAAAATTCATGGACGAAAAGAGCATTCAGGAGCTACGTGTAAAGGAACGCCTGACTTTTCCAGAGGCACGACGGCGCTTCGAACAACTAAAGCCTGCTACCACTACTACTGGGTATGCATCAGCAGCTCGCCGTACTCCTAATACCACCGTTGCTGTTCAACACGTCCCTGTCGCTCACGCATCCACGCAGACAGACTTTCTAGCCGTTAAACCCACGTCTCAGACTGTTTGTATATCCACCAGCACAGCCTCCGCTTCAACCGTACAGATTCCAGCCACCAAGCCATCAGCGGGTAACAGCCATCCCGTAGTAAATGCGAAAAACCGATCCCGGCCACCACATAGATCGCGAAGTCGCTCGCCTTCTATTAGATCCCGGTCTCGTTCTACGAGCCGTAGAAGTTCTGACTCCCGAAAATCAGCGGAGTCACAGGAGGCTAACGATTTTCGAGTCGTAGGGCCCAAATCAGCCAAGGTCAAGAAAAAGGTTAAAACGGCCCGCTAAAAACTCTATGGAAATAATCCAGTGGAATGTCAATGGTTTTCGAGCTCGTGCTCAAGACCTACATTTAGTATCTCAACGGTCACCATCAATTATTTGTCTCCAGGAAACCCACTTACATCCCAATCACTCGTTACACCTTCACTCTTTCTCAGCATTTAGAAGCGACTCTCTTGCAGGTGTGCGTGCAAGCGGTGGCGTTGCTACCTTAGTGGCGCCTAACATCTCAGCCGCCAGCGTTCCTCTCACCACACCATTGCAAGCTGTGGCCGTTCGGCTACAGCTGGAGAGCATCAGTTTTACCATATGCAACATGTACCTGCCGCCGCTCAGTATAGTTTCAGAGCGTGATCTTCAAGCTCTATTGGCTCAGCTCCCCTCACCACTACTCCTTGTGGGAGATTTGAATGCCAAGCACACGCTCTGGGGATCAGACACTGATGACGCCCGTGGATGCCTCCTCGTAGACGTCTTCGATAAGTCTGACCTGCTTCTGCTAAATACTGGTGACCCGACATTCCTATCATCCGCTTACGGTACACATTCCGTACTAGACCTTTCTTTCTGCAGTCCGTCATTAGTACCACTACTTGAGTGGTCAGTACTTTCCGACCTCTTTGGCAGTGATCATTACCCCATTAACATTCATTTTTCTGGCCGCCAATGTGTACCTTCTCGACATCCTCGCTGGATTATTTCCAAAGCTAATTGGGGAAAATTCCATTCCCTGATAAACCCTATCGATGACGGTTTCGACACCATCGACGAAATGGTCGAATATTTTACTTGCTCGATCCTGCTCGCAGCAAAATCCAGCATTCCTCGAGGTTCATCTACACCACGGCGTATCCCTGTATCGTGGTGGTCTGAGGAATGCAGTTTGGCAGTCAAAGCACGCAAACGTGCTTTGCGCGTTTTTCAGCGGCACCCGACTGAATGGAACTTTGTCGCCTTCAAACGTTCTCGCGCTAGGGCACGCTTTATACTGCGCAACGCAAAGCGTACATCTTGGGAAGCCTATGTGTCTTCGCTTTCCCGGCGCAGCTCTACCCAACAAGTATGGTCAGCTGTTCGGCGGATGTATGGCAAGTATCGCCGGACGGTAATTCCGGGCCTTGCCATCAACGATTCCATGTGCACCACCGAGCAGGACATAGCAGAAACCCTAGCTACAACATTTGCTGCTACTAGCCAAACTGCCCGCTATGACGCTCTCTTCCTGCCTATTAAGGAAAAGGCGGAGCGGGTACAACTAAATTTTAATAGTGACTGCACCGAGCCGTACAACCAACCGTTTACCGCTGCCGAGCTCGCCCATTCTCTAGCGTTAGCAAAGGATTCTTCTCCAGGTCCCGATGACGTACACCGACAGATGCTGCTACATCTTCCATCTGAGGCGCTATGTTTCCTGTTAAACATCTATAACCGCATTTGGCATGAGCGAGTTTTCCCTTCCTCCTGGCGAGAGGGTATTGTCATCCCCATCCCTCGACCCGGAAAGGACCGCACGCTTCCATCTAGCTACCGCCCCATTTGCCTGACGAGTGTCATCTGTAAGACCTTCGAGCGAATGGTAAACGCTCGGTTAAATTGGTGGCTAGAAAAACATAACCATCTGTCCAACTTGCAATGCGGTTTTCGTCGCCATCGCTCAAGTGTCGATAATCTAACACGCCTTGAGGGGTATATTTCCGATGCCTTTCTACTGAAGCAACACGCCGTGGGCCTGTTCCTCGACCTGGAGAAGGCCTATGACACCACTTGGCGGTACGGCATACTCCGTAACCTACATGGTTACGGTATGCGTTGTCATCTACCCGAATTCCTATGCAACTTTTTAAAACTTCGCCGTTTTCGGGTTCGCATAGGAAACACGATATCACGGGAGCGGATACAGGAGAACGGCGTACCTCAAGGCTCGATTTTGAGCGTCACCCTTTTTGCCGTAGCGATTAACGGCATCACTAGTGCCGTTCGAAGTGGAATACCATCATCCCTCTATGTTGACGACTTTGCAATTTATTATAGGTCTGCCAACACAGATCACATTGAGCGCCAACTGCAGCTGACCATTACACAGCTAGAAGCTTGGGCGCTTCAAACCGGCTTCCGTTTTTCAGCTCCGAAGACGCAGTGTATACACTTTCATCGCCTACGAGGTATTCACCCGCCTCCTGATCTTCATTTGAACGGTACACCCCTGCCATTTGTCTCGCACCTGAAGTTCTTGGGCCTCTACTTGGACCGACAACTCAATTGGGAGCACCACATTCGTCACCTTCGAGCCTCTTGCGATCGTTCTCTTCGGGTGCTGAAGGTATTATCTGGAGCATCTTGGGGGGGGGGGCGATCGCACGGTAATGTTGAGGCTGTACCGCTCTCTGGTTCGGTCCAAGCTGGACTATGGCAGTTTTATTTATGGCGCAGCGACCGCCTCTAAACTTCGCCTTTTAGACACCGTGCATCATACTGGCATCCGCCTTGCCACAGGAGCTTTCCGCACCAGTCGAGTCGACTGCCTGTATGCAGACTCAGGCGAACCTCCACTCCATATTCGTCGCTCGCTGTTACTCTGCTCGTACGTCTCGAAGTTGGCAAGTTATTCCAATCATCCTTGTTTTAAACCAGTTCTGCGTCGAGATTTAGCCCACCGTTATATGCGCCCTGGTTCTCACACACGCCCCGTGGGAATAAGATTTCGGGATGTACTGCATTCGCATGGCCTCCGAATGCCTCGCGTGGAGAGGTCGTCCATCTGCCCCTATCCCGCATGGCAGCTCAATCGTGAGCAGTTCGATCTCGCTCTTTCAAACAATTCTAGACTCGCTACTCCACATTCGGTGTTCCAACAACTTTTTGCCGAATTACTGGGCCGTTACCCTATGTTCCGGTCTTTACAGACGGTTCTCAGTTAGGTAACGCTACGGGTTGCGCGTTCTTCGTTAACGGTGAGGCTCACAAATTTCGCCTTATGGACTCCACTTCAGTTTTTTCCGCAGAACTGTATGCCATCTTTTATTTGCTCCTTTTTATTTGCAAGTTAGCTCCCGGCTCTTTTAGCGTCTGCACTGACTGCCTGAGTGCGCTTCAGGCCTTGCAACAACACACTGCCACTCACACACTGGTTTTAAAAATACAGACCCAGATCTCGAAAATGCTCGATCGGGGATACAATTTTGTTTTTACTTGGACCCCAGGCCATGTTGGGATTTCCGGGAACGAGGAGGCGGACGCGGCTGCTAAGTCTGCTTGCCGTTTGCCCCGGAGCTTAACAACTACAGTGCCATTCCAGGACGTGCAACGTTTTTTCCGTCGCCAACTTCTCTCTGCTTGGCAGCACTCCTGGACAGCTTTACAAGGCACACAACTCCGGGCAATTAAAGACAGCGTACGACCCTGGCTAACTTCCTGCAGGGATAACCGGCGAGCCGAGGTGATACTCACCCGGCTGAGAATTGGGCACACACGAGCAACTCATGGTCATCTGCTAAGAGGGGAACCGGCCCCTGTGTGTGCCTCGTGTTCAATACGCCTCACGGTGCGGCACGTACTGCTGCATTGCCCGCAGTACGCCCGCGTTCGCCAGTCTTTGGGCTTGGGGCCTAACTTGCAAGGTGTTTTAGGTGACGACCCAGTGGCCGTGGATAAGGCACTGCGGTTTATTTTTAAAATAGGTTTTAATAAAGAAGTGTGACTTTTATTTTATATTTATTACTTTTAGAGTTTTTAAAGTAAGAGTCTTTAGATCGTTTTTAATGTTCTTTTAGCAGTTGAGTGTTTTTACCATATTTTACCGTTTTAGCGAAATTTTTTATAGCTTTTAGGTTTTAGTATTGACTTCGGGCCCGAATGACCTTGTTGTCGACGGGCCCTTAAACGCCACACACTCACTCACCCGCATTGAGGCTTACATTCATGATGCCTTTCTACTGCAACAGCATGTGGTGGGAGTATTCTTTGACCTGGAGAAGGCTTATGACACCACTTGGCGGTATGGCATACTACGCAACGTGCACACTTACGGTATGCGAGGCCACTTACCGGAATTTTTAAGAAATTTTTTAGCACTACGTCGTTTTCGTGTCCGAATAGGGAACAGTATCTCAAGGGAGCGGATCCAGGAGAATGGTGTACCTCAAGGGTCGATTCTCAGCGTCGCCCTTTTTGCCGTGGCTATTAACGGCATTACTAGTGTCGTTCGCGGCGGAATTCCATCGTCCCTGTACGTTGACGACTTCGCAATATATTATCCACACCCCTGCCGTTTGTCTCGCACCTGAAGTTCCTGGGCGTCTACTTGGACAGACAACTCAACTGGGAGCGCCACATTCGTCACCTTCGAGCCACTTGCGATCGTTCTCTGCGGGTGCTGAAGGTATTATCTGGAGCATCTTGGGGGGGGGGCGATCGCACGGTTATGTTGAGGCTGTATCGCTCCCTGGTCCGATCCACGCTGGACTACGGCTGTTTTATTTATGGCGCAGCGACCGCCTCTAAACTTCGCCATTTAGACACCGTACATAATACAGGTATCCGCCTTGCCACAGGAGCTTTCCGCACAAGTCGCGTCGACTGCTTGTATGCCGACTCCGGCGAGCCCCCCTTTCTATCCGTCGCTCGACACTACTCTGTGCCTACGTTACAAAGTTGGCAAGTTACCCAAACCATCCATGTTTTAAACCAGTTCTGCATCCCGACTTAGCCCACCGTTATATGCACCCTAGTTCTCGGACACGCCCAACCGGAGTAAGATTCCGGGAACTCTCCCGTACACACGACCTCCGAATGCCTCGCGTGGAGCGGTCGTCCCTGGGTCGTTATCCCGCATGGCAGCTCCAGCGTGCGCGGTTCGATCTTGCTCTTTCAACAAACACGAGACTAGCTACCCCACATTCGGTATTCCAACAACTTTTTGCCGAACTACTGGACCGTTACCCTAATTATGTTCCGGGCTTTACAGATGGTTCCCAGTTGGGTAGCACTACGGGCTGCGCATTCTTCATTAATGGCGAGGCTCACAAATTTCGCCTTCAGGACTTCACCTCTGTTTTTTTTCTGCAGAACTGTATGCCATCCTCTATCTGCTCCTTTTTATTTGTAAGTTAGTTCCCGGCAATTTTATCGTTTGCACTGACTCTCTAAGCGCTCTTCAGGCCTTGCAACAGCACATTGCAGCTCACACGCTAGTTTTAAAAATTCAGGCCCTGATCTCGCAAATGCTTAGTCGCGGATACCATTTTGTTTTTACTTGGACCCCAGGCCATGTGGGCATTTCCGGGAATGAGGAGGCGGACGCGGCTGCTAAGTCCGCTTGCCGTTTGCCCCGGAGTTTAACAACTACGGTGCCATACCAGGATGTGCAACGTTCTTTCCGTCGCCAACTCCTATCTGCTTGGCAGCACTCCTGGACAGCTTTGGAAGGCACACAACTCCGGGCAATAAAGGAGAGCGTACAACCCTGGCTAACCTCCTGCAGGGATAACCGGCGAGCCGAGGTGATACTCACCCGGCTGAGAATTGGACACACACGAGCCACTCATGGCCATTTGTTAAGAGGGGAACCGGCCCCAGTGTGTGCACCATGTTCAGTACGCCTCACTGTGCGGCATGTATTGCTCGATTGCCCTCAGTGCGCCCGCGTTCGCCAGTCAGTAGGCTTGGGAACTAACTTGCTGGATGTTTTAGGGGACGACCCAGTGGCCGTAGTTAAGGCACTGCGGTTTGTTGCGGAAATCGATGTTAAAAAACATGTCTGACTTGCTTTTTATATTTGTTATTTTTAGTGATTTTAACCTATTAGTCTTTGGATGGTTTTTTATGTACTTTTAATAGTGGAGTGATTTTATTTTATTTTACCTTTTTAGCCTAATTTATGTAGTTTTTAGGTTTTAGTCTTGACTTCCGGCCCAAATGACCTTGCTGTCGACGGGCCCTAAAACCACACACTCACTCACTCACCCACCACTCGCAGCAGATAGGAAGCGCGCCAACTTTTTGTTAGATCCAGGTCGAGTTTTCATCAAGTTAGAGTCATGAGATATTTTCTCAGGGGTGGATGTGGATTTTTGGTGACAGAAATAAAATTTATATGACTCCAGTTTTGTAATATATTATTTAATTGTATAATATGAACTACAGTTAACTCGTTTCTATTACGAATGCCGAATAACACTTTTTGAATATTATTAACTTTCCTTTACAATTATGTTCACCGCAACATTTTTCATCGTTGTGAAACAAGACTGAAAAATTACAGCCCCTCAAAATCCAACCTCTGCGGTCCTCGTCCCGAGGGGTGGGCAACAGGAAGTAGGGAACTGACTGATGGGGTGAAGTACGGTGGGGACTTGGTGTACCCCACGACCGCTACGGCTGCCGCGAAGGCCCATCAGTGACCCCGAAAACTGGCTGAAGAGGCTCTGGTATTTTTCCCTAGGGACCTACTACGGTAGGTACGGGATTGGCGAACCCGGGGTCCCTAGCCACTCACCCTCATTTCATCCCCTTCACCTCCATCAACTGTGCCACGCTGTGCTACTGCTGATCAGTATGCATCACCTTCTTCCCCTTCTAGTTTTTTATTATAATTATTAGCACTTAAGGTCTTAGGTTTATAACTCCTGTCTCACCAGCAGGGATCTCTCCTATCTCCATGGTTCTGTCCCACGGTTTTCAGCGCGGCTTTCGACATGTGTGCTCTCCGGAGGTCTCAAAAGTGAAGGTTCAGCGGACCCTTCGCACTGCCCCTATGTGTAGCCTTAGTTGCGGAGCCCGTCCACACCGTCAAGTACACCCACGTAGCTCCTTGAGGGCCCGGTCTGTGTTAATCTCCCGACGGCCGTGTTTGCCGTTGGGTTAGTATCACGGACCGGACGTGTTACCGCTGACGGAACCCCGGTGTAATCAACCACAAGTCCCCTGAATCCGCGTGTGCCTGTTACACGCATGCGCGGCCTAAAGTGGGGAGCCACAGGCGGTTATTCCTGTGGTAGGGGCATAAAGCCGGGGTGTGCGTGGTGAACGGTTTACCCATACGGACAAGCAGTGGATATTGAAGGGTAGCTTTTCTGAGGTACAAATGAGATCGGTCATGGGTGGGGTCCCCATGACGGCACAGACCGTGAAGATTCGGTGTCTTTTTTCTTTAACCCCCGGATGGCAGGCTGACGCCGACGGTTCCGGATGGGGGTCTATATCATCCTGTCTCCGCGCAAACAATCTTTCATTGACCCTTATTTGATAATGACCTTGGCTTGTGATGGGAAAACGTTTAAAGAGGTTAGTCCATTTTATATAAAGCAAGAACTTGATAAAATCAGCGGCCCGGTTAAAAACGCTACGCGTCTCCGAGATGGTAGCTTACTGTTAGAGACCTCAACTGCAGACCAGTCTAAAAAGCTGCAGAAAGCGTCTTTGTTGGGCTCCTACCCTATCCGGGTAGCCCCACACAAAACGCTGAATACGTGCAGAGGAGTAGTCACCACCTCCAGTTTAGATGGTCTTGCTAATGAAGAGATAGTAAGTTGCCCCTCTGATCAACTTGTCTGTCAGGCGTACCGGCTTACCCGAAAACAAGATGGCAAGGAATACCCCTTACGTACCGTGTTTCTAACTTTTGCTGGAACTAAGTTACCTGAATTTATCTATTGCGGCTATGAACGTGCTAGCGTCCGCCAGTATGTCCCGAACCCCATGCGCTGTTTCCAATGTCAGCGGTTCGGACATACTAAGGTCACGTGTACCAATCCTGCTCTTTGTGAGCAATGTGGCCTGGCGAAACACGAAGACACAAACTGCACTCGAACACCTTGTTGCGTAAACTGTGGCGGTAGTCATCCTTCCAGCTCGCGACAGTGCCCTAGATTTATGGACGAAAAAAGTATTCAGGAGCTACGTGTAAAAGAACGCCTGACATTTCCAGAGGCACGACGGCGCTTTGAACAACTAAAGCCTGCTACCACTACTACTGGGTATGCATCAGCAGCTCGCCGTACTCCTAATACCACCGTTGCTGTTCAACACGTCCCTGTCGCTCACGCATCCACGCAGACACTTTCTAGCCGTTAAACCCACGTCTCAGACTGTTTGTATATCCACCAGCACAGCCTCCGCTTCAACCGTACAGACTCCAGCCCCCAAGCCATCAGCGGGTAACAGCCATCCCGTAGTAAATGCGAAAAACCGATCCCGGCCACCACATAGATCGCGAAGTCGCTCGCCTTCTATTAGATCCCGGTCTCGTTCTACGAGCCGTAGAAGTTCTGACTCCCGAACATCAGCGGAGTCACAGGAGGCTAACGATTTTCGAGTCGTAGGGCCCAAATCAGCCAAGGTCAAGAAAAAGGTTAAAACGGCCCGCTAAAAACTCTTTATGGAAATAATCCAGTGGAATGTCAATGGTTTTCGAGCTCGTGCTCAAGACCTACAACATTTAGTTTCTCAACGGTCACCATCAATTATTTGTCTACAGGAAACCCACTTACATCCCAATCACTCGTTACACCTCCACTCTTTCTCAGCATTTAGAAGCGACTCTCTTGCAGATGTGCGTGCAAGCGGTGGCGTTGCTACCTTAGTGGCGCCTAACATCTCAGCCGCCAGCGTTCCTCTCACCACACCATTGCAAGCTGTGGCCGTTCGGCTACAGCTGGAGAGCATCAGTTTTACCATATGCAACATGTACCTGCCGCCGCTCAGTATAGTTTCAGAGCGTGATCTTCAAGCTTTATTGGCTCAGCTCCCCTCACCACTACTCCTTGTGGGAGATTTGAATGCCAAGCACACGCTCTGGGGATCAGACACTGATGACGCCCGTGGATGCCTCCTCGTAGACGTCTTTGATAAGTCTGACCTGCTTCTGCTAAATACTGGTAACCCGACATTCCTATCATCCGCTTATGGTACACATTCCGTACTAGACCTTTATTTCTGCAGTCCGTCATTAGTACCACTACTTGAGTGGTCAGTACTTTCCGACCTCTTTGGCAGTGATCATTACCCCATTAACATTCATTTTTCTGGCCGCCAATGTGTACCTTCTCGACATCCTCGCTGGATTATTTCCAAAGCTAATTGGGGAAAATTCCATTCCCTGATAAACCTTATCGATGACGGTTTCGACACCATCGACGAACTGGTCGAATATTTTACTTGCTCGATCCTGCTCGCAGCAGAATCCAGCATTCCTCGAGGTTCATCTACACCACGGCGTATCCCTGTACCGTGGTGGTCTGAGGAATGCAGTTTGGCAGTCAAAGCACGCAAACGTTTTTCAGCGGCAGCCGACTGAAGGGAACTTTGTCGCCTTCAAACGTTCTCGCGCTAGGGCACGCTTTATACTGCGCAACGCAAAGCGTACATCTTGGGAAGCCTATGTGTCTTCGCTTTCCCGGCGCAGCTCTACCCAACAAGTATGGTCAGCTGTTCGGCGGATGTATGGCAAGTATCGCCGGACGGTAATTCCGGGCCTTGCCATCAACGGTTCCATGTGCACCACCGAGCAGGACATAGCAGAAACCCTAGCTACAACATTTGCTGCTACTAGCCAAACTGCCCGCTATTACGCTCTCTTCCTGCCTATTAAGGAAAAGGCGGAGCGGGTACAACTAAATTTTAATAGTGACTGCACCGAGCCGTACAACCAACCGTTTACCGCTGCCGAGCTCGCCCATTCTCTAGCGTTAGCAAAGGATTCTTCTCCAGGTCCCGATGACGTACACCGACAGATGCTGCTACATCTTCCATCTGAGGCGCTATGTTTCCTGTTAAACATCTATAACCGCATTTGGCAAGAGCGAGTTTTCCCTTCCTCCTGGCGAGAGGGTATTGTCATCCCCATCCCTCGACCCGGAAAGGACCACACGCTTCCATCTAGCTACCGCCCCATTTGCCTGACGAGTGTCATCTGTAAGACCTTCGAGCGAATGGTAAAAGCTCGGTTAAATTGGTGGCTAGAAAAACATAACCATCTGTCCAACTTGCAATGCGGTTTTCGTCGCCATCGCTCAAGTGTCGATAATCTAACACGCCTTGAGGGGTATATTTCCGATGCCTTTCTACTGAAGCAACACGGCGTGGGCGTGTTCCTCGACCTGGAGAAGGCCTATGATACCACATGGCGGTACGGCATACTCCGTAACCTACATGGTTACGGCATGCGTGGTCATCTACCCGAATTCCTATGCAACTTTTTAAAACTTCGCCGTTTTCGGGTTCGCATAGGAAACACGATATCACGGGAGCGGATACAGGAGAACGGCGTACCTCAAGGCTCGATTTTGAGCGTCACCCTTTTTGCCGTAGCGATTAACGGCATCACTAGTGCCGTTCGAAGTGGAATACCATCATCCCTCTATGTTGACGACTTCGCAATTTATTATAGGTCTGCCAACATAGATCACATTGAGCGCCAACTGCAGCTGACCATTACACAGCTAGCAGCTTGGGCGCTTCAAACCGGCTTCCGTTTTTCAGCTGCGAAGACGCAGTGTATCCACTTTCATCGCCTACGAGGTATTCACCCGCCTCCTGATCTTCATTTGAACGGTACACCCCTGCCATTTGTCTCGCACCTGAAGTTCTTGGGCCTCTACTTGGACCGACAACTCAATTGGGAGCACCACATTCGTCACCTTCGAGCCTCTTGCGATCGTTCTCTTCGGGTGCTGAAGGTATTATCTGGAGCATCTTGGGGGGGGGGCGATCGCACGGTAATGTTGAGGCTGTACCGCTCTCTGGTTCGGTCCAAGCTTTACTATGGCAGTTTTATTTATGGCGCAGCGACCGCCTCTAAACTTCGCCTTTTAGACACCGTGCATCATACTGGCATCCGCCTTGCCACAGCTTTCCGCACCAGTCGAGTCGACTGCCTGTATGCAGACTCAGGCGAACCTCCACTCCATATTCGTCGCTCGCTGTTACTCTGCTCGTACGTCTCGAAGTTGGCAAGTTATCCCAATCATCCTTGTTTTAAACCAGTTCTGTGTCCAGATTTAGTCCACCGTTATATACGCCCTGGTTCTCACACACGCCCCGTGGGAATAAGATTTCGGGATGTACTGCATTCGCATGGCCTCCGAATGCCTCGCGTGGAGAGGTCGTCCATCTGCCCCTATCCTGCATGGCAGCTCAATCGTGCGCAGTTCGATCTCGCTCTTTCAAACAATTCTAGACTCGCTACTCCACATTCGGTGTTCCAACAACTTTTTGCCGAATTACTGGGCCGTTACCCTAACTATGTTCCGGTCTTTACAGACGGTTCTCAGTTGGGTAACGCTACGGGTTGCGCATTCTTCATTAACGGTGAGGCTCATAAATTTCGAGTTCTGGACTCCACTTCGGTCTTCCCAGCAGAGCTGTATGCCATCTTTTATTTGCAAGTTAGCTCCTGGCTCTTTTATCGTCTGCACTGACTCTCTAAGTGCTCTTCAGGCCTTACAACAGCACACTGCCGTTCACACCCTTGTTATAAAAATACAGGCCCAGATATCGCAAATGCTGTTTCGCGGATACAATTTTGTTTTTACTTGGACCCCAGGTCATGTGGGGATTTCCGGGAACGAGGAGGCGGACGCGGCTGGTAAGTCAGCTTGCCGTTTACCCCGGAGTTTAACAACTAGGGTGCCATACCAGGATGTGCAACATTTTTTGCGTCGCCAATTCCTATCTGCTTGGCAGCACTCCTGGACAGCTTTGGAGGGCACACAACTCCGGGCGATGAAGGAGAGTGTACAACCCTGGCCAACTTCCTGCAGGGATAACCGGCGGGCCGAGGTGATACTCACCCGGCTGAGAATTGGGCACACACGTGCAACTCATGGACATCTCTTAAGAGGGGAACCGGCCCCTGTGTGTGCTCCGTGTGCAGTACCTCTCACCGTGCGGCATGTATTGCTGGATTGCCCGCAATACACCCGCGTTCGCCAGTCTTTGGGCCTAAGAGCTAACTTGCACGGTATTTTAGGGAACGACCCAGTGGCCGTGGATAAGGTTCTGCGGTTCGTTTTTAAAATCGGTTTTAGCAAACAAGTATAACTTGTATTTTATATTGATTAATTTTAGAGATTTTAAATTATAAGTTTTAGATGGTTTTTACGTCCTTTTAACAGTTGAGTGGTTTTATTACATTTTACCTTTTAAGCTAATTTTTTTTATAGCTTTTAGCTTTTAATGTTGACTTGGGGCCCAAATGACCTTGTTGTCGACGGGCCCTTAAACACCACACACTCACTCACTCTCTGAAAAATTACAACACTTTTTTTAAGATTATTGATTTTCTTGTCACTATAGATACTTCCGCTTTATTTTGTGATTGGCCGATCCACTGGCACGTCACCACATCACGTCTTACCACGTCACACTACTATTTCGGCCAATCACACAACTACATACATTTTTATATATTTAAATTATTAAATACATTTACATAACCAACCCTTACAAATTTATAAACCTTTCATACCTCAAACACAACCAAAAAGTACTGTTACATTATGATCAAAACAAAAATAGTAACATCCATAAACATAACACCGGAACAAAAGATAATTATTTTAGAAACAGACTTACTGGTATCCTAAATAATAAAAGCATAGAAAATAGCATCAAAGATTTGTATAACCACCTACCGGCTGAAATCAAACAGATAACAAACGGGAAAACAAAACTAAAGGCTGTCAAAACTTATTTATTACAGAAAGTATTTTACTCCGTGGAAAAATATAAGCAGATGAGGTAGAATATGCTATTTACACTTCTCAACTTTATAAACATGTTTGTAAATATTATTGTATTTATTTTATGTATATACAAATTGACGATCCATGTAAAAAGCTTTACAGTTGGAGATAAATAAATATCAATATCAATGTCATACATATTTTGAGAATGTTAAGCAATTGTCTTCCAGAAAGTGTAAAAAACAACCCTGATATATTTTCCAATATCTGTGGCAACTTTGTTGTTAAATCACTGGACAAGAAAAAATGGGAAGCAGAGAGACAGTCTCGTGCCAGGAATGAAAAATGTAATTCATGAGTGTCTTGTGGACCCCAAAAATGTCCTTTTGCCAACGTTTCACATTAAATTAGGCTTAATAAAGCAATATGTGAAGGCTTTGAATAAGGATGGCTGCTGCTACAAATATATCTTCTTCTTTTTCTTCTTTTTTGTAATTTACGTCCTTAAACTCTTTTGAAGTTATATCGGACGATGAATGGAATGGGTGAAATGATGCTCAAATGGGCCCATGGTCCATGGAGCCTAGAGTAAACCGACTTTCGTCTTTTAGGATAAGGGAAAACCTCGGAGAAACCTTATCCAGGAGCTCACCCTGACCGAGATTCGAACTCGAGGCCTCTTGAACATGAGGCAGACATGCTACCATCTACGCTACCGAGGCCGGCAAATATAAAATACATCTGCAAGAAGTTCCCTGGATTGGATTAGATTGATTTGCGTTCAGTAGGTTCACTTGTAGCCAGAACAGGCTGTGAACATTGAACATGTCCAGAGGTATAAAGTTTAATAGCATATATATGTACAAAAGTTAACAGACACATATTATAGTATACAGGAAATATGAACAACATTATGGAAAACAAAGCAGGGATAATTATACATCATACAAAATCAAACACTTTTTAATTCAGCTTTCACTTGGCTTATGCCAGTACGTCTGAACCTTTTTGCAATTGATGCCATTCTTGTTATTTCTTAAAGACATATATATTAAAAATAAACTTTGAACATGTATCAAAGATTTGTTAGTAATGTTTTGTCATTAGAACAGTTAGATACTACTTACAGAGATACAGAAGCATTATCAGGATAATTTGTCATTCAGATAATCTTGTACAGAATAAAAAGATTTTGAACAAAGGTACTCTCTAACAGCATTTTTAAAAGCACCGAAATTATCAATTTTTCCTTTAAGGACATTAGGAAGTGCGCCAAATATTTTGATAGTTTTATAATACACACCTTTCTGGAAGCAAGAAAGTTTAGCACTGGGATAATGGATATTATACTTTTGTCTTGTGTTTATTCTGTGAATTACATTATTTGTTGCAAACAAGGCACAACTGGAATATCTGATGCTAAAATTAAAGAGGGAGAAGTTGACTGATAATGAAAACAATCTGTTTTTGAAATCGACTTCCATTAGAAAGAAGAATTAACATCAATTTCTTAAGATAAGTGACGCCTTTTGTTACTAATGTTTATATTTGTGGAATTAAAGAGGGAGTATTTGTTGGTCCACAAATTAGGAAGTTGATTTCTGATACTTTATTTTAAGAAACAATGACAGATAATGAAAAACAGGCATGGAGTGGTTTTAAGAGTGTCATCAAAAACTTTCTGGGAAATTACAAGGATCCAAATTACAAAAATATTGTGGAAATTATGCTTGAGAACTTTCGAAAGCTGGGCTACAATATGAGTGTGAAAGTACACTTCCTGCACTCTCATTTGGCCTTTTTTTTTCCCAGAAAATCTCGTCCTTGTCAGTGAGAAGCAGGGTAAAGGTTTCACCAGGACATAAAGGAAATGGAGAGATGCTACCAGGGAAAGTGGAATGTGAATATGATAACTGATTATTGCTGGTTACTGAACAGAGATGTAGCAAATACTTTCCATAGTAAGAACTCTACAAAACGTTCATTTCATTACAAGACAGTATGTAAAAAACTGGTTAAATGTTCAAATTTAAGTGATGACGTGAAACATTAGTTAATTCTGAAGAGTGTTGTGTTTGCAGTTATGCAGTTACGGATTTATTAACTTATATTTAATAATATAACATAAATTCGATAGAGACTAGTATAAAAATGCAAGTTTACTATTTCCTACTATTGGTAAGTAATGGAAAAAAAACTAAGTTCATATTCTGATTCAGCACACTCAAATTAGGGATAATGACATTAAAATAAACACCCCAGAGAAAAAGTTAAATTTTGCATATCAGTGTTATCTGAATGCCAAATTATCTTGATAATGCTTATCTAGCTCTGGGAAAGGAATTCTATTCGTAGTTAATTTCTCTCCATCTTAATCAGCCACACGTTCGGGCGCAATTGGGTGCGGGATTTCTATGTTTGAGATGGGATGCACATTGACTGTTTCGAAGACCCACATCGAGAAGCCAGATATAACAGGGTTAATTCGTTGTATTTTGTGTTGTTTCTTGATGATTGTGTTTGATTAAACAACAGTCATGAAAATCTTGGTTTCAGGCGTGGTTCGGAATAAAGTTTCGGGGAAGTCACATTTTGTTAACAATTTAACTGTATTATTTGGATTACATTTTACTTGAACTTCCTTTCCCAGTCACTTGCAGGTTACTTCCAACATATCGATAAATTCTTACTTTGTTATATTTAAACAGTTCCAACTATTACATAAAAGTTCTTGATCCTGCTCCACTATTCATCACACTCACCATTACAAAACATCTCTACTAAGATTATTGATTTTTCGTAACTATCGTTACTCCTCTCTTAATTTATTGATTGGCCGATTTCATTCCACGTCACAACATCACATCATACAATAATTATGACGCCAATCACAAAATTACATATATTTTTACTTATTTAAATTACTAAATAGATTTACATAACCATTTTTTATAAATTTATACACTGTTCATAACTTTTCTAAATATAACTCGAAACTGTTACAGCTCTGTAGAATCTAGCTATTTTATAACAACAAATCATTGCCAATTTACGTTTGATGCCTCTAATATATGACATAATTACAAATCAAATATAAAATGTTTAAATGTATTGGCAAAAGCCAAGTGAAAGCTAAAACATAAAAAAGTAAAAAATGTGTTTTCATATACACATTTGCTAGTCTTATAACTGTAGGGGAATGTTTCATTTTGTGCCACATTTAATTATCTCACCTTATTGTTCATATTGTCTGTGTATACCAATAATATAGAACATTTGACTTTTTGTCTGCGGTTTTCATTTTAATGTGTCAATATCCCTAATTTGAATAAGGTGAATCAGAATATAAACTTAATTTTTCTCTCTCATGTACCAATTCCTCACAGTAGAAGAAATAGTAAAATATGAATTTTTGTACTCAACTCTATTGAATTTATGTTATTTTATTACATAAATATTAATAAATCCACAACCATCAACAAAATGCTCTTCATAACAAACATATTTCACATCTGTTATAAATAATAGTGTACAGTTGAACATTAAACCAGTTTTTGTTAACACTTATCTTGAAATGGACATATTTCCGCTTTGTTTATGTCTTGATGAAATCGTTTACCCTGCTCCTCGCTGAAACAACCAAGATCTTCTGGAAAAAAACTTCAAATGAGAGTGCAGGAAATATACTTTCACATTTATATTGCAACCCAACTTTCAACATTTCTTTAACATATCCTTTACAATATTTTTGTAATTTGGATCCTTGTAATTATCCAGAAAGTTTTCCATGATGCTCTCATAACCAATCCATGCCTCTTTTTCAGTATCTGTCATCATTACTTCAAATAACGTATCAGAAATCAACTTCCTAATTTGTAGCCCAATAAATATTCCCTCTTCAACTTCAGCGTCAGATATTTCAGGGAAATTCTTGCAGATTTATTTCTAGCACTTCTCATTCTTATTCAAAGCCTTAATAAATTGCTTCATTAAGGCTAATTTTATTTGTAAAGATTGTAAGAGAACATGTTTTTGTATCCACGAGGCACTCATAAATATTTTTCACTCCTGGCACCAGACTGTCTCTCTGCTTCCAATTTTTTCTACTCCAGTGCTCGGATAGGACTCTACTATCCCACTGACAAATAAAACATGACATTTTGGTATAGACCGATTGCTGACCTAGTAGCACGCCAATTAGTTTTAAATCTCCACATATCTGCCACTAGTTTGGCATATTTGATTTTTTCCAGAAGTAGTTTTAGATTACAATGTGTTTCCTTGAGGTAAACTGAATGGGCTACTGGAAGTGATGCATATTTATATCCATTAAAACACATTACACTTTTCCTTGTAATTTTAGTATTGTTGTCTGCTACCCTGGTGTCACTGTTGTGAAACATATTAATTTAAACAAATAAATTATTAAATTTTCTTAGTTCCATGCAGAACTACATTAAAACATTATAGGTATAACTAATAATTGTAAGAAAGAAATGGTACATAGTAGAGAAAAAGAAAAAACGATTATAGTTTTGCAATCAGCACATCAAATTTACTAAATTACAGATATTTTGGAGAAAACCCCAGAATCATCCATATGAGTGTAACGTATCTTTTGTGTACAATATTCAGGTTAGGTATATCCTATTAAACTGTACACTTCTTTCACATGTTCAGTGTTCACAGTGTTTGTGGCTGTTGGTGAACTCACTGAGTGAGAATCAATCTAATGTAACCTAATTGAGCCCGCCTTGGTAGCGTAGATGGTAGCATGTCTGCCTCGCATTCAAGAGGTGCTGAGTTCGAACCTTGGTCAGGGTGAGTTAGCTGGATAAGGTTTTTTCCGGGGATTTCCTTTATCCTGAAAGATGAATGTCAGGTAAGCTCTAGGGACCCAGGACTCATTTGAGCATCATTTCACCCATTCCATTCACTGTCCGATATGACTGAACGTTGGAGGACGTAAATTCTATGTATTTATATAACCTAATTGACTCAGCCAGTTTAACAAATATATCGGTAACATTAAAGATTAAATCCCCTGCAAGCAACACAAAATTCACATCACAATTTCCATAAAGACTGTATCAAATTTTTCACACTTGTTTCTATCATATTTGGAATTTCATTCACTAATGTAAAATGTCAGGAATTTCTACCTATTGGTAGATTCCTTTGATTATGTATTAAGAAATATAAGATATTTCTAAGAAAAGTTAGATGCAACTATAACATCTGCAGTTTAAAATCTTTCGACTACAATAGGAATCATTACAACTACTGTAATCATGTGCAGACCACTGTGGTGTAGGGTAGCACGTCTGCCCCACATTCAAGAGGTCCAGATTTTGAATCTCAGTCAGGATGAGTTACTTTCTTCTCATTTATTTACAGACACTCTTGAAAGTTCAAACCATCTTCATTTAGTGTCTAGCTAACTGTACATTTTTATTCAAATAAAAATTAGGTTTCCATTTAGTACATATACAAGTATAACAATTTGTAACTTAAAACTTCACTTATCTTACAAGAAATGATACTTTTCTTGTAAATTGTCTGGGATCGCGATTTCATGTAAAACGTTTACACATCCTCAACCGGAGGATGTTTATTTGCTGCAATGTTAAAAGCTTCATATTTTACGTATTTTTACTTAGTACTTTTTATTTGGGATTTTTGATTATGTATTACATTTTCATTTTGTATTATTTAATATGCGGTTTGTTGGCAGATTGGTATCTATCTATTGTTCAGCAGTTGGCAATGAAGCTATTTGTTCTCTTGCTCTCCAGTATTTTCGTATTATGTTGGTCTGTTGACTAAAGGTTGGGTAGCGGAGCAGATTATTTCCATCCCTATCTTCTTTAGATGTACAGAAGAGACACCGAGATCTCAGCGTACCAATCCAGAATTAATGCTTAGTGAGACATTCCTGGCCTGTTAGAAGCCTAAAAGTTGCCACAGAGGAATTGAATCTAGTCATGCTGTTACATAAACATTCCCATAGTTTTCCTTTTATTTGTGATACATTACCTCCTTTAATTTCTTTAAATGTTAATATAATTATTCTTTTGATAGAGCGATGACTTATTGGATCAAATTTCTTGGCTAGAATTTCAGCTGCAGTGTACTGGTATCCATTTAAATATTAATATTTTATTTAAATGAATTGATTTATGATTTTGTGGCATTCAGAGATATTTAGGTTTTTAGATGTTATTACAGCTATTATGGATATTATAGCTGTTTTAGAGTAATCTAGTTTTTTTTTCAAATGAATTTATTTCATATATAAAATTCTGTAAGCTCTGAAGGAATTGCCAACATTTCATCAAAATTTGTGGAATTTGAACTTAATCTTTTGTACACGGATAATAGTAGGTATACTGCACTAGCGCCAGTACCGCCATTATTTGCTAAGCTGGAATTATCAGTGTAAAAATGTAGCCATTCATTGGCAGGATATCTTAAATTTATTATTTCTAGTACCATTTGTTTGTGGACAAATGAGCTAAGTGTTATAGTGCTCAATATCAAATAGTTATAAGGGTTGACATTTGTTTGTAAGCTTTCTTTTAAGTAAAGAAGTTTTAACTTTGATTTTTTTAGACCTTGTTTTCAATTTTAACATATTTTTTAATATGTTGCCTAATTTTTCTAAACATTAGTTTGCAGAGCTAATTTATAATATCAGAAATTTTAATAGTTCCATATAATTCTTCTTTGTATAATAACTGTGTATAATTGTTATTTTCTTTCTTATTAGTACTGCAACTAATTAACACATGCTCTATGTTACCTATTTCTTGACAACTACAGTATGAATTATCCCTGTTTTACATTTTCTAGAGTAGTAAGGGACTTAAGGCTATTTTCCTAAAAATATCCTGCACATCTTACCTAGCATAAAACATTCTTTTAAATATGGAGCTGTATTTATTTCATTTTCCCTAAGATCTTTAAGGTGTTCATTCATCCACTCTCTTTTTACTTCCTTCTTTAATTTAGCATGCATATTGTAAAAACTATTTGTAGTAAATTAAATTTAAAGGAAGTTGATTAATGACACTAAACAACACTTACTTTTAAATTTTTCCGGAACCTGTTTCAGAGACTTTGACTCCATCCTCAACCGGCTATCGATGGGTTCTCATTGGTGTAGTTGACAATATTTTGTCATAGGTCTCCTCTGATGGCGGGTGGTTCAAGGAACTTGCTGAACAAATCTTTCTGGGTGATGTTCGAAATTGAATACTTTGTTCCTATTTTTTGAAATGAAGATTTGTTCCCATGTGGATAGTTCTTGTTTTCCTGATGTATGTCTTAGTAGTTTTGGTTCTGGATTTATGTTGTGGTTTTTTTCCCAAAAATGCGTGGCAACTGCTGATTTTTCTAATTGTACATATTGTATATTATGTTTCTAAAGTGTTCCTTTGCTCTTGTTTCTAAATTTCTTTTGGTTTTTGGAATATAAATTTGACTACAGTCACTGCATTCAATTTGATATATACCAGATTTTTTGTTAGATGGAATGGCATCTTTGATGTTTGAGCAAATTAGGTTTTTTAAGGAGAAATGGTTTACTGGTGCTAGTTTAATGTTTTCTTTTTTGAAGACTTCTTTGAATTTATCAAAGGCCCATGGATGGTAAGTGAATGTTTGAAAATCATATTAGTTTCTGTAGCTGAGAGGGTTGTGGTTTCCTTTAGTAGTTTCTTCTTTTTTGCTAAGTTCACTTTTTTGTCTACTAATGATTTGGGAAAGTCATTTTTTTGTGCCATTGCAATAAATTTGTTGTATTCTGTTTTGCATTCTTCTGCTGTGAGAGGGATTTGACCAGTCTGTGTGCTAAACTATCGACTCCCTTTAAATTTAATTTATTATAACAATACTGTTTTAAACACTTCCAAGAAAGGAATTGTTATTGTAGTCGGTTTTTTGACACTCGTCACTTACTTTTCTTATATTATTGAGGGACTAGTTTCAAAGGCTATTGCCTCCATTGTCTTTGAAACTATTCCCTCAATAATATAAGAAAAGTAAGTGACGAGTGTCAATAAATCGACTACAAAGAGCTCTTACAATTAATTTTGACGTCACTGTTACTAAATTCCTCCAAATGCACATAACATTCATATGTTTACAAGTGAGTATAATGTCCACAATTTACTCCCATTTCTTCTCTCCTTTGCCAATAAACCCTCTTTAAACTTTCCAGTGATACTGCTGTGTCCAGGGACCTAAATTAATTTGCTGATTAATCCTTTTAATCCTTTTTTTAGTCATGTACATTTTTTATATTTCCATTTCTATTATACTAAAATTTTTTTCATAGCTGGTCCCTTTCAATGTAATAAAAGCATTACCAGAATAAAATGTAATAATTTTGTTGTGCATAATGTATAAAATAGCTGTTCGAATAGTGATAACTTCAGCTGAGTATATAGAGAGCTATATGTGTTTGGAGCAATTTAGTAACAGTCACGTGAAAATTAATAGCAAAAACTATTTGTAGTTTAAAGGGTACAAAATTGAATCGAGAATATATTGACACATTGCTTCACTCACACTAGTGAGTGTGTCAATATATTCTCGATTCAATTTTGTACTAGTTTGTGCTTCACTGTCCCTACGCTTCTTTCAAGTTTATACTTTATTTGTAGTTTGTTTATTGATACTCGACACTTACTTCTTTATATAATTGAGAGACTAGTTTTAAAGGCAATCGCCTCCATTTTCAAACTCTTTCCAACTAGCATCTGTTGTCTGCTCTCTCTCTCTCTGGTGGTGGAACTATGAACCTTTTTGTCAAATTATCTACTGGTGGGATTTCAAAGTTCATTACGCGATCTTTATTTTTCCAAATTTTATTTTTCTTCCATGTTGTCAATTTATTTTTGTTTATCACTCCTTTTAATAATTTTGGATTTGGATCAATGTCATGATTTTCATTCCAAAAATGCAATGCTACTGCTGACTTATCTTCTTGTTTCAATCTGATGTTTTTAAAGTTGGAAAGTTGCCAGTTGGAAAGAGATTGAAAATGGAGACGATTGCCTTTGAAACTAGTCACTTAATAATATAAAAAACTAAGTGACGGGTATAAATAAACCAACTGCAAACAGTTTTTGCGATATAGAGAGCTGTTGACTTAGCTTAATTTTAATGCTATTTTCTTTTTTATAGATATAAACTCTGCACTTACACACCATTATAGATATGAGAGCTAAGATTTCATGCAATTCTCTCCACTAATTCAGAAAACTGATGTTTTACTTCACGCCTATCTTTTTCAAAAAGGTTTACATCTACATATATCCACTTGAAACATAATAATATTCCAAAGTATACAGTACATTGGTAAACTCAGGTATTCCATTCTTCTCCAACATTTAATGTGCCTTTCCTAAATATACAAAGGTAGAAGGTTTTGCTTATAATGCAGTAATTTATCTGAATAGTCATCTCTAGTCATTGTACTAAATATATTAATAAGGCTGTCCTCCATAAAATAACTTATCTTTGCTAAGCATTTGCATTTGTCTTAATCTAAATGCTAATAAATCACATTATGGTTTCATATCTGGATTATCCACATTAGTTGCTATTCATAATTTGGTTTAAACAGTAATCGGCAGTTTTGAAAATTGTGAAAGTATCGTAGCTGTATTTTGTGACCTTTTGAAAGTTTTTGATTGTATTACAATATACTTTGTAATAAATTATATAATTACGGTATAAGGGGTAAAGAACTCAATTGAATAAGGTTTTAGCTATTTAATTGAACTCAGGTTACTTCACATGAAGGTGTTTTATCTCAACCAGCGCTAGTTGAATATGCTGTTCTTCAAGGTTCAATAATTGGCACTTTCTGCTTATTAATAATGATTAATGATCAGTCTGATAATCTTGGTTGTGAATGTATTTTGTTTGCTGATATGTCATGGCTTTCTAAACTGAAGACTGTACAGGAATTGATTTCATTCATGGAGAGTGCATATCATGATGTAATGTGGTTAGAATCCAATAGTTTTGGATTGAACATTGATAAAAACTGACACTTATTATTCTCACTGAGCGAAACCTCAATCAAATTTCTGAATTCAAACTTCTTGGTATAGTATTTGATTCCAAGTTATCTTGGTCTAATCATATTAATCATATTTGTACCAGGATATCTTGAGTATTATTTTTACTTTGTCAACCTATGACATTGTTTTCTGACTGCTTCCTTAAACAATCATATATAATCCATATATGGGACAATGGGGCTAATATTGATAAAATACTCTTAATCCAAAAGAAGGCAATACAAATTTTTGCAGGTGCAGCATTTAATGTGCTCATTGTCACCCTTTGTTTATACAGAGGGAGATACCTACTGTCATAATCGGTATATTTATAACTGTATACTTTTAATCCAACTGAAGTTACATACAGTTAGGACTCGTGACGAAGTCCACAATTATTGTACGAGTAAAAATCAATTTTTGGTCACTGATCCACTAAGATTGACAAAATCCAAGCAGTAGTTTAATAATATATCAATCAAAATGTTTAATAGACTACCTATATAAGCTCAATATTGTAGCGTCAAACACTTCAAACAAAAGTTGAAATACTGACTCCTTCTTAATCCATTTTACAGTTATGTGTGTTTGGACGAATTTAGTAACAATTAACAATATTTAGTAACAATATTTACGATTAGTTTTGACGTCAATGTTACTAAATTCCTCCAAACACACATAACTAATAGGCTAACAAGTCTTGAAGAATAAGAAATTGGAGGTTAAGTGTGCTACAAAAAAAAAAAAATGATACAATAAGGTAGGATCTGGACTTTTATTATTGGAAAACACGCTAAAATAAAACTTTTCGTAAAACTACAAGAAAAATGGAGGCGTATTGCAGCTGACATAAGGTTTAATATGTGTATAAATTAAAAGTAGTACCTAATTTCTTCAGAAAAGTAGTGAAATTTGATCAAAATAGTAAAAATCAAAAAGCAGCAGAGAAAAAACTGTTAGAAGTAAAAAAGAACAAACATAACAGAAATAGAAATGGGTTAGAAATAAAATTGTACAATTTGCATCAAAAGCTTACCAAAAAATCAGGAAATATATTTTGGGAAAATTTGAAAACTATTTATTTGACTATCATAATGGAAAAACAAAGGGTAAATCAGGAAATTTAAAAAACAAACTTAAAAAATTATGCCAGAAAGCAAGCACTTTTGAAAAGCCAACCCAAAAAGCGAAACATAACCTAAAAGATCACCCAAACAGTGTTGTTAATCTATCAAACCAAAGTTTCACAAAATCAGAACTGAATTTGTTTAATCTAGGTTTAAAAACATGTGTAGACTATTCCAACCAATTTGGAGATTATATTGCTGACAACCAAATTGCTACACAAACACTAAATGAAGAAAATAGAAACACAGTAAAAAACAAATGCTCCAATATAGTAGAACAAATTAAAAATGAAAAGAAAATTTATTTTAGCAACCAAATCATAAAAGCCTATAAAAAGAAACCAGTTATTTATACTAAAGCAGACAAGGGAAATAAACTATTAATTTTGGAAAAAACAGGTTATACTAAGGATGGAGGACTTGTTAGAAGACAATAATTATCAAATAAGTCCATAAAAGTACTGCATTGATACCACAAATAAAATTCTAAAAGAGAGAAAAATAATTACCAAAAAAGAATTTCACAGAGTTAAAGTAGATAATCCAACATTACCAAGAGTATATGAGCTGCCAAAAATTCACAAAACAGGGAAAGGCATGAGACCTATCACTAGCAGCATAAATGCCCCTATGTATAGTTTGATCAAATGGTTACTAAACAAATTCAACAATTTCCCTAAATTTGAAAGTGAAAATTTAAAAAAACTCTTTAGATCTGGTAAAAAAAAAAATCGAAGATATAAATTTTTTTCAGAAATGAGAGACTTGTTTCATTTGATGTCACATTTTTATTTCCAAGCATTAATAGCTTAATGAAAAAATGAAGAGCAATACAGCAAATTTAAAAAATAAACTTAAAAAATTATGCCAGAAATCAAGCACTTTTGAAAAGCCAACCCAAATAGCCAAACATAACCTAAAAGATCATCCAAACAATGCTGTTAATCTATCAAACGAAAGTTTCACAAAATCAGAACTGAATTAGCTTAATCTAGGTTTAAAAACATGTGTAGACTTTTCTAACCAAGTTGAAGCAAATTTATTTATGAGTGCATTTGAAACACAAATTAAAAAGGCCTTCCCATGGATCTTCAGTTTGGTATATATATATATATATATATATATATATATATATATATATATATATATATTTTTTTAAATTTATGTCCGCCCCAACGTTAAGTTATATCGGATGGTGAATGAATTGGGTGAAATGGTGCTGAATTGAGTCCAGGGTCCATGGAGCTTAGAGTTATCGGACATCCGTCTTGAAGGATAAGGGAAAACCCCGGAAAGAACCTTATCCAGGTAACTCACCCTGACCGAGATTCGAACTCGGGACCTCTTGAACGTGTTCAGTTTGGTATAGATATGTTGAGAACATCTTTGCAACAGTGCTGAATAAACATTTAGATGATGCATTAAAATTACTCAATCTGCAAGAAAGGACTATCACGTTCACAGTAGAAAAGGAAATCAATGAACAACTCTGTTTCTTGGATCTAAATATCATCAGGAATAACAAACAAAAAACAAAAATGGAATTTACAGGAAACCAACACATTCAGAAAATTACATAAAAAGGAATAGCTACAACCCAATTATACATAAGCATACAGTAATAAACAGCCTTACACACAGACTAGTCAACATTCCCATGGATAAAGAAGAATATGTCAAAGAACAAGAAGCCATACTACTCATAGGAGAAGAAAATGGAGATAGAAGTCTGGCATTTAAGAAAATTAGGAAAGCTAAACCAACGAAATTCATTAAGGAAGCACCACATTTACAAAAGAAAAAAAAAAGGCAACAGCATAATCAGTTCATTCACATATCACCCAAAAAATGTATTAAATTTAAAAAGAACTTTAAGGAACAAAATATAATCTTGGCACCTACTAATGGACATTCAATTTGAACACTGCTAAAGTCAAAAACAAAAGATGAAATCCCATCAGTTAACAGATCCGGAATGTACAAAATAAGCTGTAAAAATTGTGAAAAATGCTACATAAGTCAAACTAAAAGAAATCTAAAAACCCAAGTCAAAGAACACTTTAGAAACATCAGATTGAAACAACAAAAGTCAGCAGTAGCATTTCATTTCTGGACCGAAAACCATGATATTGATCCAGTTCCAAAATTATTACAAGGAGTGATAAACCAAAATAAATTAACAACATAGGAGAACATATTCATATGGAAAAATAAGGTCCGCGTGATGAATTTTGAAATCCCACCAATAGATAATTTGACAAAGAAGTTCATAGTTCAAAAACCAGAGAGAGGAGAGCAGACAACAACGGATGCTAGTTGGAGAGAGGCTGAAAATGGAGGCAATGACCTTTGAAACTAGTCCCCGAATAATATGAAAAAAAGTAGGTCAATAAACCGACTACAAATAGTTTTTACGATTCCATTTTACAATATTTATGAGTAATTCTAATCTAAACATTGTATTTTAAACTTGTTACCTTCAAATACGTCACAAACGACAGTTTAATGCAGCTTTTAGGTCATTAAGTAAAATATGAATATGAATCAAAGTATAAACTTGAAAGAAGCATAGAGACAGTGAAGCACAACTTAGTACAAAAGTGAATCGAGAGGATATTGTCAATATCTTCTCGATTCACTTTTGTGCTATGAATATGAATGTTGGTTGGCAGGTTACCAACACTCCCCACATGGCAGCCTTGGCCTTCAAGGAAACCTTGCCCCACCATGTGATGACCGGACCCAGTTCTGAGGTGGAGGCACCCAACGGGCGGTGTCCATTACCTCCAATGGTAGGGTGATAATGAAGATGACGGTGAGGTGAGAGGACCTACAGCTTATACCATGGACTCCGAACCATGTGAAGTGTCCCCTATGCCCAACATGTGCTAGACAGAGGTGAAGGTGTGGATAAGGCCAACTTAAAATCGCCACCCCAGAGCTGGGAATTGAACTCGGGACCCTTAGCATGGGAGCTGCAAACGAAACCACTGCGCTATTCCGGCGCCCCTATGAATATGAATGTAATACATTAAATTCTATTGGAATTATTTTTTAAGTTACATTTTTTAGGAGAACCCAGCTATTCCTAAGGAGTGCTTCACCATGCTGTAAATAATTGATTCTAGTTTTCTGCTTAATGTAACAGACATTTTACCAATTAAAATTATTCCATATTCTATACTGAATTGAGCCCGCCTCGGTAGCGTGGTGGTAGCATGTCTGCCTCAGGTTCAAGAGATCCCGAGTTCGAATCTCGATCAGGGTGAGTTACCTGGATAAGGTTTTTTCCGGGGTTTTCCCTTATCCTGTAAGACGAATGTCGGGTAACTCTAAGCTCCATGGACCCCGGACTCAGCTGAGCATAATTTCATCCATTCCATTCATCGTCCGATATGACTTAACATTGGAGGACGTAAATTACAAAAAAATATATATATACTGAATTGATACTACTAATAACCTTAATGTATAGACATGTGCTTCCCACTTATTTCCTGCTATATATTTGAATATATAGGAGATGTTATTAAGGAATAGTATTACAATGGATATCAGCACATTTTTCTTTTTTTTTGGTAATTTACGTCCTTCAGCGTCAAGTCATATCGGACTATGAATGAAATGGAAGATATGATGCTCAAATGAATCTGGGGTTTATAGAGCTTAGAGTTATCTGAAAACCCCGGAAAAGACCTTACCCAGGTAACTCACCCTGACCAAGATTCGAACTCGGGACCTCTTGAATGCAAGACAGACATGCTACCATCTATGCTACCAAGGCGGGCATCAGCACATTGTGGTACATATGGTAATGAGACTGCAGAGTACTTAGCCAAGAAAGCAAGACTTCCAACATATGAAGCAACTAGAAAATTAACATTTGATTCTGTAAAATAATTAATAAAAAGTAAATATGAAAATTTTAAAAAAAATAAATAATGTTACATTATCTCAAGGAAGAAAATGGGAAGTTCTTGCCCAGAATCCAAAAGTAATACCAGATCTACCTAGGAAATCAGCAATTGCAGCCTTCCGATAATTAACAGCACGTGATTGTACAGCAAAACATTTGCATAAATTTGGAATATATGGTTCGCCACTTTGCCTTTTATGCAGTCTAAATGAAGAAGCGCTCTATAATCATCTTCAGAAATGTACAGCAGTTCACAATTTACAGAATAATTATGAAAAATATTAGAGTGCAAGAAGACTAATGACTATTGTCAACCGTCGGGTATTAGAAAACAAAAATATTCCTCCCATAATCCTGAAGCTTTTCTTGTTTCTATGGATTTGGGGAAGGTATTTGATACAGTACATTGAAAGGCATTATGGCTGAAGCTACGGTTGAAAGAAGTGGCTGTTAAGATAAAGATGGATGTGAATAGAGTTTTTAAAGTTATTAAGAATAGTATAGGACCTAGGCAAGGGTGTAAGTTAAGCCCAATTTTATTTAATCTGTTTACAGATGATATCCTGGAAGTAGATAGAGTCAGACTGAAAAATTCAATGCCATTGCCTGGGATACGAACCATGGCATTTGAACCTTGATTCAAATCCCAGCCATGGCATTGAAGTTTTCAGTCTGACTCTATCTGTGCAAATATTAGCTTACACATGGCTAGTGTGGCAGAACGATTAAATTTCCATCCTGGAAGTGATTAGTAAACAATAGGGACATTCTAGCATTATTATTTGCACATGATTTGGTAGTGTCATCTATATCCACTGGGACATTATCAAGAGCTCTTAATGTCTTGGGGGGCTTTTGCAGAAGTTTGGAGTTGAAGATGAATTATGAAAAGACCATGATTATGATCTTGAAAGGGATATACATTAGAAACAGAAGAAAAATAAGATGGAAGCACAGAAAATAGCTATAGTGAGCAACATTGAGTATAGTGGTGCTGTTCGAACGGTTTCCATGGATTTATCTTTGGTAATAGATACCTCTCAGATAACACACTGATTAATCCACGTGGAGTAAACATATATCTGTCATTTGTGATTCCTGTGAATTCCATTAGCTGAAGTGATGCGTTAATTGGTGCTTAGCACACGACTGGGAGGCCCGTCAGTACCCCTCTCACTCTTACAAGAATAATCAGTGCGTTATCTGAGAGGTTTCTGTTAACAAAGATAAATCCATGGTAACCGTTCCACCAGCGCAGCTATACCTACTTGGGGATTCAGTTAAGTATTAATGGAAGATCTAGTTTTAGCTAAGTGTAAAAGTGGAAAGAGCATGTGTATTTAAAATACCAGGAATACAAATTAAATGGGTAGAAAGATTGCATAAGGCAATAGTGGAAACCAAAATGCTCTATGGGATAGAGGTACAGGGATGTGATGAAGGGTGGCAAGAGGTGCACTTAAAATTTAGAAGTTTTGGTTGATTAATTTTGAGTTTGCCTGTTGCACCATTAAGCGAGTAGTAATGCTGGAACTAAATGGAATTGGAAGTAATCGGCTATTGATTAAAAGATTGATAAAGTTCTGGTATCGAGTTAGAGCAGTGGAAGACCAGCATATAATTAAACAATGTACGGTTATGTAAGAGAAAACATAAGTGCCTGATAGTTGGGCTTGACCTATACAAAATATTCACTTTATTTGGGATTTGTAAAGAGACAAAATTATGGTGAGAACAATGGGTAGCTGTTAGGTGGCTGAAATTACTAAGAGAAAAAATTAAAATGAGAATTAGGGAGGTTAATAATATTGAGGAGAAAGTTGGGTGAATTATTACCAAAGACTAAAGAAAAATATAAAGAGGAGGAATTTTAAAATTATAAAAGTGTATATTTGTATGGATGCCTGTCAGGAAAATTGGTATATTTAATTACAAGGGAGTATTCAAAATAGGTAGATTGTAAAGTTGGTGTATAGTGTATTAATAAACACTGCGCTTTTTATAATTGCATCTGTGTAACTCAAGTTTATTTAGATTGTACATTAGAAAGGAAGAATAGTTACTAATACTAAAATACATGTATTTGTAAGAGGCATGAGGTGTCAGGAGTTAATAGCTTGTATATAATGGAAGTGAAATAAAATTCATTCGTTGATTTAACCGAATTAGTCATCTGTTTTGCTTTTACCACCTGATTTTTTATTTTTTATTTTTCTTCCTTTCTCGTCAATGCTGACGTTAGGAGGCGCTTGGGTTCCTCAGACTGAGGGAATCGAAGCATCTACCTTAGATGGTCCGCCTCGGTAGCGTGGTGGTAGTATGTTTGCCTCACGTTCAAGAGGCAGTCTTGGTCAGGGTGAGTTACTTGGATAAGGTTTTTTCCGGGGTATTCCCGTATCCTGAAAGAAGAATGTTAGGTAACTCCAAGCTCTGAGGACCATGGGCTCAGTTGAGCATTATTCACCCATTCCATTCATCGTCCGACATGACTTAGCTTTGGAGGACGTAAATTACAAAAACAAAAAAGACCTGAGATGAAATCAGGGTTGAGGAGTCAGCCCAACGACTGAGATGAAAGATTGATGGAGCAATTGGTGGAATGATGGTGGGGGAAATTCATTCCAGCGCCATGTTGTCCACCAAAAATCCCAATTTGCAGTCACCTGGAATCGAACACAGGCCACCTAGGTGAGAGACAAGTGGTCTAACCACTCAGCCATCTCAGCCAATCTGTTAGGTGAACTATTATTTAGCATATAAATAGCTAATGTAGTTAACCATTTAAGCAGTGGTATGTTTCAGATGTTTAGCTTATCATCTTCTAGTGAGTTAATCAAAAACTCCACAACTCAAGGCTTTTTCACTATGTTTAAAATGAAGGCGTTATTCCAAAAATTATTGTTTGCAAAAGAGTTGAAACTTTTACATACACTAACAATTTTTAGATCTCCAAATGGAATCATTAACTAATCTGGATTTTTTATTAAATAATAATTTAGTAAATACGTAAAATGTGAAGCTATTAACAATTAAGCAAACAAATGTATACAAATATAATAATTTGTTAACATAAAAACTTCACTTAACTTATAAGAAATTATGAAAGTTTTCTTCTAAATTGATTAGGATCACGATTTTGTGAACATTTTATTTACATCCTCAGCCAGAGCCTCAAACGATCTCGTCGTCAGTGTTTAAGTCAGTAGATGTCACTATGTTTTTGTCAATACTACTAAAGTCTGAAAATGAAACAAATTTAAAAACAGAATTGACTGCTGGTATTTCAAAATTCATTACATGATGTTTAGTTTTTCAAATAAATATATTTTCTCAAACCATTAAATCTATTGAACCATTTATAAGATAAGTGAAGTTTTTATGTTACAAATTATTGTACTTGTATATAATAATTTAGTAACTTGAAAGAATCATATTATCCTTATAGCCCATTAGCACATACCACAATGTTTGTTTCTATCAAAGCAAATTGTTTTATAAGGTGAAATCTGAAAGTTTTTCCTGGTTTCACACATGTCTCAGAGATATGAAATATGTCTATTTCACAATCTGTAAATAAATTTTAAAACTCTTGTGTCTTTTAACTATTCTTCTTGCACTCCAAAACATTACTTTCAAATTACAATAAGCTGCGATGAAATTCCTGTCTCCAAAGTTTGAATGTTATTGGAGTACTTTTAGCATGTTGAAATCAAATTCAAAGCCAGAAGTTTTCTATCACATATCATTTTTTAATTTTATTTATTTATTTTCTCCTTATAATGTAATTTTATTATGGTTATGGAAACCTATAGAGCATATATACTGGAATACTTAAACATGTGTAGTTTTAATATAATTTTGAGTCGAACTAGTGCTCAATGCTCCACTTATTGCTAGTATTTACCTAGGACGCATTTCGTTAGGATCTTTCTAACATCATCAGCTGTTGTCGACTAATAGATGTTGGTTTGGTGAACTCCTTGGGGGTAATAGGTGCGTCTCTGTCAGTAACTTGATGAAGCTGATGTTAGGAAGGTCCTAACAAAATGTGTTCTAGGTAACCGCTAGTAAATTGGAACATTGAGTACTAGTTCGACTCAAAATTATATTAATTTTGTGCTTCATTGTATCATAGTCCTTACACATTGGAATGTGTAGTTTTACTATGTCAGGATTTCAAAACAAAATGTATTTAAAATACTTTCAAGGTTCTTCAGGCACTGGGTGATTATTTGATACAGGGTTTTATTTAGGTGCAGAGCATCTACTCCAATTAGTCCTGGACCCGTAGGACCAAGAACCTGGACCTCCTTCTACCCGGGAGTGATGGAAACTCCGGGGGTCTTTCCATGGGGCAAGACCTTGAGTCTAAAAATCCTCCCATCGACTACAACGTCAAGACCGGTGTAAGTGGATACGCCACTTACGCGCGTCAACCCCGCAGGGAAGACTACCGATATGACCTCGGTGGGGCCGCCTGGTGATCTAGCAAACCTTCTAATAGCTCTGCAGGCTAGTACCCGGGAATTATGAGGCAACCCTCTACCCCCTCCAGGCGGCCGTAGCCTGGCCAGAGGTACCCAATTGCCCGTGGGTGTTGGGAACAGACTGCCCCCTCAAGTCCAACACAATCCGAAGAACTCCCCAACGGGAGGGGCTCGGTAGTTCGGCCCAAGGTTCCTCTAGTAACGTCAGAGGTACCACAAGTGCTAAGGGCCTGCAGCACCCGCACTATGGCAGCTGAAGGGGGCGGATCCCCAGGGTGCAAGCGCGTAAGGAATTTAGAGTGGGCTAATGTGCTACCTTGCTATTAGTGTATGTTTATTTGCGGGAGCAAGATAAATATTGACCACCTTTAGGTGATGGATTCACTCCTATCTTATATGTGTGAGCACATACACATCCAGTCAAGTTCCTCTCACTGAAAAAAAAAAACCGTTTCAGGCTTTATTATGGAGTAGAATGTTGCGATCCATTAGTTCAATACAAAAGTGTTTACCATTTTGCATTACCCATGTATATGACCCAGTGCACTATTGGTATATATTTTTGCATAAGCAGAGGCGCAATATTGCAGGTTTATGAAGAAATCATATCTTGCCTACTTTGGAATCAACATTGGAGAGCAAAGTATAGCTTGAGCACTGTTCGAAGTTTGTACTAGCATGCGCTGAAGAACTTTTGCCATTGGGTCAACAGCAGCAGACCGTTGCCTTCTTTTGGAGTATCTATGGTTTAGAGAGAGCAGACAAACCATAGTAATAGCTGCTACTTCTGTTCGTGTGATGTGAACTGATACAATTCTAAATATAAAAAGCAAATTGTATATCCAGTGATATGGTCAGCCATTTTACCTGAGCCCCATGTGACTGATGTACAAATCCCTGTGTGACCAGAAAATCTTGAACAGTTTTCATCTGAGTCTGATGTAGAAGGTGGAGGGGGACTATTGGTGACAGTAACTATATAGAAGAACCGTCTGCTACAGAACATGGGTGTTTTCATCAGAGTGAATTAAATAACTTAGTGAGGGATCTCACCCTCTCTATAGATTTAGCTGACTTGTTAGGCTCTAGACTCCAAAATAAGAATGTGCTTTGTCCTGAAACATCATTCTATTGATACTAAACACCTGAAAGTGATTTTAAACACTTTTATCTCCAAAGATGGCTATCTTATATACTGCAATAATGTCAAAGAACTTATTCTAAAACTTGGACTTCCAAACTATAAACCAAGTGAATAGAGATTATTCAATGATGCTTCAAAGGGAAGTTTAACGGGTGTCTTCCTACATAACAGAAATGCTTTTGGTTCAGTGCCTGTTGCCTATTTGTGATCCTCAAAGAATCATATGCAAATTAACAACTCAAGTTATTGCGAGTGAATTACATTGAACACAACTGACACAAGTTATTATTATGTTGATGTGTCAAACATCGCAGTTTACCAAATTTCGTGGTTTTTTGGGTATGCGATAACAGGGTTAATCACTGGACTAAGAACTACTGGCCATTTTGAGAACATTTGGAAGTGCGCTCTAAGAACATTGTGTTTCAAAGCCTTAAGGGTCCTTCTAAAGTTGTAATGCCACCTCTCCACATTATAGAAGTGGGCCTAGAATACTTCCTTGTGGAACACCAGAGAGGATTGGCAAAATATCAAAGTGTACAATCCAGATTGCAACCAATAGTGTATACCTCAGACTTTCCTCAACACGCTCAACTAACCATTGCACATTTTGCTGATGTTGCAATCCTAAGTAAAGGCAGTTGTGAATCAGCAGCTGAGAAACTAAATAACTTCTGCACTGAAATCACAAAATGGTGTTCTAACTGGAGAGTGGTGATGAATCCACAGAAATCGTAAATAGTATATTTTACTTATAAAGAGCACCTTTATAAAATACACTGCATACCTACACCCAAATGTACTTTTTGTAAAGAGGATGTCATCATGAACAAACACCATTTGGACAAATGTAATAGTCTCAAAAGTGGGAACCTATAGGCTTTATATTGGGAAGCTAGGGGGAAAATGATGCAAATCAACTAATCCCCAGTGCCATTAGTCAACAACAACAACAACAACTTATAAAGAGCAGATAACATATTATCCCATAGTTCTTGGAGCAGTCACTATATGCACAGCTCAGTCAGTTCGTTACCTCGGCCTCATACTGAAACAGTAAACTAGCATCACATTCTTCTCCACATCACATTCTTCTCTCAGGACTAAGACAGGACTCTCTGTTCTTTAAAACAGACAAGACTCTAATTCTTGAAACTCTCAATTTCTGAATTTTGTTAAAGACATTAAATTCCAAAAGCACATGTTGAATATCCTTTACTGTCAGCTTTATGGTTCATATCTTAATTTACACATCTTATTTTATCGGTTTTCCATGACGATGAATTTTCACCTCCACAGTTACTACAAACTTGTTTGAAATAGTTATAATTAAAAGCATTGTTAAAATTGAAGTTGATTTCATATTAAAAGGTTTATTGAGTCATGTTTTATGACAATATAAAACTTCATTTACAACAACTATTAAAATCAGGAATGTGTTTGGAATTCATCCCAGTCCCATCCTCAGCTCATTGGCAACTGACCACTATCGTCACAATTGGCTATCATGTGGATAACTTGTAACTGGCTCCCTTTCTCGGAATATCTCCTACTTAAGTGCATTAAATCATTCACTGATGCCACATCAATTTTTAAAACATATGGAATATTCTTTACAATTAAAATCTTCTCCCAAGTTGTAAGTTCAAGTTTCATTGTTAATTATTTCAGTACTTTAATCTCCTCTCCGATATAGTGGTTCTCATTCCAGAAAAGAGAAGCAGCTATTGACTTTTCTATTTCCTTATATTTTATGTTTCTTTAGTGTTCTGTTTATCTAATTTTTAAATTTCTTTTTGTCTATCGAATATAGGATTTGTTATAGTCCTCACCATCTATCCTATGTATGCCTGACTTCTGTCCTAGTGCTATTGTGTTTTAAATATGTGTGTAGTTTGATAGAGTCGACATAAAAATTGAATGCCTCAGCTGGGATCCGAACCACAGGATTCCGACCATGGCATTGAATTGTTTATGTCGACTCTATCAATCGAATACCTTATCCTGTATACGGCTAGTGCGAGGAAATGCTTGATTTCCATCAATTAACTGAAATAATGTGTTTAGTGTTTAACGTCTGGTTTTACTACATGTGTCACTGCAAGCTGTGAATGAGACGACGGGGGTAACTGGAGATCTCGGAGAAAACCCGCCTGAGTGCCATGTTGTCCACCACCAATCTCACTTTGCGGTCATCTGGGATTGAACCCGGGCCATCTTTGTGAGAATTAAGCGGTCTAACCACTCATCCACGGTGTGGCCATTGTGTTTTTTACAGGACTATTTAACAGCTTCTTGAGTGAGAATCTGTTTTGTGGTGCTAGTTTGCTGTTACAACTTTAAATATTTGTCAAAAATTAAGAAATTCAAATTAATGGAATGTAAAATTTTTGTATGTAAAGTATTTATCTGTCTTTTGAAGAGCAGTGAGCTGTCTTAAATCCAGAGATATGCTGTTAAGTCTATGAATCAAGCTTCTAAGAACGGTTAATATATGTAAAAGAGGGTTGAAACTATTGTACTTTAAGTAATTATCTGTGTGAGTTGGCTTCCTATAGATTCCAAATGTTATATTATCATATTGTTGCATATTCATTAAGTCCAAGAAAGATAATTGATTCTTTTCCTCTTTTTTCATTGCGAACTTTATGTGATGATCTTATGTATTTAGCAGTTTTAAAGATTCAATTAAAAACTTTTGCAGGACTACAGGAAAATATCTAAAATATCTGGCCCATAATTTATACAAATATATAAAGAGACCGTTGTGATACGTGTCTCTAAATTGCACATAAATGGATCTGCTCAGAAGGGTTAAAGTGGATTACCCATGGCTAGGCTTCTTTGTTTACATATACTTGTCAATGAAACGTGAAGTAATTTTTTTCAACACACAGCATCATTAATGGTATGGTTTGATCTACTTCCATATTGTTGATCTAGAGCTTGAAGGACTATAGCCATGTTTATAATTAGCTTAGAACTTTATCTGCCGGAATGTTTGTAAAGAATTTTCAACATCCAATGACACCTGAATATTATTAGTTAGAATGTGTTTAGTTTTATATATTAAATTTTGAGGGTTAGAACACATAAGCTGTCAAATCTTGTAAAGAAGTTTAATCTTTCTAATAGCTACACGGTACTTTCAACATAAATGAAATGAAATGTGTAGTGTTTAATGCCTACTTTTACTACATGCAGTATAAAAGACAGTGACACTGATGATACATAAGATGAAGATGGAGTACTAGTGGAATGAGATGATATAAATTTAAGTCGAACTAGTTATCAATGCTCCATTTATTGCTAGTATTTACCTAGAACGCGTTTCAGTAGGACCTTTCAAATATCATGAGCTGTTCCATTATTACTAAACTGAAACCCCAAGTACTGAATCTTTCCTATTATGCTTATTTCCTGTGCTTCCATGCTTCAGTTTTCTTTTCCTGTTATTAAGTGAGGTGAAGAGTGAAGTTTTAAGTTTTATTAAAATGTGACTGAATAAGTCTTTTAATACAAACCTATTTTTAATGACAGCATTACAATTAATGACCAAATTTGCAGCATCTTCTAAATTGAAAAGGTCTTTCAGTAAATTCTGAATCCTGGCATTCTGTACCTACTATATATGTGCAACCTACCTGGAAGCATTTGTCCTCTAAACGTAGATAGTTTGAGTATACAAATTTAACTGTATCATTTTCGACTACTTTTCTTGAGAACCTCTGCACATTTCCATCATTTACATAATTCTCAGAATAGGTGTTGATTTGTTTTTCTGTCAACTATGTGTCGACTCCCTCTGCTATACCTTTTGAACGCAATTGTAGGATGAAATTAAACTTTTATATTTTTACTTCTCATCAAAATCGGATTGTAAGAAATCATTTACCTCATTAAATTGATTAAAATGTTCCTCAATTTTATTTCTCCCAAAGGGTATAATAGATTTTACCTTAAATTTGTTCTCATATAATATTTTCCCATGTGCATTGGGTGTATTTGCTTTGCTTTACCATTGTTACCATTAGTAACAATTATGTATGGTCCCAAGTCGAAATTATATAATATCTTATTATTCATATTACTTGATACGTTTTTCAGGATAAAAGTTACTTTCTTCAGTACTTACATCACTGCATTAATTAACTTACATAGACCTACATGCTTATTCATCAAGAACCCTAGAGGGTGGCTTACAACTTTTATAGCTTAGTCAGTTCTTCGAGAATTGGATTTATTTAACTCAGAAAACAAACAAAAATTAATTAAAGAGTGCCATTTAAATAAACATAAAATATAAAAGGTACATAACTGAATTATACAGGAAGAATTTCTACTAAGAGCACATAAATTATAGTTCCTTCGCTGTCATTTAGAGTTAGCCAATGCCAACAAATACATTAGTTTCAATGTGTAAGGACTATGATATATTGAAGCACAAAATTAATATAATTTTGAGTTGAACTAATACTCAATGCTCCACTTATTGCTAGAATGTGTTTCGTTAGGAAAATCCCAACGAAACACATTCTAGGTAAATACTAGCAATAAGTGGAGCATTGAGTATTAGTTGGACTCAAAATGATATCCTAATGAAACGCGTTATAGGTAAATACTAGCAATAAGTGGAGCACTGAGTATTAGTTTGACTCAAAATTATATTAACTACATTAGTTACCTGGATAAGATTTTTTCTGGAGCTTCCTTATCCTAAAAGATGAATGGTAGGTCTAAGCTCTAAGGAACTTGGCTTAATTATTTCACTCATTTTCATTCATTGCATATCACACATACTGTAGGTCATTAATCAAAAAAGGAATATATTAATAAAATTTACAAACAAATAAGGCATGCAGTTTGTGACAGCTGTTGTCATTCTGTTTCCTCTCTCCCTTCGACCTCATGCGGGAGTGTTTGGATTTAAGTGGTTGGCGACAAAGTGTTAATAAAATCTCCTAGGATGGTAGGCAAACCTAAACATAATCAAAAGAGGGATTAAACTTATGTTCCCTTCAGTGGCAATTCCAAAATATATTTTTAGCCTGCAGGCTATGCTAATCAGTGGTTGAACTGAATGGCGGAGTATCCTGTATTGATTTTCTCTGAAACAGTAGAGATTTTGTTGTTATTGCATTTTCTTCATAAAAAATACCGTTGCTGAAAGTATTTGTTTATATTTTAATTTTACTGTGTACTAATGTGCCACCTGAAAATGTATTGAAATTTAAAGTAAAAGCTGAATTTCTATGTTGATAAAATTGTCTATCTTATGTTTTCATACTCATATAAAAATACATAAACTTAAATAAGAAGCTGGAGTGCCTCAATGGCTTCTTGAAGAACATTTAAAGATAAATTTACTTTTTGTGTGAATATCTGTAATACAAAAATACTTTGACAATGATGATTATGATGATAATGATGATAAAAGAACAAAAAAATGATCGACATCAGCCACCATTGGAATCGAGGAAATAAGACATAAACAAACTTTCTCAAAGTAAACAGTAGTTTGAGATGGATTTTGTTTAAAACATCTCTATCACATTCTTGGAAAAATAGTAGGCCTTTTATTGCTTGTAAGTTTGTTTCTGACTTGTGCTGACAAACTCACGGATAGAAATATTACAGGATTAGTATTTTTGAGTGAAATACTTCATGTGACTGACACTATTATAAAATTGATAACCGCTGTTGGGTATACTATTTTGGTTATTGGAATTTCGTGTCAGTATACATTTAAACATTAAACATGGACCTTATAATGGGCATTCTTTTTTAAACAAAGCGTACTGAAATATATAATATATTCAAGCTTTCTAGGGGATGTTTAATTTATGTTAATTCCCAAAGATTCACAGAGATCTGTTTTGATAATTTAATATACAATATTATACAATATACAATATAATACATGTATACAATAAATGACTTCAAAAATAAAAATATAAATTAAATACAGATATTGATTTTTAGCAGCCAGCTTTTAGTGATAGGCATATTGTAAGATTGGTAGCCATGGAAACACATTATCTTATTTTACTACGCACATCGACATGGTCACGTGATTATAGTCCTTATTGGTAGATAATTGCGTGGGTAGCGGTTGGTAGCCAATCAAGTAAATGCATTTGCATGCCGGGTAAGAGTAGCGTCGGTTAAGCATTCAGAGAAGTCAGAAGTACAGAAGATGGTCAAGAAGTGAAACGCTTATGGAAGTACAAGAAAAGTTTTGTATCAAAGTGTAGTGTGTGCATCAGTAAGTTAATTATTGAAAATCGTAGGTTAAATAAGTGCTTAATGTGTAATCTTCATTAGTGGTTAATATTTCATAGGTAGTGTTTCAAATATCGGTTTATCGTCTTATTTTTGAATATACAAGTATGGCGAATGGATTTTCTGTCTGTATGGGGGTGACGCTAAGTACGATATCACGATATATTGTGAATGCTTGTGTTAATTATTGAAAATCTTATGCGGAATTAGTGTTTAAGATGTTATCTTCATGTGTGATTATTATTTTATAAAAGATCTTTCAAATATCCGTTCATCGTGGTCATAATTATGTGGCGTAATAGTTATGGCGAGGAAACTGGAGGGCACGAAATGGTTTCATATCTTGTTATACGTATCGATATTGTAATTGTATTCATCAGTTAGAAGCATTGAGTAGGTGCACAAATACGCAAGAACTCTGTTTCAGTATTTGGACTCCGAGAGCTTTAGAAGTCGTGGTTGAAAAACTACAAATGTTTTAGATGTATTAGCTAGCGGGGCCACAATGGCCAAGAGCTGATAGTGTGCTGCGTATTATAAAATGTATTCCAGTTTTGGTTACATTCCGTTTTCGTTAGCGAAATTCATTTCGGTATTATCATTTTATTTTATTCTGGTTTATTTAAAGGGAAAGCACATTATCGACGTTTTCTATTTTTTTTTTTAACTTCATTACGTATTGAAGGAATTATTTCGATAATCACTTTCGTATTTAAATGTAAACATTAAATTATAAACACAACTGGCGATTTTTTAGCGATAAGTGTATTATGAGATTGGGAGCCATGACGATTCGTTTGAAATATAGCATATTAATATTTGTGGCTGTAGCCATGACACATTTTAGTGGCCCTGGAGGACGCCGTTTTCACATCGAAAAGCTCAACGTTGAAGGAGCTGCATACAGAAATGCCTAAGCGGACATTGTGAATTCGTGTTATTTATTGAAAATCTTATGTGAAATATATGTTTAATGGGTCATCCTCATCTGTGGTTATTTTCTGGAAAATGAAATTAACGTACATGTTTCTTTGAGCACACAGCAGGTAACATGGTTAAATCGTGGTTCAGTATTTTACTTTATTTATCAACGTTTTCATTTAGGGGACTTTACATATTGTGTTGTTAAACTGCTGATCTATATTTAGAAGTAAAGTTAATGTTATAGTTAGTGGATATCAACTGCCAAGATTTAGTAATGTTGTGGCATAACAGGTTCAGATAATAGGTCTCCATTACATCTTCAAAAGTCACAATTTTTCTAAAATATTGCATAATATGCAGATATTTTTCACCATACTCGAAACATTCAATCCATGTTGAAGTATTCGAAGGTAAAGCGATTAATGATTTTCTTGCACGTTTCAAATGTTTTTGCCTTATTTCTAAAGAAATATATTTGCCTATTGTTTGAAATGTAATCGTATATATTGAAAAACAAAAATAGAACATTATTAATTTTCAGTATCCAATATTAAGATTTCAATCCTAGAATGAAATATAGCAGATTAACATTTGTGGCTACAGGGGTGTAATAAAGGGTGCAACCATGTTATTTGGTTAGTTTTAATGTTGACAATACATGGGCTTTAGAACAGTACACTGTAAATACTTTTTACGTTAATTTATTAGTTTATGTGGCATTCATTAATGATGCAAGGTTCCTTAAACACCAGTCCTTCGTTAACTGCCACTATGCTACCAACATCACAACGCATTCCATTAGCATACATATGTTGTATCCATACAATATTTCAACACAATATATAGTCACTTCCACAAAGAAAATACTTTTACATTAACATAACTTTTTAACATGCTTTGAAAAGTTTTAAATTAACTGTATATATTACAAATGATATATGAATTTGTTTGACAGTTCTTTAAATCTTGCAGATTGCAAAGGTTTTGTTAGTGTCAGCAATTTGTTCAGCAGTAGGATAATGCTCCTAATTGAAGCACTTTTTATTTAGCTCATCACGACCGAAATTATACTTAATGTCTGACTTGTGTTGCATGATGCTTGACAGATTTTATAATTTTAATACACCTGTGATTATCTGAATACATCGTTTAAGTTTTGACCTTACACTGAGAAGTTCTTCAACAAAACTCTTCAAAAACTTTAATTGCTTACAGCAGTGTGTAGAGGCAACATATTCTGCTTGTGTTGAGAATTGTGCCACGATACTTTGCTTACTTGTGCTCCGTATGACTGGTCCTCCTCAAATCATACTAATGAAACCAGTTGTACTTTTGCTGTCCATGTCACCTGCAAAATCTGAGTCACAGTAACTCAGATCAGGACGAATCTTACAGGCTAAATATAGGAGACTAGCTGCTTCATAAACAGCAAAAAGATAGGAAAAAAGTTATATGTAATTCCCCACTCATTATTACATAATTTTAAATAACAAATAAAATTCTAATCTTAACATAAAGTGCTTCTGCTCCTCCTTCTGTGATTGTGATCTCATGACCATTATGTTTGCATGCAAAACTTTTTAAATTTTGTTTACCTTCAACCTTTAATACTTTAAATGCTACTATTCTGCTGATGACTATGCAATTTTCTTCTTGCTTAGTTGGCTTTGAGGTTATTCTGCTGTCGAATCCCAAGCACTAGCAAAATGCTTATAATTTTCAGGGAGAGTGGTTAGAATCTTGGTTATGGTAAAGTCTTCACTTAGATCCTTGTTTAAGCAGTGTAGCTTAAATGCTATGTTTTGTATATGATTAATATTAGCGATCATATCGTTGCTTTTATCATATATGTTCAACTCTGTTGAATAGTTTCTTTCTTGTTTATTTTAATTTTGGGATTGCTGCAACTTCATTTATAGTTGTTTCCAGGCTTTTACTTTTTATTTGTTGTTTTGGACCATTTTACTCCCACACCACACACTTTTTTAATAAAATAACAGGTTATGGTCCCAGAATGTAAAAGCAAGAACTGAAGTGATAAAAAGCTTATGTATATAATGTTCACATATTGGCTTACTTTTTATGTTAATTTATTAGTTTATGTGGCATCCATTACATGATCTAGATGCTAAAACATCATGCTTTTGTTCACTGCCAACACAGCTACATTTACATGCTATCGACATGATTATTACATGCTCAATTTCTTCTTGGGCAGCAAGGCCGGGGAACAGACGATCAGAAATCAACGTTTCTGAGTGTGTATCGCTCCCATCATCAGGATATTTATTAAATGTTATAACCACAAATGAAACACTGGATATAACAAATATAAACAATAATATATAATATAATAAAATAATTACACCTGAATGATCACCTGTTAGATTCCTTTAATGTGTTGAAGAAAAAGCTTTCTATTCTAATTAGTAGTAGTTATATTATTACAACCATTGCAATTTGTAGTACTCATTGGAGGCACATTTTTCTTTTATCTGAAGTTGCTTGATTTGTTGGTATCTAATGTTAAGCAGTTGGAAATGAAGCCTTTTGTTCTCTTGCACTCCAGTATTTTGATGTTATGTTGGTATGTTGACTAAAAGTTGGCCAGCAAAGCAGGTGGATTACAGCCATATGTTCTTTAAGTGTACACGGGCCCAAATGACCTTGATGTCGACGGGCCCTAAAACACCACACACTCACTCACTCTTTAAGTGTACAGAATGGACACTGAGATGTCAATATACCAATCCTGAATATATGTTTATTGTGGCAGTCATGGCCCCTTAAAAGTCAAAATTGCTACAGAAGATTTTCTTGGTGGTATATTGATTCCAGTCGTGTTGTAACATACATTTTCTCATAGCTTTCCTTTTATTTGTAATATATTCTTCTTTAATTTTTTAATCATATGTTGCTACAATTCTTCTAATGGAGTGATAACCTAGTGGCTCAAATGCCACTTACTGCCTTTTTGGGCTAGAAAGTTACGAAGCAGTTTGATGTGGAAAACTGTAGACGACGTTCTAAAAGGTCACGTTGTGGCAATCACCTTGGAGCAGTTTAATAGGATGAAAGTGGATGCTGGTGAATTTCTCACCTTTGGTGACGATCTAGAAGTTTCCCCTGCAACTCTTGCTTTGGGTGGGTGCATCAGTAATTGTGGAGCGATAAGTTCTTTTCTCGGAGAAGAGGAATTTAATATTACTATTACTGAAGAATGGACAAATAATTCTTTTCTTTTTCAAACATGAAGATTTAATACTTCCAAAACACTTTCAATTTACGATACAAATTTAAATAATATTAATGTTCTTTAACAAACGATGACTGGTGTATCGATTAACTATTACTTTCTTACACACACTCAAAAACAATTCTGCACAACCTCAGGGAGACAGAAATGTACGTCTTTCTCCTATGACATTCATAAGCAGAAGAAAAAAATCTTTTTAAAATCTTAAAAATTTGACAACTTCCTCTCATTTGATGTTGTCATGGTTACACCATTACCTACCTCACATATCTATTTCATTAAACATTACACATTTTAATTCCTTTGATTACTTTTTTTACAAGACATATCTAAAATAACTGCTTCAGTTAGCTGTTTCATTACCATATATTTCACATTGTGCTGATTTCCATTGAAGTATAACTCTTTCATTTACATTGATTAACTGTTTTATGGTTTTGTGACATTCTGCAATATTTAGATGTTTAGCTGTTATATCAGATGTTATGGATATTACACCTGCTTTAGAATCAGATGATAAAACTTTTTCAAATTTCTTTGTGATATGGTTCCTGTAGGGTTTGAAGAATTGCCGAAATTTCTCAATCGAAATTTGTATGATTTACTGGAAGTATTGCCTTTCATAACTGGGTCCACTGAATTAGCCAAAATTGCAAAATACAATATAAGTCGTTACTTTTTCATGAGTTTTCCAAAGCCCACATTACTCTCTAAATATATCGTTTCCACAGTAAATAAAATTAAATATACTAAATATACAATAAACGCTAAATTACTGTCGTCCTAGTTGAAAATATTGTAGAAAACATATTACCATATTACGTTTAGTAACTCGCTTCTTGCAGATTGAGCATCTTGTTACTAAACGTCTAATTTTGTAACCTGTTTTCTAAATAACTGCAATTTGCTTTCTTCATTGGATTTCGAGGATGATCTTTTGTTTTTCTCTTTCCTTAATAGTTAAAGCAAGTGGTTTATTGTGTTTCTCGAATGTTATAGAATAAACTTAAACAGAATGTTATATGTTTGTAGTTCTGTACATATCACAGATAACAGTCAAGCCAGCTTTAAAAAACACAATTCAATATCAAAACATTTTAATATCTCCCTGCGTTAGGCTTGTGTTTGTCAGCTGAACAAATTTCTCACTCATTGTGATTACGTGCTCAAGTGATGTAAGCGACACCACTTACGGAAGCTAAAAGTTTACTATATTTACAATTCATAATTAGTATTTTAAATTAATCAAAAGTTTCGAACAATGTTCAATGAACATATTTCCTGAAAAGATAAAGCTAGTTGCATATGTTTTAAGGCACTACAATTTGCATTAGGCTCGTAATGATGGACCCACATTTCATCTCATCTCATCTGATTTTAAAACGATACATGAAGGTCATCTGCTGTAATGCTGCCAAGAAGCAGATAGTAAATTACGCATAACCCTCTGTTTACTCCCTCAATACTTGTAACATACCTAAGCGTTAAGAGTTCATCTCACCTTAACGATAACGTGTACATTTAAACTGTATTAGCCTACTTTATGAACAAGTCAATAGTCATTCGCTGTGTTGCGGCGTCCTCACATGTTCACATGTGTTTTTTGTTCACCTTTCTTTTCACAACTGTCGGATAACTATCAGTTTCACTTAGTAATTGCCGAAGTTCTCCATTTTCGTTTTTTAACAAGTCCTTTTCATGTTTTAGTATTCTTATTTCTTCTTGAGCACATCTAAGATCCTTATTTAGCATTTCAACGATCTTTTGGAGTGACGCTACCACCGCGGATTCGCGCGTTCTTCGTGTTACGGACGATGCTTCAATCGCGTACTCATTTTGAATATTAATTCTTGGCGCTTGTAGACTTTTACAGCGTATATCTTTATTTCCACCGCTTCTATTATCTTAGTTCTTGCATTTCACCGTTTCTTGTTGCTTCATTTCCACTTTTCTGTGGTTATTTCGCTAATTCCGTGACGCTTACTACGAGTTAACATACCGACCGACGCCATCTTTGATAAAGCCGTGTATGCCGATATATGCATCTGCTGCCCTGCTGGCAACTTCCTTTCCCATACTGGAGGAATTTGCACTCAATTAGACTTAATTTAGTTTTGCAGTCTCTTATTAGTTGGCTTTTCTACATTTGTTAGCCAACAATGGCTTTTAAAAATAAAATTAGATTTTGTTCGGTATACTGGACAATCCCATTTGACTTGTTAGTCAAAATGCGTCTCTCTGCGCCACTTTCTTTTACTTAAGAATTATTGGATTAATTATTAATGAAACCATAGAACCTTGAAACAAGTTAAACATAAAGAAATATGGGGAGGAAAACTAACTACTCAGCCGCACCTTCTTCCACCACAGGATTCTCTGTCGTCTCTACCAATACCAATAATCTACTTAAGAGTCCTTCTGTTATCTCCAGACCACCTTGTTGTCCAGACCCTCTCCTAGGGTCTCTCTCCTTTGCCTCTAAGTAGCTGGCTTCTGCCTTGAGTGATATCTCACTGATCTGTCCTATCAACCTAGTCATATCCCCTTCCTGCTGTGCGATTCCCAGTGACATCAGGAATAATAGTCTCGCTCTGTCAGAGTACACTCTATTATTTCTTGCTGCATCAATGTACTGGTCCATTTGGGCCCAGGATGTTAGTCTCTTACCATGAGACTTGATTCTGTTATAAAATTGGTATGAGACCCATCTAGAAATCTTGATTAAAGGATCACTGATCATATATTTCTTGTCAAGTGGAATAATTGAGGGAAGTAAGTTGGAAAAGAGTGCATTTGGGCATCCCTCCCAGTCAGGATTAACTTCCTTAGTTGGCACCAGTGGTTTGTATAAACCCCTGTTTGCGAGTCGAAGTTTCCCCTGCAAATGCTGATGCAATTCTTGGCAAGGTGATCACTTCTGGACCCATAGGCTCTGAAGACGTTCTAGGAGTTGTTCTTATATTGTATCTAGACATAAGCTTGCCGTATAAATTCCTTGCCTTCTCTTCCAACCTTTTACTCTGCTTGTTGTAATTTGAGCCTCTGACCACAAACAAGAGAATTAGCCACATTGCGTCATTAGTTACTCTCCTATTTGGAGATGTTTCGTCATCTCTGTAAAGTTATGCTTCCATCCTGAGTTTCAAACTCACAATCAGGAATTTTATCTTGTTTCTTCTTGGCCTTGTTTAGCATAGACTCTACTGCCAGGACAGGGTCAAATGCTTGGTATGCTATAACTAAAGTGGCTACCTTTATCTGAGATACAGACCATTGTGAAACTGTCCCACTGCTCAATATCTCTTCTACCTCTTCATCAACCTGCATGAGTCTGAGTGTTGATCTAACTTCCGAAAGAGCTTCCTTGAATCTTTTGGATCCCACCTCTGTTGCATCATTATCCAGCTGTGGGGCCTCTCTGTTGCTAGTTCCAGCACCCTCGTCGATTCTTACTTTCCTCCCTGTCACTTCTGGCCTCTTATATGCTTTGATGGCTCTATACTTCTCGCTCAGCATACTATCAAGACCGAGGAAGCTTCGAATCCCAGCATAACCATCCATCTTTGGTCCATATTTACCTAGTCTTAAGGCTTTTATGTAATTAACTGCAGTCTCGAGTTTGTATTTCACAGATGTCATCTGCAATTGCTGAGACCCATTCATAGTCAGAAGATTCAGCCCTTAGTGTCAAGAATGGAGAATTAACACTTTCAGGTGCTATCTTTTCCTTCTCATGCCCATTTGGATGCTCATCATTTATGAGGAAATAAACTTCCAGCAATTCATGGTAGCGAAGTCTTATAGCAGCCATTAATTCTTCTGGAATCCTTAAATATATAGGTGACAGATAGTGAATCTTTGTCTTCTCATCCCTAAGAAGCACTGTTGTATAGAATGAACCACCAGTGTCAGGAAAGATCCATCCTGGAACAACAGATGCAAACTGATCATTCAGGAAGGTCTGTTCATAATTTGCTAGCTTAACCTGAGGGGCACCTATCTTTGCCAAGAAGTCAAAAATATTGAAAGACTCTGACTCATTCCAGCATATGTCAAGAGTTTCATCAACTTGGCTCTGAACTATGAGAAGTGCTGCGGTGTGTTTGGAGTCTACTTCTTCAGCTGATAACCTGTTGGAAGTCAGCCTAGGGGCATTATACCCTCCTGAAGATGATGACGATGCCACGATGCCCAGTTTAGTATGTCCTGGCCAACTCGAGTTACCTAACAAAAGCTATCTAGTTCTTTGCGTTTGTGTGTCCCGTCTTTGTGTGTGAGGGACAAGGAGAGGGAGGAAGGGAGAGGACCGATTTATATCTTTATTTTATTGTACCTCACTGCCTTACATGTAGGGGCATGATGTCGGAAATTGATATTATATTGCCTATATTTCTTATACTTGCAGTATCCACGGTTTGAAGGGTGCTATTTTCTTAAGCTGGATCATTCTCCATCTCTCTTCGCGTAAAAATCGTCTGAGCCATGATATCGAACAATCACCCGGCGTGTCCAGTGTGTTTATCCAGGTAAATGTACCCATTATCAGCCAGAGGAGTGCACGTTGTAATGAAGGGTTCACCTTAGGAAGATTCAAATATATCTTCATGTGAAGCATCCCATCCGGCAGGTATCCAACTGTTACATTTTGTCTAGCACCCAGTTCCATATACCAGCTTTTCCGGAACATACCATTACTCGATGCGGAAGTGAATCTGCTTCCGAGCAAATATGGCGTCTCGGGCAGTTAACCATTTTGTGGCGGTACAGTCCGTCTGCCGTTGGAAGAATTTCATTGACAATTTCGTATGTCACCACTAACCATGTGGTATTCAGTTGCTGAAAGCCAAACCATTTCCATATGCGCTGCCAGGGCAGCTGCAGATATTTTATCTGTACCTATGGGGTGATTCTAACTGCTTGACGAAGAGAAGCATAAATAACGCTTGCGACTGGAGAGCCACCGCTATTAATCCCCAACCACCTTTCCCCTTCGGGAGACGTAGTTCTGCCCGTGCAACACGGTAGAGCTTCCCTGTCCAGATGAGCTTCCCTGTCCTCTGAGAATCCCGCTTTGTTGGTGGTAGCACGTGTGCAAGGAACCAAATCCTTCTGAGTGCGAAACTGTTGCAATATCGTATACGTTGTACCAAATTCAACATCCGGAGTTTCTGCTTGTACATCATCCCACGCAGTACATTAGTCCGGGTCGTCCAGTTATATTCCCTTATGTCCGTCTCACTATCACTAAAGTAAACCCCCAAAATCTTCGTACGCCCCACCATAGGCATTCCTAAGATGGATGTTTCCGGCGGATCTGGTCCAATGGCTAAAATCTCGTACTTCTGCATATTAAATGTCATCCCTGTCAATCCCTCGTACTCTTGTAAACAATCTCTTAAGCGAGGACTGTCTTGGGGGGTGGTAACTATTACCGTAATATCATCTGCGTAGGCCCTCACAACAATTCGCTGCCCATATATCTCAAGTCCATCAAGTGTGGATTGCAGCTGTCGGAGTAGTGGGTCAACATACAGGGAGAATAGCATCATGGACATGGGACATCCTTGTCTGACTGAGCGTTTAATCGGTATAGCAGACTTTAAATAGCCATTGCAGAGAACTTTTGACGAGGCACCAGCATACATGGCTCGAATCAGGTTGCAGAGTTTATCAGGCACTTTTAATTCCATCATACGTCTCCACAAACCGTCATGGACAACCCTGTCAAAGGCCCTTTGGAGGTCCAAATTAATAATTGCTGCAGACTGATGTTCCTGTGCGCAATGCATTATACATCCTCTCAAGTCAGCCAACGTATTTTGCAGGGTCGCTCCCTTCTTTACTGCGGACTGGAACTCGCTAATGCTATATGATAGTATGTTTTGCATACGACCAACAATTATTTTAGCAAACACTTTGTAATCACAGTTCAACAGCGTGATCGGTCGATAATCCTGTAAGGACTTGGGTCTAGCCACCTTCGGAAGTTGTACCACTATCCCATCTGCAAATGTTAGTGGTAAATGCTCTGTATTCCACATTTCCTGAAAGACTTGTAATAACTCGTTCTTGATGTGACACCAACACTGCTTGTAAAATTCATATGGCAAGCCATCAGGTCCTGGGGAGGCACGCAATTTGGATTTTTTGATTATTTCACATAACTCTGATTTGGACAGCGACGGCGTGTCCTGCCACAATTCTTCCGGTAGCTCTGGTAGGAATTTTGACATATATGCCTCTACTTTGTGTGTGAGATCTGCGAGGCCGGTGAATCGTTGTGCGTAGAAGTTGTTCACTTCACGAATAATTTCGGCTGTAGTGGAAACCTCCCGTCCATCTATTTCAAATTGAGTGACTAGCTTCCGGCGACCATGTGTAGGCCGTGCGTGGAGACCCGTGTCGGTGGAAAGGTTAGTCCTGGTGGTTGAGGGATGCGTATCTGAGCTCGTAACAGCGTTTTTCTGAATTCGGGGAGGGTGCGCATTACTAATACACTACTTTGGCTTCTGCTTCGCCTAAACGGGAGGTTAGGGACTAACCCACCCCTAATCAATCGGCCAGGACTAGGTATTGTACCGACCTCCAGGGTGAGTGGGACGGCGAGCTCGCTATATCCCCTGTGTAGCCCTGTCATCCCAGTGGGATGACCCCTTGTTGGACTCCGTGGTGGGTGGGGAGCACTGGGGGATGAAATTTACGCCAAACTCTATGTTAAACCCTACAACTAAAACAAATTCAAAAAATTGCGGTAATATTGGAAAAGAAGTAGTCGAGTCTTGTGGTCCTCGCTACTTGGTGGTTAGTCGTACAGAAGGCCAGAAGTTTACTATGCTATTCGTGCTCGTAGACGTGCTCTACGGGTATTTCAACGGTACCCTACCCAAAGTAATCTAATTGAGTACAAGAAAGCGCCTGCACAGTCTAGGCAAATAATTAAGGATACCAAAAAGATCTCATGGAACAACTTTGTCTCATCTTTTAACAGATGGACACCTTCCTCTGTTGTATGGGATAGGTTAAGGCGCGTGGCCGGAAAATCAACCCAATTGCCAATCGCTGGTTTGAAAACACCTGCAGGAGTTGTTGATCCGTTCGTCGTGGCTAACACCTTCGGCTGTGATTTCGCTCAGGTGTATAGCTCAAGTAATTATGCTCCTGAGTTTATCTCAATTAAGACTCGGGTAGAATATGGTTCGTGTTTAGTTCCAGAAAACTTGAAGAATTTAACCGCCTCTTCACCTTGGCGGAGTTAGAACACGCTGTTTCATCATCGCGACTGACAGCTCCAGGACCGGACGGAATCCACGTTCAAATGTTACATCTCTCACCTGAAGGAAAGGCATTCCTGCTCGAGGTCTAACCGTGTTTGGGTTGATGCCACGTTACCGGACAAGTGGCGAGAAGCCACCATTATACCTATCTTGAAAGCTGGCAAGGACCGTTACCTCCCTTCTAGCTACTGTCCGATTTCTCTCACCAGTTACGTCTGTAAGGTGATGGAACGCATGATAAATGGGCGGTTGGTATGGTGGCTGGAGACGCACAAACTACTGAATAACATCCAGTGCAGTTTTCGACGACGCCGTTCAACAGTGGATCATCTTGTGTCCATGACGACACATTATGAACGGCTTTCTTATAAAGTGTCAAACAGTCGGAATATTTTTTGACCTCGAAGAGGCTTATGATACGTGTTGGCGTGCAGGGTTGCTACGTACTCTGCATACCTGGAATATACGTGGACGCCTACCACTCTTCCTTCAGGAATTCTTGAAAGACCGCGTATTCCGAGTAAGGGTTGGCTCGGTTTTTTCAATCCTTTTCGTTCAGGAGAACGGTGTACCACAGGGATCGGTACTAAGTGTTACGTTGTTCGCTATTGCGATTAATTCTATCTCGAAATGTGTTCCTCCGGGGGTCTCGTCATGCCTATTCGTAGACGACTTTGCCGTCTACTATACATCTCAGCGCACTTCGTTTATAGAGCGCCGTCTTCAGACCACCTTGGACAGCCTTAAGGTTTGGAGTTTAAAGAACGGCTTCCGATTCTCTGCTGAGAAAACCATCTGTGTTAACTTCTGGCGTCAGCAGAGTCGACTACCTCCAAGGCTCCGGCTAGGCGCTGATCTACTACCTTTTGCATATGCGACAAGGTTCCTTGGATTGATATTTGATAGAAAACTTAGTTGGTCGTCGCATATAGCACAACTGAAAGCATGATGTGACCGATCTTTAAATATCTTGCGGGTACTAAGTGGGAAATCGTGGGGAGCGGATCGTGCATTGTTATTGCGACTGTATCGCACACTCATCCGCTCCAAATTAGATTATGGTAGTATCGTTTATGGCTTAGCACGACCATCTGTGCTGAAGAGATTAGACACGGTCCATAATTTTGGCATACGAATAGCAGTTGGGGCATTTCCAACGAGCCGAGTTATAAGCCTGTATGCTGAGTCTGTAGAACCTCCTCTGCAGTACAGGCGCAACATGCTATTAGCAAATTATGGCTGTGGACTTAATTGCATGCCCACACATCCAACGTTTACACCGTTCTTTAACACCTTCATGGACGTGAGTTATAGGAACACTTCTATTAATCCAAAGCCACCTGGTTTTCGTTTCCGGGTGCTCCTTAGACATCTGAATACTGATAGGGGGAGACGACATACCCTCCTTGGTTGTGCAGAGCGTCCCACGTTGATCTGGGCATGGCCACACATGATAAATCTACCATGTCTATGTCTAGTATCCGCACATGCTTTTTAGAATTTTTATCGCGATATCATGACCATGTTAAAAATTACACCGATGGGTCCAAGAATTCAGATGGTATTGGTTGAGCTTACGTGTGTGGAACCGAACCCTATACATTCGGATTCCACACTAGCACTTCCATTTTTACCGCAGAGCTCTATGCAATATACAGGGCCATTTTACACGTACGTCAACGAAAGTTAGGAAACTGTTTAATCCTTAGTGATTCCCTCAGTGCACTTCAAAGCCTACGGCAGCTGTACAACTACCACCTTGTTGTGCAGCGGATACAGAATGCCCTCCACGTTTTACACGCTCCTGGCGTGAGCGTGGTCTGTGCATGGATCCCTGGTCACGTAGGCTTGCGGGGGAATGAAATGGCGGATTCGGCAGCCAAGACGGCTACCATGAAGCCCAGGGTTGGAGTACCATGTGTGACATCGGAAAATTTTAGGGCCGTATTGCGGAGAGCTGTGCAAACCTATTGGCAGGAAGAGTGGTCGGCTCTCCGCAATAATAAACTTAGATCTGTGAAAGAACTTCCGATCCCCTGGGTAACCTCTTGTCGGTCATCTCGTCGCGAGGAGGTGATTTTGGCTCGGTTGCGCATTGGGCACTGCTTTTTTAGTCATAGTTTTCTAATAGGGAGCCTTCTGCACTGTGTCCGTTTTGCCAGGAAGCGTTATCTGTACGACACGTGCTGCTAGAGTGTTTTCACCTAGCAGACCTTAGCACGTCGCTGCAGCTGCCGGCCAGCTTCGCACAAATGCTAGCGGACGATAACGTAGTGGTGGAGAAGGTATTTAAATTCTTCTCCAAATTAGACTTTAGGATCTAGTGAGGGAATTTTTAGCAAGTTTTTTTTTAAATATATGTGTGTGCAGTTTTAATAAGTTTATATATAATAATATATATTAGAAATTTTTATATCTGGCTTTTGCCATGACTTGTTTTTTTTTAAAGGGCGCTGATGACCGCCGTAGTCGAGCGCCCCTATACACATCATCATCATCATCATCATCATCATCATCAGGTCGTGAAAGCCTTGAATTAACATGGGATTTGCGCAAGAAGTGCAATATGTCTAGTTATGTTTTGAGGAGTTCTCATTGGTGAATCTCTTCTTGAATCTTGCAAAGCACTTCCCGGCAATTTTCTGAAGGAACATTAAACCTGTCTTTTGTGCCACACTTTTACGCTAGTTTTCTTCTGTAAAAAACCTATAGTCCAAATCCGATTTGCTGCATTTGAATAGTAAATGTTCCTAGCGGTTGTTGAACCTCCAAAAGTAGGGCAAAGGTCCTACGCACTTTTCCTGATTGAAATTTCTGATGTTTTCGGTAGCTACCGTTGCATTTCCTTTAATGATGTTCAAGGAATTAAATAGAACTTTGAAGCTTTATAAATGATCCGTCTTCCTGCAAGCTTTCCTTGGTGGTAGTTCGAGCATTCTGCCATCAAATGGTTTGTTGAAATGTCTTTTAGTTGTGATCTTTGTGCAGTTTTCCCATTGTTGCCAACTGAAATACGGGCATACAAGTAAAATATTAAAATGACTACTTATTTTATCATATTGGCATTGCTTATTCCCATAACAAAATGCCTAAAGCCCCATAGATGTTACTTCTTGATCATTAAAAACAATATTTTGGTAAGCGTATGATCACCTTTCTGTTTCAATATATACCACATTGCCATATTGATACGGCACTTGATATGCCAACTGGTACATTTTCAATATGGATTGTAATTACGCCATATTCTACTGGTTCTATGGTTCCATTTAATGTTGCCATCTTACACTGATACAACAGGGATCTATCTACTGCGGTAGGTACAGGATTCGTGACCCCGGGATCTCAAGTCTAATCTCTCAATTTGGTGCCTCTTAGTGGTCAGAGATTAGGACAAAGCATAGCCAAGCCAAGTAAAGCTAAGCAAAGCGGATCTCCTCGTCCTTATTTGAGGTATCCATTTTATTGCCATCTGGTTTCAATGTTAAGATAATTTCTCTATGGCTGTTGCCATGATTTATTTTTTGAGAGGGCGCTGATGACCATGAAGTAGAGCTCCCTTATATATATACATATATATATATATATATATATATATATATATATATATAGTATCCCCACTTCCTTTTTATAATATATATCATGTTATAAACACCGCCTTTTAATCGATACAGACCGATCTAAATGCTCTAACGGTGTTGGATGTGCGTGTGTGCTTAGAGCTGAACCCAGTACATTCAGTTTCGATGGCAAGCACTTCCATTTATAGGGCAGAGCTCTGTGCAATATACTGCGCCTTTTTACACGTTTGCCGAAGAAATTTGGGTGACTGATTATGGTAAGAAGGGCTAATTCCGTAATACGTTTAAGGACTGGTTTCAGAGAGTTCATAAATGGAAAAATGGCATGACATAACTAAGAAACGCAATTTAAACCGTATGGCACGTTATGTGACTAAGAATTATAAAATTGTACAAATATAATACTGCATATAAACTAATTCTGTAACGATTGCTCCTGAAGGTGTGATAAGATTCTTCAATCCGTGATAGTGGTACCCCAATTCCGTGAATGACGTCCTAAATGTCATAGTAATAAATGCAGAAAAATGCAGAAAAGACAGTGGCTATTTCTTTTCAAAATATACATGGTATCCAAAGTAGTGGCTCTTATATAATACTAAATGATAAATATATTGGTTACTCTCTGCGGTCCTCGTCCCGAGGGGTGGGCAACAGGAAGTAGGGGACTGACTGATGGGCTGATGTACGGTGGGGACTTGGTGTACCCCAGGACCGCTACGGCTGCCGAGAAGGCCCATCAGTAACCCCGAAAACTGGCAGAAGAGGCTCTGGTGTAATCTCTCGATTGGGTTCCTCCGCGAGGTAAGAGTGTTCCTTCAAACGCCCAGATATGGTTCACTTCGGTGTTTGACCCCATTTATTTTTTGTTCTTTTTCTTTTTCCTCCCTGAACACATGTCTGACGGGTAACATAGCGCGGGTGGTTGGAGGGGGAAGCGCAAGGGGTGACTGGGTAACGCGTAACTCCCAGCCTGCACACTGCGACCTGTTTGTGTTTTCCTTTTCTTGACAATGCACTGAACACACGATTTCACCCGGCCTGGTATTTTTACGAGGTTGAGAAGCGAACTAGGTGAAGAGGTAGACTACACTGAAATCCCACTCGCTTCCCCCCACTGGTTCCTACCAAGCATCGCAGATGACAAATCTTGCTGCTAATGGCCTGTTTCGGCAGACAACGGTTCCTCGCTCTTCTGCTGCAGCTGCTGGAAGTGCATCTCCTCTCGAGGTAAGGGGAGCTGGTCTTGGACAGCGATATCTGTAGCATTATTCTACTTCGCTAAGGATTTCATTATGGTTCCCAAAATTTCCCTCGTGAACGGAATAAAATTGAGAACGGGTGGTAGTTAAGTTCTTAAACTCTTGCTACCACTGGAACCTCCAGTACAGGTCAAGCAGGAACACTGGCCACCTCTTTTAGCGACATGTCCAACGGAATGTTGTAACTTGGGAAAAAGTTCTGAAGCAACAATTGCTTTATTGAATAACTTTGAACATATTTATCGTAATCATAAATTTATTTTTATCACAAATTGCCATTTAGGCATTTTAACAATTTTATGAGGTTAAGTGTTATTTTAGTCTTTGGTATAGTTTAGAGTGTTTATTTGTTCTTGATTTTATTATGACTGTGTTTTAGTCCTCTTTTAGCGGGTTTTTAATATGATTGGCTTATTAAGGGTGCTGAGACCTTGCAGTTGAGCGCCCTGTTTATACAAATAAGGTTATAGGTTACATTTCAAAGATGTACTTACAGCATGTATCCTAAAGCAGCAAACATTGCAGTTCAGTATAAGTGGTTCTTCTTGCTACCACAAGCACATTTTATTACTCTGTTGGTATGGGCTGTTTTCATCCCTTATAACTGTATCTTTATAAAAACAGAGTTGTCAGTTATCTTCCAACGATAATTTGCAGCATGCATCGTGAAGTTACAAACAGAACTATTCAACATAAGTGCTTCTTCATTTTTGCCACCACAAGTAGATTCGAATTCTTCGGCGAAGTTGGGGCAGGTTTTATCCGGAAACTGTTTATGAAAACAAGGTTATATGTTTTATTTCATATTGTAATATTCCTCGCTGCCAGGCGCTATCCGGGATCTCAATTTTGACTAAATGCTGAAAAATGTATAATACTCACAATTGTAATACTCACTAAAAGATCATAAACCCGATCGCTCAATACTGGGAAGATTCTTGTGTCCAGAAACTCTTCTGCCCTCTGTGCATTCGGAAAAGACATGCACACGATCCTCCACAGGGGCACAAGGTCCCTGAACTCCCTCAAACTCTGTAGCCTCGGGTCGTCTAGACGCCGGGACTCGTAGGCGAAAACAATTCCATCAATTAGATCTTCAAGCTGCTCCAGTTGATATGGCATTGGAGGCGGTGGCTAGGTGTTAGCTTAATCCTTAGTGCAGGATATCTGCAAACATTTACAAAATTCAGTGAAACTCCCAGCTATACAGCATAAATCTCCCTTACGGCGTCATAAAAAAGCTGGGAATTGCTGTTCACTTCGCACTTACCTCAGTTTTTTTTTTTGTCACAACGGAAACAGTTCTATGCATCTGCTGCCCTGCTGGCAACTTCCTTTCCCATACTGGAGGAATTTGCACTCACTTAGACTAAATTTAGTTTTGCAGTCTCTTATTAGTTGGTTTTTCTCTTCTACATTTGCTAGCCAACAACGGCTTCTAAAAATAAAACTAGATTTTGTTCGGCATACCGGACAATACCATTTGACTTGTTAGTCAAAATGCGTCTCTCTGCGCCACTTCGTTATGCATCTGTAGCAAAATTTGTGTTTGCACTTTTCTAATATGCCGAAGATATTTTCTGGCTCATCCTTCTCTATCACATTCCTTAGACAGATCCTGCAGGATATATTTGCTGATTGATTCACTCTTTCGTTGTACGCCTTGCGCCCTCCTAACTTTTTCTCTCGTTTTCCTTGTTGATATTCTATATCTTTGTCCATAGCCTCACTATATAAAAGACACAGAGGCACGTACCTCTTACATAACAAAATAAAGAAATGTATCCACAAAATTAAACTGAATACAGAACGGTTAAGTAACAAAATCCGTCATTTTTGCTCTAACAAAGTCATCCGTCTGCACATAGGGAGCACATATAAACATAATTATTCTCCAGTTCCTAACATTTCTTATGTTACCACTGAGGACAAACAACACAGTATCCGCTGTGTCCCAGTGCAATTCCGCATATCATGTTCATAGTTCAAACTGTGTACAGAGCATATTGAACTGTAATTGGAATTGGTTGTGGTTTTCGCATTTCTTATGCCATTTCTTCCCTTTGGTCCTGCAGATGGTGGGCCAGGTTCAGAACCAACAGTTTTTGTAACAGTTGGGGGTTGCTAATTTCATTTTTCCTGATTGAAATTTCTAAAGCTATTTTGAAGTTTTCGGTAGCTGCCGTTACATTTCCTTTAATGTAACAAAACCTTGTAAAACTATTACAATTGGTACCTTCTTTGATAAGACCTAAGCCTAAGGCTTGAGTCATATTGCCAGCTCCAATAAAGCCAATGTTAAGTTGAAATAACTCCGGCAACTGTATTTCCATGTTGGAATTGTCAAAAGTTTACTTCTTTTACACCTTAATATATTTTAAATTTCACTTCGCAACAGTATCCAAAAGAAATATCCAACTTCTGTTGTGCTTCTCCGGTACTTAAAAGCACTGAAACCCAAGCTATCAAGTACTAATCATACTTTTTGCAAAATCACCGCATACGCAAGGCCAAAGCGCAAGGCTCAGCATGTCCCAATGTTGTCACTGCCCCCCGCCCCCCAAGTAGTTGATTTCCTTGCGGAAGAGCTGGCACTTCTTCGCGTTCAGCTTCGAGTTGGTCACCTGCAGTCTCTGTAACACCTTACTCAGATTCTCGAGATGGTCTTCAAAAGTCTTCCCGACAACGATGTCGTCCAGGCAGGCGTCGTAAGTCACGTCTCTCACCACTGACTCCATGAGGCGTTGGAAGGTAGCTGGTGCATTGCAGACGACGTTGTGATCCTTCACCTGGTGAATCGTTGTTAGGTGACATGTTGAAGTTTTCCGAAGAGTGATATGAAAGGATGAAATATATAAATCTGTGCATATCGACGGTTTGATTGAAAGTTGTGATAAGGGAAATATTTAAACTTGTTTCACTGTCCAACTAGGTGGAACCGAAATAGCTGGAAATATAAGGTGGTTTGAACTTAAAGTACGTGCCCAAATTAAGCAGATTTTCAGGTAAAAAGTGCCCCTTAAAATCCAACCTCTGCGGTCCTCATCCCGAGGGGTGGGCAACAGGAAGTAGGGGACTGACTGATGGGGTGATGTACGGTGGGGACTTGGTGTACCCCAGGACCGCTACGGCTGCCGAGAAGGCCCATCAGTAACCCCGAAAACTGGCAGAAGAGGCTCTGGTGTAATCTCTCGGTTGGGTTCCTCCGCGAGGTAAGAGTGTTCCTTCAAACGCCCAGATATGGTTCACTTCGGTGTTTGACCCCATTTATTTTTTGTTCTTTTTCTTTTTCCTCCCTGAGCACATGTCTGACGGGTAACATAGCGCGGGTGGTTGGAGGGGGAAGCGCAAGGGGTGACTGGGTAACGCGTAACTCCCAGCCTGCACACTGCGACCTGTTTGTGTTTTCCTTTTCTTGACAATGCACTGAACACACGATTTCACCCGGCCTGGTATTTTTACGAGGTTGAGAAGCGAACTAGGTGAAGAGGTAGACTACACTGAAATCCCACTCGCTTCCCCCCAGGGGCCTACTGCAGTATGATATGAACGGTGCCTCACCCCTTGAGGTACCTGTTGGGATGATCTGGATTGCCTTGAAGTTGCCGATGTTCCTGGCTCTTCCAAAGCTGACAGGTCAATCGCTGGTGGAGACGTCTCGTTCGAGGGCTCCTCAATTGTCTGAGGAGCGGACTGGTTCCTACCAAGCATCGCAGATGACAAATCTTGCTGCTAATGGCTTGTTTCGGCAGACAACGGTTCCTCCCTCTTCTGCTGCAGCTGCTGGAAGTGCATCTCCTCTCGAGGTAAGGGGAGCTGGTCTTGGACAGCGATATCTGTAGCATTATTCTACTTCGCTAAGGATTTCATTACGGTTCCCAAAATTTCCCTCGTGAACGGAATAAAATTGGGAACGGGTGGTAGTTAAGTTCTTAAACTCTTGCTACAACTGGAACCTCCAGTACAGGTCAAGCAGGAACCCTGGCCACCTCTTTTAGCGACATGTCCAACGGAATGTTGTAACTTGGGAAAAAGTTCTGAAGCAACAATTGCTTTATTGAATAACTTTGAACATATTTATCGTAATCATAAATTTATTTTTATCACAAATTGCCATTTAGGCATTTTAACAATTTTATGAGTTTAAGTGTTATTTTAGTCTTTGGTATAGCTTAGAGTGTTTATTTGTTCTTGATTTTATTATGACTGTGTTTTAGTCCTCTTTTAGCGGGTTTTTAATATGATTGGCTTATTAAGGGTGCTGAGACCTTGCAGTTGTGCGCCCTGTTTATACAAATAAGGTTATAGGTTACATTTCAAAGATGTACTTACAGCATGTATCCTAAAGCAGCAAACACTGCAGTTCAGTATAAGTGGTTCTTCTTGCTACCACAAGCACATTTAATTACTCTGTTGGTATGGGCTGTTTTCATCCCTTATAACTGTATCTTTATAAAAACAGAGTTGTCAGTTATTTTCCAACGATAATTTGCAGCATGCATCGTGAAGTTACAAACAGAACTATTCAACATAAGTGCTTCTTCATTTTTGCCACCACAAGTAGATTCGAATTCTTCGGCGAAGTTGGGGCAGGTTTTATCCGGAAACTGTTTATGAAAACAAGGTTATATGTTTTATTTCATATTGTAATATTCCTCGCTGCCAGGCGCTATCCGGGATCTCAATTTTTACTAAATGCTGAAAAATGTATAATACTCACAATTGTAATACTCACTAAAAGATCATAAACCCGATCGCTCAATACTGGGAAGATTCTTGTGTCCAGAAACTCTTCTGCCCTCTGTGCATTCGGAAAAGACATGCACACGATCCTCCACAGGGGCACAAGGTCCCTGAACTCCCTCAAACTCTGTAGCCTCGGGTCGTCTAGACGCCGGGACTCGTATGCCAGAAGAATTCCATTAATTAGATCTTCAAGCTGCTCCAGTTGATAAGGCATTGGAGGCGGTGGCTAGGTGTTAGCTTAATCCTTAGTGCAGCATATCTGCAAACATTTACAAAATTCAGTGAAACTCCCAGCTATACAGCATAAATCTCCCTTACGGCGTCATAAAAAAGCTGGGAGTTGCTGTTCACTTCGCACTTACCTCAGTTTTTTTTTTGTCACAACGGAAACAGTTCTATGCATCTGCTGCCCTGCTGGCAACTTCCTTTCCCATACTGGAGGAATTTGCACTCAATTAGACTAAATTTAGTTTTGCAGTCACTTATTAGTTGGTTTTTCTCTTCTACATTTGCTAGCCAACAATGGCTTTTAAAAATAAAACTAGATTTTGTTCGGCATACCGTACAATACCATTTGACTTGTTAGTCAAAATGCGTCTCTCTGCGCCACTTCGTTATGCATCTGTAGCAAAATTTGTGTTTGCACTTTTCTAATATGCCGAAGATATTTTCTGGCTCATCCTTCTCTATCACATTCCTTAGACAGATCCTGCAGGATATATTTGCTGATTGATTCACTCTTTCGTTGTACGCCTTGCGCCCTCCTAACTTTTTCTCTCGTTTTCCTTGTTGATATTCTATATCTTTGTCCATAGCCGCACTATATAAAAGACACAGAGGCACGTACCTCTTACATAACAAAATAAAGAAATGTATCCACAAAATTAAACTGAATACAGAACGGTTAAGTAACAAAATCCGTCATTTTTGCTCTAACAAAGTCATCCGTCTGCACATAGGGAGCACATATAAACATAATTATTCTCCAGTTCCTAACATTTCTTATGTTACCACTGAGGACAAACAACACAGTATCCGCTGTGTCCCAGTGCAATTCCGCATATCATGTTCATAGTTCAAACTGTGTACAGAGCATATTGAACTGTAATTGGAATTGGTTGTGGTTTTCGCATTTCTTATGCCATTTCTTCCCTTTGGTCCTGCAGATGGTGGGCCAGGTTCAGAACCAACAGTTTTTGTAACAGTTGGGGGTACGGTATGCACCTATGCAGACTGCTAATTTCATTTTTCCTGATTGAAATTTCTAAAGCTATTTTGAAGTTTTCGGTAGCTGCCGTTACATTTCCTTTAATGTAACAAAACCTTGTAAAACTATTACAATTGCTACCTTCTTTGATAAGACCTAAGCCTAAGGCTTGAGCCATATTGCCAGCTCCAATAAAGCCAATGTTAAGTTGAAATAACTCCGGCAACTGTATTTCCATGTTGGAATTGTCAAAAGTTTACTTCTTTTACACCTTAATATATTTTAAATTTCACTTCGCAACAGTATCCAAAAGAAATATCCAACTTCTGTTGTGCTTCTCCGGTACTTAAAAGCACTGAAACCCAAGCTATCAAGTACTAATCATACTTTTTGCAAAATCACCGCATACGCAAGGCCAAAGCGCAAGGCTCAGCATGTCCCAATGTTGTCACTGCCCCCCGCCCCCCAAGTAGTTGATTTCCTTGCGGAAGAGCTGGCACTTCTTCGCGTTCAGCTTCGAGTTGGTCACCTGCAGTCTCTGTAACACCTTACTCAGATTCTCGAGATGGTCTTCAAAAGTCTTCCCGACAACGATGTCGTCCAGGCAGGCGTCGTAAGTCAGGTCTCTCACCACTGACTCCATGAGGCGTTGGAAGGTAGCTGGTGCATTGCAGACGACGTTGTGATCCTTCACCTGGTGAATCGTTGTTAGGTGACATGTTGAAGTTTTCCGAAGCGTGATATGAAAGGATGAAATATATAAATCTGTGCATATCGACGGTTTGATTGCAAGTTGTGATAAGGGAAATATTTAAACTTGTTTCACTGTCCAACTAGGTGGAACCGAAATAGCTGGAAATATAAGGTGGTTTGAACTTAAAGTACGTGCCCAAATTAAGCAGATTTTCAGGTAAAAAGTGCCCCTTAAAATCCAACCTCTGCGGTCCTCATCCCGAGGGGTGGGCAACAGGAAGTAGGGGACTGACTGATGGGGTGATGTACGGTGGGGACTTGGTGTACCCCAGGACCGCTACGGCTGCCGAGAAGGCCCATCAGTAACCCCGAAAACTGGCAGAAGAGGCTCTGGTGTAATCTCTCGATTGGGTTCCTCCGCGAGGTAAGAGTGTTCCTTCAAACGCCCAGATATGATTCACTTCGGTGTTTGACCCCATTTATTTTTTGTTCTTTTTCTTTTTCCTCCCTGAACACATGTCTGACGGGTAACATAGCGCGGGTGGTTGGAGGGGGAAGCGCAAGGGGTGACTGGGTAACGCGTAACTCCCAGCCTGCACACTGCGACCTGTTTGTGTTTTCCTTTTCTTGACAATGCACTGAACACACGATTTCACCCGGCCTGGTATTTTTACGAGGTTGAGAAGCGAACTAGGTGAAGAGGTAGACTACACTGAAATCCCACTCGCTTCCCCCCAGGGGCCTACTCCAGTATGATATGAACGGTGCCTCACCCCTTGAGGTACCTGTTGGGATGATCTGGATTGCCTTGAAGTTGCCGATGTTCCTGGCTCTTCCAAAGCTGACAGGTCAATCGCTGGTGGAGACGTCTCGTTCGAGGGCTCCTCAATTGTCTGAGGAGCGGACTGGTTCCTACCAAGCATCGCAGATGACAAATCTTGCTGCTAATGGCCTGTTTCGGCAGACAACGGTTCCTCCCTCTTCTGCTGCAGCTGCTGGAAGTGCATCTCCTCTCGAGGTAAGGGGAGCTGGTCTTGGACAGCGATATCTGTAGCATTATTCTACTTCGCTAAGGATTTCATTACGGTTCCCAAAATTTCCCTCGTGAACGGAATAAAATTGGGAACGGGTGGTAGTTAAGTTCTTAAACTCTTGCTACAACTGGAACCTCCAGTACAGGTCAAGCAGGAAACCTGGCCACCTCTTTTAGCGACATGTCCAACGGAATGTTGTAACTTGGGAAAAAGTTCTGAAGCAACAATTGCTTTATTGAATAACTTTGAACATATTTATCGTAATCATAAATTTATTTTTATCACAAATTGCCATTTAGGCATTTTAACAATTTTATGAGTTTAAGTGTTATTTTAGTCTTTGGTATAGCTTAGAGTGTTTATTTGTTCTTGATTTTATTATGACTGTGTTTTAGTCCTCTTTTAGCGGGTTTTTAATATGATTGGCTTATTAAGGGTGCTGAGACCTTGCAGTTGAGCGCCCTGTTTATACAAATAAGGTTATAGGTTACATTTCAAAGATGTACTTACAGCATGTATCCTAAAGCAGCAAACACTGCAGTTCAGTATAAGTGGTTCTTCTTGCTACCACAAGCACATTTAATTACTCTGTTGGTATGGGCTGTTTTCATCCCTTATAACTGTATCTTTATAAAAACAGAGTTGTCAGTTATCTTCCAACGATAATTTGCAGCATGCATCGTGAAGTTACAAACAGAACTATTCAACATAAGTGCTTCTTCATTTTTGCCACCACAAGTAGATTCGAATTCTTCGGCGAAGTTGGGGCAGGTTTTATCCGGAAACTGTTTATGAAAACAAGGTTATATGTTTTATTTCATATTGTAATATTCCTCGCTGCCAGGCGCTATCCGGGATCTCAATTTTTACTAAATGCTGAAAAATGTATAATACTCACAATTGTAATACTCAAGATCATAAACCCGATCGCTCAATACTGGGAAGATTCTTGTGTCCAGAAACTCTTCTGCCCTCTGTGCATTCGGAAAAGACATGCACACGATCCTCCACAGGGGCACAAGGTCCCTGAACTCCCTCAAACTCTGTAGCCTCGGGTCGTCTAGACGCCGGGACTCGTAGGCGAAAACAATTCCATCAATTAGATCTTCAAGCTGCTCCAGTTGATATGGCATTGGAGGCGGTGGATAGGTGTTAGCTTAATCCTTAGTGCAGGATATCTGCAAACATTTACAAAATTCAGTGAAACTCCCAGCTATACAGCATAAATCTCCCTTACGGCGTCATAAAAAAGCTGGGAGTTGCTGTTCACTTCGCACTTACCTCAGTTTTTTTTTGTCACAACGGAAACAGTTCTATGCATCTGCTGCCCTGCTGGCAACTTCCTTTCCCATACTGGAGGAATTTGCACTCAATTAGACTAAATTTAGTTTTGCAGTCTCTTATTAGTTGGTTTTTCTCTTCTACATTTGCTAGCCAACAATGGCTTTTAAAAATAAAACTAGATTTTGTTCGGCATACCGGACAATACCATTTGACTTGTTAGTCAAAATGCGTCTCTCTGCGCCACTTCGTTATGCATCTGTAGCAAAATTTGTGTTTGCACTTTTCTAATATGCCGAAGATATTTTCTGGCTCATCCTTCTCTATCACATTCCTTAGACAGATCCTGCAGGATATATTTGCTGATTGATTCACTCTTTCGTTGTACGCCTTGCGCCCTCCTAACTTTTTCTCTCGTTTTCCTTGTTGATATTCTATATCTTTGTCCATAGCCGCACTATATAAAAGACACAGAGGCACGTACCTCTTACATAACAAAGTAAAGAAATGTATCCACAAAATTAAACTGAATACAGAACGGTTAAGTAACAAAATCCGTCATTTTTGCTCTAACAAAGTCATCCGTCTGCACATAGGGAGCACATATAAACATAATTATTCTCCAGTTCCTAACATTTCTTATGTTACCACTGAGGACAAACAACACAGTATCCACTGTGTCCCAGTGCAATTCCGCATATCATGTTCATAGTTCAAACTGTGTACAGAGCATATTGAACTGTAATTGGAATTGGTTGTGGTTTTCGCATTTCTTATGCCATTTCTTCCCTTTGGTCCTGCAGATGGTGGGCCAGGTTCAGAACCAACAGTTTTTGTAACAGTTGGGGTACGGTATGCACCTATGCAGACTGCTAATTTCATTTTTCCTGATTGAAATTTCTAAAGCTATTTTGAAGTTTTCGGTAGCTGCCGTTACATTTCCTTTAATGTAACAAAACCTTGTAAAACTATTACAATTGGTACCTTCTTCGATAAGACCTAAGCCTAAGGCTTGAGCCATATTGCCAGCTCCAATAAAGCCAATGTTAAGTTGAAATAACTCCGGCAACTGTATTTCCATGTTGGAATTGTCAAAAGTTTACTTCTTTTACACCTTAATATATTTTAAATTTCACTTCACAACAGTATCCAAAAGAAATATCCAACTTCTGTTGTGCTTCTCCGGTACTTAAAAGAACTGAAACCCAAGCTATCAAGTACTAATCATACTTTTTGCAAAATCACCGCATACGCAAGGCCAAAGCGCAAGGCTCAGCATGTCCCAATGTTGTCACTGCCCCCCACCCCCCAAGTAGTTGATTTCCTTGCGGAAGAGCTGGCACTTCTTCGCGTTCAGCTTCGAGTTGGTCACCTGCAGTCTCTGTAACACCTTACTCAGATTCTCGAGATGGTCTTCAAAAGTCTTCCCGACAACGATGTCGTCCAGGCAGGTGTCGTAAGTCAGGTCTCTCACCACTGACTCCATGAGGCGTTGGAAGGTAGCTGGTGCATTGCAGACGACGTTGTGATCCTTCACGTGGTGAATCGTTGTTAGGTGACATGTTGAAGTTTTCCGAAGAGTGATATGAAAGGATGAAATATATATATATCTGTGCATATCGACGGTTTGATTGCAAGTTGTGATAAGGGAAATATTTAAACTTGTTTCACTGTCCAACTAGGTGGAACCGAAATAGCTGGAAATATAAGGTGGTTTGAACTTAAAGTACGTGCCCAAATTAAGCAGATTTTCAGGTAAAAAGTGCCCCTTAAAATCCAACCTCTGCGGTCCTCATCCCGAGGGGTGGGCAACAGGAAGTAGGGGACTGAGTGATGGGGTGATGTACGCTGGGGACTTGGTGTACCCCAGGACCGCTACGGCTGCCGAGAAGGCCCATCAGTAACCCCGAAAACTGGCAGAAGAGGCTCTGGTGTAATCTCTCGATTGGGTTCCTCCGCGAGGTAAGAGTGTTCCTTCAAACGCCCAGATATGATTCACTTCGGTGTTTGACCCCATTTATTTTTTGTTCTTTTTCTTTTTCCTCCCTGAACACATGTCTGACGGGTAACATAGCGCGGGTGGTTGGAGGGGGAAGCGCAAGGGGTGACTGGGTAACGCGTAACTCCCAGCCTGCACACTGCGACCTGTTTGTGTTTTCCTTTTCTTGACAATGCACTGAACACACGATTTCACCCGGCCTGGTATTTTTACGAGGTTGAGAAGCGAACTAGGTGAAGAGGTAGACTACACTGAAATCCCACTCGCTTCCCCCCAGGGGCCTACTCCAGTATGATATGAACGGTGCCTCACCCCTTGAGGTACCTGTTGGGATGATCTGGATTGCCTTGAAGTTGCCGATGTTCCTGGCTCTTCCAAAGCTGACAGGTCAATCGCTGGTGGAGACGTCTCGTTCGAGGGCTCCTCAATTGTCTGAGGAGCGGACTGGTTCCTACCAAGCATCGCAGATGACAAATCTTGCTGCTAATGGCCTGTTTCGGCAGACAACGGTTCCTCCCTCTTCTGCTGCAGCTGCTGGAAGTGCATCTCCTCTCGAGGTAAGGGGAGCTGGTCTTGGACAGCGATATCTGTAGCATTATTCTACTTCGCTAAGGATTTCATTACGGTTCCCAAAATTTCCCTCGTGAACGGAATAAAATTGGGAACGGGTGGTAGTTAAGTTCTTAAACTCTTGCTATAACTGGAACCTCCAGTACAGGTCAAGCAGGAACCCTGGCCACCTCTTTTAGCGACATGTCCAACGGAATGTTGTAACTTGGGAAAAAGTTCTGAAGCAGCAATTGCTTTATTGAATAACTTTGAACATATTTATCGTAATCATAAATTTATTTTTATCACAAATTGCCATTTAGGCATTTTAACAATTTTATGAGTTTAAGTGTTATTTTAGTCTTTGGTATAGCTTAGAGTGTTTATTTGTTCTTGATTTTATTATGACTGTGTTTTAGTCCTCTTTTTGCGGGTTTTTAATATGATTGGCTTATTAAGGGTGCTGAGACCTTGCAGTTGAGCGCCCTGTTTATACAAATAAGGTTATAGGTTACATTTCAAAGATGTACTTACAGCATGTATCCTAAAGCAGCAAACACTGCAGTTCAGTATAAGTGGTTCTTCTTGCTACCACAAGCACATTTAATTACTCTGTTGGTATGGGCTGTTTTCATCCCTTATAACTGTATCTTTATAAATACAGAGTTGTCAGTTATCTTCCAACGATAATTTGCAGCATGCATCGTGAAGTTACAAACAGAACTATTCAACATAAGTGCTTCTTCATTTTTGCCACCACAAGTAGATTCGAATTCTTCGGCGAAGTTGGGGCAGGTTTTATCCGGAAACTGTTTATGAAAACAAGGTTATATGTTTTATTTCATATTGTAATATTCCTCGCTGCCAGGCGCTATCCGGGATCTCAATTTTTACTAAATGCTGAAAAATGTATAATACTCACAATTGTAATACTCACTAAAAGATCATAAACCCGATCGCTCAATACTGGGAAGATTCTTGTGTCCAGAAACTCTTCTGCCCTCTGTGCATTCGGAAAAGACATGCACACGATCCTCCACAGGGGAACAAGGTCCCTGAACTCCCTCAAACTCTGTAGCCTCGGGTCGTCTAGACGCCGGGACTCGTATGCCAGAAGAATTCCATTAATTAGATCTTCAAGCTGCTCCAGTTGATAAGGCATTGGAGGCGGTGGCTAGGTGTTAGCTTAATCCTTAGTGCAGGATATCTGCAAACATTTACAAAATTCAGTGAAACTCCCAGCTATACAGCATAAATCTCCCTTACGGCGTCATAAAAAAGCTGGGAGTTGCTGTTCACTTCGCACTTACCTCAGTTTTTTTTTTTTTTTTTTTTGTCACAACGGAAACAGTTCTATGCATCTGCTGCCCTGCTGGCAACTTCCTTTCCCGTACTGGAGGAATTTGCACTCAATTAGACTAAATTTAGTTTTGCAGTCTCTTATTAGTTGGTTTTTCTCTTCTACATTTGCTAGCCAACAATGGCTTTTAAAAATAAAACTAGATTTTGTTCGGCATACCGGACAATACCATTTGACTTGTTAGTCAAAATGCGTCTCTCTGCGCCACTTCGTTATGCATCTGTAGCAAAATTTGTGTTTGCTCTTTTCTAATATGCCGAAGATATTTTCTGGCTCATCCTTCTCTATCACATTCCTTAGACAGATCCTGCAGGATATATTTGCTGATTGATTCACTCTTTCGTTGTACGCCTTGCGCCCTCCTAACTTTTTCTCTCGTTTTCCTTGTTGATATTCTATATCTTTGTCCATAGCCGCACTATATAAAAGACACAGAGGCACGTACCTCTTACATAACAAAATAAAGAAATGTATCCACAAAATTAAACTGAATACAGAACGGTTAAGTAACAAAATCCGTCATTTTTGCTCTAACAAAGTCATCCGTCTGCACATAGGGAGCACATATAAACATAATTATTCTCCAGTTCCTAACATTTCTTATGTTACCACTGAGGACAAACAACACAGTATCCGCTGTGTCCCAGTGCAATTCCGCATATCATGTTCATAGTTCAAACTGTGTACAGAGCATATTGAACTGTAATTGGAATTGGTTGTGGTTTTCGCATTTCTTATGCCATTTCTTCCCTTTGGTCCTGCAGATGGTGGGCCAGGTTCAGAACCAACAGTTTTTGTAACAGTTGGGGGTACGGTATGCACCTATGCAGACTGCTAATTTCATTTTTCCTGATTGAAATTTCTAAAGCTATTTTGAAGTTTTCGGTAGCTGCCGTTACATTTCCTTTAATGTAACAAAACCTTGTAAAACTATTACAATTGGTACCTTCTTCGATAAGACCTAAGCCTAAGGCTTGAGCCATATTGCCAGCTCCAATAAAGCCAATGTTAAGTTGAAATAACTCCGGCAACTGTATTTCCATGTTGGAATTGTCAAAAGTTTACTTCTTTTACACCTTAATATATTTTAAATTTCACTTCACAACAGTATCCAAAAGAAATATCCAACTTCTGTTGTGCTTCTCCGGTACTTAAAAGCACTGAAACCCAAGCTATCAAGTACTAATCATACTTTTTGCAAAATCACCGCATACGCAAGGCCAAAGCGCAAGGCTCAGCATGTCCCAATGTTGTCACTGCCCCCCGCCCCCCAAGTAGTTGATTTCCTTGCGGAAGAGCTGGCACTTCTTCGCGTTCAGCTTCGAGTTGGTCACCTGCAGTCTCTGTAACACCTTACTCAGATTCTCGAGATGGTCTTCAAAAGTCTTCCCGACAACGATGTCGTCCAGGCAGGCGTCGTAAGTCAGGTCTCTCACCACTGACTCCATGAGGCGTTGGAAGGTAGCTGGTGCATTGCAGACGACGTTGTGATCCTTCACCTGGTGAATCGTTGTTAGGTGACATGTTGAAGTTTTCCGAAGAGTGATATGAAAGGATGAAATATATAAATCTGTGCATATCGACGGTTTGATTGCAAGTTGTGATAAGGGAAATATTTAAACTTGTTTCACTGTCCAACTAGGTGGAACCGAAATAGCTGGAAATATAAGGTGGTTTGAACTTAAAGTACGTGCCCATATTAAGCAGATTTTCAGGTAAAAAGTGCCCCTTAAAATCCAACCTCTGCGGTCCTCATCCCGAGGGGTGGGCAACAGGAAGTAGGGGACTGACTGATGGGGTGATGTACGGTGGGGACTTGGTGTACCCCAGGACCGCTACGGCTGCCGAGAAGGCCCATCAGTAACCCCGAAAACTGGCAGAAGAGGCTCTGGTGTAATCTCTCGATTGGGTTCCTCCGCGAGGTAAGAGTGTTCCTTCAAACGCCCAGATATGATTCACTTCGGTGTTTGACCCCATTTATTTTTTGTTCTTTTTCTTTTTCCTCCCTGAACACATGTCTGACGGGTAACATAGCGCGGGTGGTTGGAGGGGGAAGCGCAAGGGGTGACTGGGTAACGCGTAACTCCCAGCCTGCACACTGCGACCTGTTTGTGTTTTCTTTTCTTGACAATGCACTGAACACACGATTTCACCCGGCCTGGTATTTTTACGAGGTTGAGAAGCGAACTAGGTGAAGAGGTAGACTACACTGAAATCCCACTCGCTTCCCCCCAGGGGCCTACTCCAGTATGATATGAACGGTGCCTCACCCCTTGAGGTACCTGTTGGGATGATCTGGATTGCCTTGAAGTTGCCGATGTTCCTGGCTCTTCCAAAGCTGACAGGTCAATCGCTGGTGGAGACGTCTCGTTCGAGGGCTCCTCAATTGTCTGAGGAGCGGACTGGTTCCTACCAAGCATCGCAGATGACAAATCTTGCTGCTAATGGCCTGTTTCGGCAGACAACGGTTCCTCCCTCTTCTGCTGCAGCTGCTGGAAGTGCATCTCCTCTCGAGGTAAGGGGAGCTGGTCTTGGACAGCGATATCTGTAGCATTATTCTACTTCGCTAAGGATTTCATTACGGTTCCCAAAATTTCCCTCGTGAACGGAACAAAATTGGGAACGGGTGGTAGTTAAGTTCTTAAACTCTTGCTATAACTGGAACCTCCAGTACAGGTCAAGCAGGAACCCTGGCCACCTCTTTTAGCGACATGTCCAACGGAATGTTGTAACTTGGGAAAAAGTTCTGAAGCAACAATTGCTTTATTGAATAACTTTGAACATATTTATCGTAATCATAAATGTATTTTTATCACAAATTGCCATTTAGGCATTTTAACAATTTTATGAGTTTAAGTGTTATTTTAGTCTTTGGTATAGCTTAGAGTGTTTATTTGTTCTTGATTTTATTATGACTGTGTTTTAGTCCTCTTTTTGCGGGTTTTTAATATGATTGGCTTATTAAGGGTGCTGAGACCTTGCAGTTGAGCGCCCTGTTTATACAAATAAGGTTATAGGTTACATTTCAAAGATGTACTTACAGCATGTATCCTAAAGCAGCAAACACTGCAGTTCAGTATAAGTGGTTCTTCTTGCTACCACAAGCACATTTAATTACTCTGTTGGTATGGGCTGTTTTCATCCCTTATAACTGTATCTTTATAAAAACAGAGTTGTCAGTTATCTTCCAACGATAATTTGCAGCATGCATCGTGAAGTTACAAACAGAACTATTCAACATAAGTGCTTCTTCATTTTTGCCACCACAAGTAGATTCGAATTCTTCGGCGAAGTTGGGGCAGGTTTTATCCGGAAACTGTTTATGAAAACAAGGTTATATGTTTTATTTCATATTGTAATATTCCTCGCTGCCAGGCGCTATCCGGGATCTCAATTTTTACTAAATGCTGAAAAATGTATAATACTCACAATTGTAATACTCACTAAAAGATCATAAACCCGATCGCTCAATACTGGGAAGATTCTTGTGTCCAGAAACTCTTCTGCCCTCTGTGCATTCGGAAAAGACATGCACACGATCCTCCACAGGGGCACAAGGTCCCTGAACTCCCTCAAACTCTGTAGCCTCGGGTCGTCTAGACGCCGGGACTCGTAGGCGAAAACAATTCCATCAATTAGATCTTCAAGCTGCTCCAGTTGATATGGCATTGGAGGCGGTGGATAGGTGTTAGCTTAATCCTTAGTGCAGGATATCTGCAAACATTTACAAAATTCAGTGAAACTCCCAGCTATACAGCATAAATCTCCCTTACGGCGTCATAAAAAAGCTGGGAGTTGCTGTTCACTTCGCACTTACCTCAGTTTTTTTTTGTCACAACGGAAACAGTTCTATGCATCTGCTGCCCTGCTGGCAACTTCCTTTCCCATACTGGAGGAATTTGCACTCAATTAGACTAAATTTAGTTTTGCAGTCTCTTATTAGTTGGTTTTTCTCTTCTACATTTGCTAGCCAACAATGGCTTTTAAAAATAAAACTAGATTTTGTTCGGCATACCGGACAATACCATTTGACTTGTTAGTCAAAATGCGTCTCTCTGCGCCACTTCGTTATGCATCTGTAGCAAAATTTGTGTTTGCACTTTTCTAATATGCCGAAGATATTTTCTGGCTCATCCTTCTCTATCACATTCCTTAGACAGATCCTGCAGGATATATTTGCTGATTGATTCACTCTTTCGTTGTACGCCTTGCGCCCTCCTAACTTTTTCTCTCGTTTTCCTTGTTGATATTCTATATCTTTGTCCATAGCCGCACTATATAAAAGACACAGAGGCACGTACCTCTTACATAACAAAGTAAAGAAATGTATCCACAAAATTAAACTGAATACAGAACGGTTAAGTAACAAAATCCGTCATTTTTGCTCTAACAAAGTCATCCGTCTGCACATAGGGAGCACATATAAACATAATTATTCTCCAGTTCCTAACATTTCTTATGTTACCACTGAGGACAAACAACACAGTATCCACTGTGTCCCAGTGCAATTCCGCATATCATGTTCATAGTTCAAACTGTGTACAGAGCATATTGAACTGTAATTGGAATTGGTTGTGGTTTTCGCATTTCTTATGCCATTTCTTCCCTTTGGTCCTGCAGATGGTGGGCCAGGTTCAGAACCAACAGTTTTTGTAACAGTTGGGGTACGGTATGCACCTATGCAGACTGCTAATTTCATTTTTCCTGATTGAAATTTCTAAAGCTATTTTGAAGTTTTCGGTAGCTGCCGTTACATTTCCTTTAATGTAACAAAACCTTGTAAAACTATTACAATTGGTACCTTCTTCGATAAGACCTAAGCCTAAGGCTTGAGCCATATTGCCAGCTCCAATAAAGCCAATGTTAAGTTGAAATAACTCAGGCAACTGTATTTCCATGTTGGAATTGTCAAAAGTTTACTTTTTTTACACCTTAATATATTTTAAATTTCACTTCACAACAGTATCCAAAAGAAATATCCAACTTCTGTTGTGCTTCTCCGGTACTTAAAAGAACTGAAACCCAAGCTATCAAGTACTAATCATACTTTTTGCAAAATCACCGCATACGCAAGGCCAAAGCGCAAGGCTCAGCATGTCCCAATGTTGTCACTGCCCCCCACCCCCCAAGTAGTTGATTTCCTTGCGGAAGAGCTGGCACTTCTTCGCGTTCAGCTTCGAGTTGGTCACCTGCAGTCTCTGTAACACCTTACTCAGATTCTCGAGATGGTCTTCAAAAGTCTTCCCGACAACGATGTCGTCCAGGCAGGTGTCGTAAGTCAGGTCTCTCACCACTGACTCCATGAGGCGTTGGAAGGTAGCTGGTGCATTGCAGACGACGTTGTGATCCTTCACGTGGTGAATCGTTGTTAGGTGACATGTTGAAGTTTTCCGAAGAGTGATATGAAAGGATGAAATATATATATATATCTGTGCATATCGACGGTTTGATTGCAAGTTGTGATAAGGGAAATATTTAAACTTGTTTCACTGTCCAACTAGGTGGAACCGAAATAGCTGGAAATATAAGGTGGTTTGAACTTAAAGTACGTGCCCAAATTAAGCAGATTTTCAGGTAAAAAGTGCCCCTTAAAATCCAACCTCTGCGGTCCTCATCCCGAGGGGTGGGCAACAGGAAGTAGGGGACTGGGTGATGGGGTGATGTACGCTGGGGACTTGGTGTACCCCAGGACCGCTACGGCTGCCGAGAAGGCCCATCAGTAACCCCGAAAACTGGCAGAAGAGGCTCTGGTGTAATCTCTCGATTGGGTTCCTCCGCGAGGTAAGAGTGTTCCTTCAAACGCCCAGATATGATTCACTTCGGTGTTTGACCCCATTTATTTTTTGTTCTTTTTCTTTTTCCTCCCTGAACACATGTCTGACGGGTAACATAGCGCGGGTGGTTGGAGGGGGAAGCGCAAGGGGTGACTGGGTAACGCGTAACTCCCAGCCTGCACACTGCGACCTGTTTGTGTTTTCCTTTTCTTGACAATGCACTGAACACACGATTTCACCCGGCCTGGTATTTTTACGAGGTTGAGAAGCGAACTAGGTGAAGAGGTAGACTACACTGAAATCCCACTCGCTTCCCCCCAGGGGCCTACTCCAGTATGATATGAACGGTGCCTCACCCCTTGAGGTACCTGTTGGGATGATCTGGATTGCCTTGAAGTTGCCGATGTTCCTGGCTCTTCCAAAGCTGACAGGTCAATCGCTGGTGGAGACGTCTCGTTCGAGGGCTCCTCAATTGTCTGAGGAGCGGACTGGTTCCTACCAAGCATCGCAGATGACAAATCTTGCTGCTAATGGCCTGTTTCGGCAGACAACGGTTCCTCCCTCTTCTGCTGCAGCTGCTGGAAGTGCATCTCCTCTCGAGGTAAGGGGAGCTGGTCTTGGACAGCGATATCTGTAGCATTATTCTACTTCGCTAAGGATTTCATTACGGTTCCCAAAATTTCCCTCGTGAACGGAATAAAATTGGGAACGGGTGGTAGTTAAGTTCTTAAACTCTTGCTATAACTGGAACCTCCAGTACAGGTCAAGCAGGAACCCTGGCCACCTCTTTTAGCGACATGTCCAACGGAATGTTGTAACTTGGGAAAAAGTTCTGAAGCAGCAATTGCTTTATTGAATAACTTTGAACATATTTATCGTAATCATAAATTTATTTTTATCACAAATTGCCATTTAGGCATTTTAACAATTTTATGAGTTTAAGTGTTATTTTAGTCTTTGGTATAGCTTAGAGTGTTTATTTGTTCTTGATTTTATTATGACTGTGTTTTAGTCCTCTTTTTGCGGGTTTTTAATATGATTGGCTTATTAAGGGTGCTGAGACCTTGCAGTTGAGCGCCCTGTTTATACAAATAAGGTTATAGGTTACATTTCAAAGATGTACTTACAGCATGTATCCTAAAGCAGCAAACACTGCAGTTCAGTATAAGTGGTTCTTCTTGCTACCACAAGCACATTTAATTACTCTGTTGGTATGGGCTGTTTTCATCCCTTATAACTGTATCTTTATAAATACAGAGTTGTCAGTTATCTTCCAACGATAATTTGCAGCATGCATCGTGAAGTTACAAACAGAACTATTCAACATAAGTGCTTCTTCATTTTTGCCACCACAAGTAGATTCGAATTCTTCGGCGAAGTTGGGGCAGGTTTTATCCGGAAACTGTTTATGAAAACAAGGTTATATGTTTTATTTCATATTGTAATATTCCTCGCTGCCAGGCGCTATCCGGGATCTCAATTTTTACTAAATGCTGAAAAATGTATAATACTCACAATTGTAATACTCACTAAAAGATCATAAACCCGATCGCTCAATACTGGGAAGATTCTTGTGTCCAGAAACTCTTCTGCCCTCTGTGCATTCGGAAAAGACATGCACACGATCCTCCACAGGGGAACAAGGTCCCTGAACTCCCTCAAACTCTGTAGCCTCGGGTCGTCTAGACGCCGGGACTCGTATGCCAGAAGAATTCCATTAATTAGATCTTCAAGCTGCTCCAGTTGATAAGGCATTGGAGGCGGTGGCTAGGTGTTAGCTTAATCCTTAGTGCAGGATATCTGCAAACATTTACAAAATTCAGTGAAACTCCCAGCTATACAGCATAAATCTCCCTTACGGCGTCATAAAAAAGCTGGGAGTTGCTGTTCACTTCGCACTTACCTCAGTTTTTTTTTTTTTTTTGTCACAACGGAAACAGTTCTATGCATCTGCTGCCCTGCTGGCAACTTCCTTTCCCGTACTGGAGGAATTTGCACTCAATTAGACTAAATTTAGTTTTGCAGTCTCTTATTAGTTGGTTTTTCTCTTCTACATTTGCTAGCCAACAATGGCTTTTAAAAATAAAACTAGATTTTGTTCGGCATACCGGACAATACCATTTGACTTGTTAGTCAAAATGCGTCTCTCTGCGCCACTTCGTTATGCATCTGTAGCAAAATTTGTGTTTGCTCTTTTCTAATATGCCGAAGATATTTTCTGGCTCATCCTTCTCTATCACATTCCTTAGACAGATCCTGCAGGATATATTTGCTGATTGATTCACTCTTTCGTTGTACGCCTTGCGCCCTCCTAACTTTTTCTCTCGTTTTCCTTGTTGATATTCTATATCTTTGTCCATAGCCGCACTATATAAAAGACACAGAGGCACGTACCTCTTACATAACAAAATAAAGAAATGTATCCACAAAATTAAACTGAATACAGAACGGTTAAGTAACAAAATCCGTCATTTTTGCTCTAACAAAGTCATCCGTCTGCACATAGGGAGCACATATAAACATAATTATTCTCCAGTTCCTAACATTTCTTATGTTACCACTGAGGACAAACAACACAGTATCCGCTGTGTCCCAGTGCAATTCCGCATATCATGTTCATAGTTCAAACTGTGTACAGAGCATATTGAACTGTAATTGGAATTGGTTGTGGTTTTCGCATTTCTTATGCCATTTCTTCCCTTTGGTCCTGCAGATGGTGGGCCAGGTTCAGAACCAACAGTTTTTGTAACAGTTGGGGGTACGGTATGCACCTATGCAGACTGCTAATTTCATTTTTCCTGATTGAAATTTCTAAAGCTATTTTGAAGTTTTCGGTAGCTGCCGTTACATTTCCTTTAATGTAACAAAACCTTGTAAAACTATTACAATTGGTACCTTCTTCGATAAGACCTAAGCCTAAGGCTTGAGCCATATTGCCAGCTCCAATAAAGCCAATGTTAAGTTGAAATAACTCCGGCAACTGTATTTCCATGTTGGAATTGTCAAAAGTTTACTTCTTTTACACCTTAATATATTTTAAATTTCACTTCACAACAGTATCCAAAAGAAATATCCAACTTCTGTTGTGCTTCTCCGGTACTTAAAAGCACTGAAACCCAAGCTATCAAGTACTAATCATACTTTTTGCAAAATCACCGCATACGCAAGGCCAAAGCGCAAGGCTCAGCATGTCCCAATGTTGTCACTGCCCCCCGCCCCCCAAGTAGTTGATTTCCTTGCGGAAGAGCTGGCACTTCTTCGCGTTCAGCTTCGAGTTGGTCACCTGCAGTCTCTGTAACACCTTACTCAGATTCTCGAGATGGTCTTCAAAAGTCTTCCCGACAACGATGTCGTCCAGGCAGGCGTCGTAAGTCAGGTCTCTCACCACTGACTCCATGAGGCGTTGGAAGGTAGCTGGTGCATTGCAGACGACGTTGTGATCCTTCACCTGGTGAATCGTTGTTAGGTGACATGTTGAAGTTTTCCGAAGAGTGATATGAAAGGATGAAATATATAAATCTGTGCATATCGACGGTTTGATTGCAAGTTGTGATAAGGGAAATATTTAAACTTGTTTCACTGTCCAACTAGGTGGAACCGAAATAGCTGGAAATATAAGGTGGTTTGAACTTAAAGTACGTGCCCATATTAAGCAGATTTTCAGGTAAAAAGTGCCCCTTAAAATCCAACCTCTGCGGTCCTCATCCCGAGGGGTGGGCAACAGGAAGTAGGGGACTGACTGATGGGGTGATGTACGGTGGGGACTTGGTGTACCCCAGGACCGCTACGGCTGCCGAGAAGGCCCATCAGTAACCCCGAAAACTGGCAGAAGAGGCTCTGGTGTAATCTCTCGATTGGGTTCCTCCGCGAGGTAAGAGTGTTCCTTCAAACGCCCAGATATGATTCACTTCGGTGTTTGACCCCATTTATTTTTTGTTCTTTTTCTTTTTCCTCCCTGAACACATGTCTGACGGGTAACATAGCGCGGGTGGTTGGAGGGGGAAGCGCAAGGGGTGACTGGGTAACGCGTAACTCCCAGCCTGCACACTGCGACCTGTTTGTGTTTTCTTTTCTTGACAATGCACTGAACACACGATTTCACCCGGCCTGGTATTTTTACGAGGTTGAGAAGCGAACTAGGTGAAGAGGTAGACTACACTGAAATCCCACTCGCTTCCCCCCAGGGGCCTACTCCAGTATGATATGAACGGTGCCTCACCCCTTGAGGTACCTGTTGGGATGATCTGGATTGCCTTGAAGTTGCCGATGTTCCTGGCTCTTCCAAAGCTGACAGGTCAATCGCTGGTGGAGACGTCTCGTTCGAGGGCTCCTCAATTGTCTGAGGAGCGGACTGGTTCCTACCAAGCATCGCAGATGACAAATCTTGCTGCTAATGGCCTGTTTCGGCAGACAACGGTTCCTCCCTCTTCTGCTGCAGCTGCTGGAAGTGCATCTCCTCTCGAGGTAAGGGGAGCTGGTCTTGGACAGCGATATCTGTAGCATTATTCTACTTCGCTAAGGATTTCATTACGGTTCCCAAAATTTCCCTCGTGAACGGAATAAAATTGGGAACGGGTGGTAGTTAAGTTCTTAAACTCTTGCTACAACTGGAACCTCCAGTACAGGTCAAGCAGGAAACCTGGCCACCTCTTTTAGCGACATGTCCAACGGAATGTTGTAACTTGGGAAAAAGTTCTGAAGCAACAATTGCTTTATTGAATAACTTTGAACATATTTATCGTAATCATAAATTTATTTTTATCACAAATTGCCATTTAGGCATTTTAACAATTTTATGAGTTTAAGTGTTATTTTAGTCTTTGGTATAGCTTAGAGTGTTTATTTGTTCTTGATTTTATTATGACTGTGTTTTAGTCCTCTTTTAGCGGGTTTTTAATATGATTGGCTTATTAAGGGTGCTGAGACCTTGCAGTTGAGCGCCCTGTTTATACAAATAAGGTTATAGGTTACATTTCAAAGATGTACTTACAGCATGTATCCTAAAGCAGCAAACACTGCAGTTCAGTATAAGTGGTTCTTCTTGCTACCACAAGCACATTTAATTACTCTGTTGGTATGGGCTGTTTTCATCCCTTATAACTGTATCTTTATAAAAACAGAGTTGTCAGTTATCTTCCAACGATAATTTGCAGCATGCATCGTGAAGTTACAAACAGAACTATTCAACATAAGTGCTTCTTCATTTTTGCCACCACAAGTAGATTCGAATTCTTCGGCGAAGTTGGGGCAGGTTTTATCCGGAAACTGTTTATGAAAACAAGGTTATATGTTTTATTTCATATTGTAATATTCCTCGCTGCCAGGCGCTATCCGGGATCTCAATTTTTACTAAATGCTGAAAAATGTATAATACTCACAATTGTAATACTCAAGATCATAAACCCGATCGCTCAATACTGGGAAGATTCTTGTGTCCAGAAACTCTTCTGCCCTCTGTGCATTCGGAAAAGACATGCACACGATCCTCCACAGGGGCACAAGGTCCCTGAACTCCCTCAAACTCTGTAGCCTCGGGTCGTCTAGACGCCGGGACTCGTAGGCGAAAACAATTCCATCAATTAGATCTTCAAGCTGCTCCAGTTGATATGGCATTGGAGGCGGTGGATAGGTGTTAGCTTAATCCTTAGTGCAGGATATCTGCAAACATTTACAAAATTCAGTGAAACTCCCAGCTATACAGCATAAATCTCCCTTACGGCGTCATAAAAAAGCTGGGAGTTGCTGTTCACTTCGCACTTACCTCAGTTTTTTTTTGTCACAACGGAAACAGTTCTATGCATCTGCTGCCCTGCTGGCAACTTCCTTTCCCATACTGGAGGAATTTGCACTCAATTAGACTAAATTTAGTTTTGCAGTCTCTTATTAGTTGGTTTTTCTCTTCTACATTTGCTAGCCAACAATGGCTTTTAAAAATAAAACTAGATTTTGTTCGGCATACCGGACAATACCATTTGACTTGTTAGTCAAAATGCGTCTCTCTGCGCCACTTCGTTATGCATCTGTAGCAAAATTTGTGTTTGCACTTTTCTAATATGCCGAAGATATTTTCTGGCTCATCCTTCTCTATCACATTCCTTAGACAGATCCTGCAGGATATATTTGCTGATTGATTCACTCTTTCGTTGTACGCCTTGCGCCCTCCTAACTTTTTCTCTCGTTTTCCTTGTTGATATTCTATATCTTTGTCCATAGCCGCACTATATAAAAGACACAGAGGCACGTACCTCTTACATAACAAAGTAAAGAAATGTATCCACAAAATTAAACTGAATACAGAACGGTTAAGTAACAAAATCCGTCATTTTTGCTCTAACAAAGTCATCCGTCTGCACATAGGGAGCACATATAAACATAATTATTCTCCAGTTCCTAACATTTCTTATGTTACCACTGAGGACAAACAACACAGTATCCACTGTGTCCCAGTGCAATTCCGCATATCATGTTCATAGTTCAAACTGTGTACAGAGCATATTGAACTGTAATTGGAATTGGTTGTGGTTTTCGCATTTCTTATGCCATTTCTTCCCTTTGGTCCTGCAGATGGTGGGCCAGGTTCAGAACCAACAGTTTTTGTAACAGTTGGGGTACGGTATGCACCTATGCAGACTGCTAATTTCATTTTTCCTGATTGAAATTTCTAAAGCTATTTTGAAGTTTTCGGTAGCTGCCGTTACATTTCCTTTAATGTAACAAAACCTTGTAAAACTATTACAATTGGTACCTTCTTCGATAAGACCTAAGCCTAAGGCTTGAGCCATATTGCCAGCTCCAATAAAGCCAATGTTAAGTTGAAATAACTCCGGCAACTGTATTTCCATGTTGGAATTGTCAAAAGTTTACTTCTTTTACACCTTAATATATTTTAAATTTCACTTCACAACAGTATCCAAAAGAAATATCCAACTTCTGTTGTGCTTCTCCGGTACTTAAAAGAACTGAAACCCAAGCTATCAAGTACTAATCATACTTTTTGCAAAATCACCGCATACGCAAGGCCAAAGCGCAAGGCTCAGCATGTCCCAATGTTGTCACTGCCCCCCACCCCCCAAGTAGTTGATTTCCTTGCGGAAGAGCTGGCACTTCTTCGCGTTCAGCTTCGAGTTGGTCACCTGCAGTCTCTGTAACACCTTACTCAGATTCTCGAGATGGTCTTCAAAAGTCTTCCCGACAACGATGTCGTCCAGGCAGGTGTCGTAAGTCAGGTCTCTCACCACTGACTCCATGAGGCGTTGGAAGGTAGCTGGTGCATTGCAGACGACGTTGTGATCCTTCACGTGGTGAATCGTTGTTAGGTGACATGTTGAAGTTTTCCGAAGAGTGATATGAAAGGATGAAATATATATATATCTGTGCATATCGACGGTTTGATTGCAAGTTGTGATAAGGGAAATATTTAAACTTGTTTCACTGTCCAACTAGGTGGAACCGAAATAGCTGGAAATATAAGGTGGTTTGAACTTAAAGTACGTGCCCAAATTAAGCAGATTTTCAGGTAAAAAGTGCCCCTTAAAATCCAACCTCTGCGGTCCTCATCCCGAGGGGTGGGCAACAGGAAGTAGGGGACTGAGTGATGGGGTGATGTACGCTGGGGACTTGGTGTACCCCAGGACCGCTACGGCTGCCGAGAAGGCCCATCAGTAACCCCGAAAACTGGCAGAAGAGGCTCTGGTGTAATCTCTCGATTGGGTTCCTCCGCGAGGTAAGAGTGTTCCTTCAAACGCCCAGATATGATTCACTTCGGTGTTTGACCCCATTTATTTTTTGTTCTTTTTCTTTTTCCTCCCTGAACACATGTCTGACGGGTAACATAGCGCGGGTGGTTGGAGGGGGAAGCGCAAGGGGTGACTGGGTAACGCGTAACTCCCAGCCTGCACACTGCGACCTGTTTGTGTTTTCCTTTTCTTGACAATGCACTGAACACACGATTTCACCCGGCCTGGTATTTTTACGAGGTTGAGAAGCGAACTAGGTGAAGAGGTAGACTACACTGAAATCCCACTCGCTTCCCCCCAGGGGCCTACTCCAGTATGATATGAACGGTGCCTCACCCCTTGAGGTACCTGTTGGGATGATCTGGATTGCCTTGAAGTTGCCGATGTTCCTGGCTCTTCCAAAGCTGACAGGTCAATCGCTGGTGGAGACGTCTCGTTCGAGGGCTCCTCAATTGTCTGAGGAGCGGACTGGTTCCTACCAAGCATCGCAGATGACAAATCTTGCTGCTAATGGCCTGTTTCGGCAGACAACGGTTCCTCCCTCTTCTGCTGCAGCTGCTGGAAGTGCATCTCCTCTCGAGGTAAGGGGAGCTGGTCTTGGACAGCGATATCTGTAGCATTATTCTACTTCGCTAAGGATTTCATTACGGTTCCCAAAATTTCCCTCGTGAACGGAATAAAATTGGGAACGGGTGGTAGTTAAGTTCTTAAACTCTTGCTATAACTGGAACCTCCAGTACAGGTCAAGCAGGAACCCTGGCCACCTCTTTTAGCGACATGTCCAACGGAATGTTGTAACTTGGGAAAAAGTTCTGAAGCAGCAATTGCTTTATTGAATAACTTTGAACATATTTATCGTAATCATAAATTTATTTTTATCACAAATTGCCATTTAGGCATTTTAACAATTTTATGAGTTTAAGTGTTATTTTAGTCTTTGGTATAGCTTAGAGTGTTTATTTGTTCTTGATTTTATTATGACTGTGTTTTAGTCCTCTTTTTGCGGGTTTTTAATATGATTGGCTTATTAAGGGTGCTGAGACCTTGCAGTTGAGCGCCCTGTTTATACAAATAAGGTTATAGGTTACATTTCAAAGATGTACTTACAGCATGTATCCTAAAGCAGCAAACACTGCAGTTCAGTATAAGTGGTTCTTCTTGCTACCACAAGCACATTTAATTACTCTGTTGGTATGGGCTGTTTTCATCCCTTATAACTGTATCTTTATAAATACAGAGTTGTCAGTTATCTTCCAACGATAATTTGCAGCATGCATCGTGAAGTTACAAACAGAACTATTCAACATAAGTGCTTCTTCATTTTTGCCACCACAAGTAGATTCGAATTCTTCGGCGAAGTTGGGGCAGGTTTTATCCGGAAACTGTTTATGAAAACAAGGTTATATGTTTTATTTCATATTGTAATATTCCTCGCTGCCAGGCGCTATCCGGGATCTCAATTTTTACTAAATGCTGAAAAATGTATAATACTCACAATTGTAATACTCACTAAAAGATCATAAACCCGATCGCTCAATACTGGGAAGATTCTTGTGTCCAGAAACTCTTCTGCCCTCTGTGCATTCGGAAAAGACATGCACACGATCCTCCACAGGGGAACAAGGTCCCTGAACTCCCTCAAACTCTGTAGCCTCGGGTCGTCTAGACGCCGGGACTCGTATGCCAGAAGAATTCCATTAATTAGATCTTCAAGCTGCTCCAGTTGATAAGGCATTGGAGGCGGTGGCTAGGTGTTAGCTTAATCCTTAGTGCAGGATATCTGCAAACATTTACAAAATTCAGTGAAACTCCCAGCTATACAGCATAAATCTCCCTTACGGCGTCATAAAAAAGCTGGGAGTTGCTGTTCACTTCGCACTTACCTCAGTTTTTTTTTTTTTTTGTCACAACGGAAACAGTTCTATGCATCTGCTGCCCTGCTGGCAACTTCCTTTCCCGTACTGGAGGAATTTGCACTCAATTAGACTAAATTTAGTTTTGCAGTCTCTTATTAGTTGGTTTTTCTCTTCTACATTTGCTAGCCAACAATGGCTTTTAAAAATAAAACTAGATTTTGTTCGGCATACCGGACAATACCATTTGACTTGTTAGTCAAAATGCGTCTCTCTGCGCCACTTCGTTATGCATCTGTAGCAAAATTTGTGTTTGCTCTTTTCTAATATGCCGAAGATATTTTCTGGCTCATCCTTCTCTATCACATTCCTTAGACAGATCCTGCAGGATATATTTGCTGATTGATTCACTCTTTCGTTGTACGCCTTGCGCCCTCCTAACTTTTTCTCTCGTTTTCCTTGTTGATATTCTATATCTTTGTCCATAGCCGCACTATATAAAAGACACAGAGGCACGTACCTCTTACATAACAAAATAAAGAAATGTATCCACAAAATTAAACTGAATACAGAACGGTTAAGTAACAAAATCCGTCATTTTTGCTCTAACAAAGTCATCCGTCTGCACATAGGGAGCACATATAAACATAATTATTCTCCAGTTCCTAACATTTCTTATGTTACCACTGAGGACAAACAACACAGTATCCGCTGTGTCCCAGTGCAATTCCGCATATCATGTTCATAGTTCAAACTGTGTACAGAGCATATTGAACTGTAATTGGAATTGGTTGTGGTTTTCGCATTTCTTATGCCATTTCTTCCCTTTGGTCCTGCAGATGGTGGGCCAGGTTCAGAACCAACAGTTTTTGTAACAGTTGGGGGTACGGTATGCACCTATGCAGACTGCTAATTTCATTTTTCCTGATTGAAATTTCTAAAGCTATTTTGAAGTTTTCGGTAGCTGCCGTTACATTTCCTTTAATGTAACAAAACCTTGTAAAACTATTACAATTGGTACCTTCTTCGATAAGACCTAAGCCTAAGGCTTGAGCCATATTGCCAGCTCCAATAAAGCCAATGTTAAGTTGAAATAACTCCGGCAACTGTATTTCCATGTTGGAATTGTCAAAAGTTTACTTCTTTTACACCTTAATATATTTTAAATTTCACTTCACAACAGTATCCAAAAGAAATATCCAACTTCTGTTGTGCTTCTCCGGTACTTAAAAGCACTGAAACCCAAGCTATCAAGTACTAATCATACTTTTTGCAAAATCACCGCATACGCAAGGCCAAAGCGCAAGGCTCAGCATGTCCCAATGTTGTCACTGCCCCCCGCCCCCCAAGTAGTTGATTTCCTTGCGGAAGAGCTGGCACTTCTTCGCGTTCAGCTTCGAGTTGGTCACCTGCAGTCTCTGTAACACCTTACTCAGATTCTCGAGATGGTCTTCAAAAGTCTTCCCGACAACGATGTCGTCCAGGCAGGCGTCGTAAGTCAGGTCTCTCACCACTGACTCCATGAGGCGTTGGAAGGTAGCTGGTGCATTGCAGACGACGTTGTGATCCTTCACCTGGTGAATCGTTGTTAGGTGACATGTTGAAGTTTTCCGAAGAGTGATATGAAAGGATGTAATATATAAATCTGTGCATATCGACGGTTTGATTGCAAGTTGTGATAAGGGAAATATTTAAACTTGTTTCACTGTCCAACTAGGTGGAACCGAAATAGCTGGAAATATAAGGTGGTTTGAACTTAAAGTACGTGCCCATATTAAGCAGATTTTCAGGTAAAAAGTGCCCCTTAAAATCCAACCTCTGCGGTCCTCATCCCGAGGGGTGGGCAACAGGAAGTAGGGGACTGACTGATGGGGTGATGTACGGTGGGGACTTGGTGTACCCCAGGACCGCTACGGCTGCCGAGAAGGCCCATCAGTAACCCCGAAAACTGGCAGAAGAGGCTCTGGTGTAATCTCTCGATTGGGTTCCTCCGCGAGGTAAGAGTGTTCCTTCAAACGCCCAGATATGATTCACTTCGGTGTTTGACCCCATTTATTTTTTGTTCTTTTTCTTTTTCCTCCCTGAACACATGTCTGACGGGTAACATAGCGCGGGTGGTTGGAGGGGGAAGCGCAAGGGGTGACTGGGTAACGCGTAACTCCCAGCCTGCACACTGCGACCTGTTTGTGTTTTCTTTTCTTGACAATGCACTGAACACACGATTTCACCCGGCCTGGTATTTTTACGAGGTTGAGAAGCGAACTAGGTGAAGAGGTAGACTACACTGAAATCCCACTCGCTTCCCCCCAGGGGCCTACTCCAGTATGATATGAACGGTGCCTCACCCCTTGAGGTACCTGTTGGGATGATCTGGATTGCCTTGAAGTTGCCGATGTTCCTGGCTCTTCCAAAGCTGACAGGTCAATCGCTGGTGGAGACGTCTCGTTCGAGGGCTCCTCAATTGTCTGAGGAGCGGACTGGTTCCTACCAAGCATCGCAGATGACAAATCTTGCTGCTAATGGCCTGTTTCGGCAGACAACGGTTCCTCCCTCTTCTGCTGCAGCTGCTGGAAGTGCATCTCCTCTCGAGGTAAGGGGAGCTGGTCTTGGACAGCGATATCTGTAGCATTATTCTACTTCGCTAAGGATTTCATTACGGTTCCCAAAATTTCCCTCGTGAACGGAACAAAATTGGGAACGGGTGGTAGTTAAGTTCTTAAACTCTTGCTATAACTGGAACCTCCAGTACAGGTCAAGCAGGAACCCTGGCCACCTCTTTTAGCGACATGTCCAACGGAATGATGTAACTTGGGAAAAAGTTCTGAAGCAACAATTGCTTTATTGAATAACTTTGAACATATTTATCGTAATCATAAATGTATTTTTATCACAAATTGCCATTTAGGCATTTTAACAATTTTATGAGTTTAAGTGTTATTTTAGTCTTTGGTATAGCTTAGAGTGTTTATTTGTTCTTGATTTTATTATGACTGTGTTTTAGTCCTCTTTTTGCGGGTTTTTAATATGATTGGCTTATTAAGGGTGCTGAGACCTTGCAGTTGAGCGCCCTGTTTATACAAATAAGGTTATAGGTTACATTTCAAAGATGTACTTACAGCATGTATCCTAAAGCAGCAAACACTGCAGTTCAGTATAAGTGGTTCTTCTTGCTACCACAAGCACATTTAATTACTCTGTTGGTATGGGCTGTTTTCATCCCTTATAACTGTATCTTTATAAAAACAGAGTTGTCAGTTATCTTCCAACGATAATTTGCAGCATGCATCGTGAAGTTACAAACAGAACTATTCAACATAAGTGCTTCTTCATTTTTGCCACCACAAGTAGATTCGAATTCTTCGGCGAAGTTGGGGCAGGTTTTATCCGGAAACTGTTTATGAAAACAAGGTTATATGTTTTATTTCATATTGTAATATTCCTCGCTGCCAGGCGCTATCCGGGATCTCAATTTTTACTAAATGCTGAAAAATGTATAATACTCACAATTGTAATACTCACTAAAAGATCATAAACCCGATCGCTCAATACTGGGAAGATTCTTGTGTCCAGAAACTCTTCTGCCCTCTGTGCATTCGGAAAAGACATGCACACGATCCTCCACAGGGGCACAAGGTCCCTGAACTCCCTCAAACTCTGTAGCCTCGGGTCGTCTAGACGCCGGGACTCGTAGGCGAAAACAATTCCATCAATTAGATCTTCAAGCTGCTCCAGTTGATATGGCATTGGAGGCGGTGGATAGGTGTTAGCTTAATCCTTAGTGCAGGATATCTGCAAACATTTACAAAATTCAGTGAAACTCCCAGCTATACAGCATAAATCTCCCTTACGGCGTCATAAAAAAGCTGGGAGTTGCTGTTCACTTCGCACTTACCTCAGTTTTTTTTTGTCACAACGGAAACAGTTCTATGCATCTGCTGCCCTGCTGGCAACTTCCTTTCCCATACTGGAGGAATTTGCACTCAATTAGACTAAATTTAGTTTTGCAGTCTCTTATTAGTTGGTTTTTCTCTTCTACATTTGCTAGCCAACAATGGCTTTTAAAAATAAAACTAGATTTTGTTCGGCATACCGGACAATACCATTTGACTTGTTAGTCAAAATGCGTCTCTCTGCGCCACTTCGTTATGCATCTGTAGCAAAATTTGTGTTTGCACTTTTCTAATATGCCGAAGATATTTTCTGGCTCATCCTTCTCTATCACATTCCTTAGACAGATCCTGCAGGATATATTTGCTGATTGATTCACTCTTTCGTTGTACGCCTTGCGCCCTCCTAACTTTTTCTCTCGTTTTCCTTGTTGATATTCTATATCTTTGTCCATAGCCGCACTATATAAAAGACACAGAGGCACGTACCTCTTACATAACAAAGTAAAGAAATGTATCCACAAAATTAAACTGAATACAGAACGGTTAAGTAACAAAATCCGTCATTTTTGCTCTAACAAAGTCATCCGTCTGCACATAGGGAGCACATATAAACATAATTATTCTCCAGTTCCTAACATTTCTTATGTTACCACTGAGGACAAACAACACAGTATCCACTGTGTCCCAGTGCAATTCCGCATATCATGTTCATAGTTCAAACTGTGTACAGAGCATATTGAACTGTAATTGGAATTGGTTGTGGTTTTCGCATTTCTTATGCCATTTCTTCCCTTTGGTCCTGCAGATGGTGGGCCAGGTTCAGAACCAACAGTTTTTGTAACAGTTGGGGTACGGTATGCACCTATGCAGACTGCTAATTTCATTTTTCCTGATTGAAATTTCTAAAGCTATTTTGAAGTTTTCGGTAGCTGCCGTTACATTTCCTTTAATGTAACAAAACCTTGTAAAACTATTACAATTGGTACCTTCTTCGATAAGACCTAAGCCTAAGGCTTGAGCCATATTGCCAGCTCCAATAAAGCCAATGTTAAGTTGAAATAACTCAGGCAACTGTATTTCCATGTTGGAATTGTCAAAAGTTTACTTTTTTTACACCTTAATATATTTTAAATTTCACTTCACAACAGTATCCAAAAGAAATATCCAACTTCTGTTGTGCTTCTCCGGTACTTAAAAGAACTGAAACCCAAGCTATCAAGTACTAATCATACTTTTTGCAAAATCACCGCATACGCAAGGCCAAAGCGCAAGGCTCAGCATGTCCCAATGTTGTCACTGCCCCCCACCCCCCAAGTAGTTGATTTCCTTGCGGAAGAGCTGGCACTTCTTCGCGTTCAGCTTCGAGTTGGTCACCTGCAGTCTCTGTAACACCTTACTCAGATTCTCGAGATGGTCTTCAAAAGTCTTCCCGACAACGATGTCGTCCAGGCAGGTGTCGTAAGTCAGGTCTCTCACCACTGACTCCATGAGGCGTTGGAAGGTAGCTGGTGCATTGCAGACGACGTTGTGATCCTTCACGTGGTGAATCGTTGTTAGGTGACATGTTGAAGTTTTCCGAAGAGTGATATGAAAGGATGAAATATATATATATCTGTGCATATCGACGGTTTGATTGCAAGTTGTGATAAGGGAAATATTTAAACTTGTTTCACTGTCCAACTAGGTGGAACCGAAATAGCTGGAAATATAAGGTGGTTTGAACTTAAAGTACGTGCCCAAATTAAGCAGATTTTCAGGTAAAAAGTGCCCCTTAAAATCCAACCTCTGCGGTCCTCATCCCGAGGGGTGGGCAACAGGAAGTAGGGGACTGAGTGATGGGGTGATGTACGCTGGGGACTTGGTGTACCCCAGGACCGCTACGGCTGCCGAGAAGGCCCATCAGTAACCCCGAAAACTGGCAGAAGAGGCTCTGGTGTAATCTCTCGATTGGGTTCCTCCGCGAGGTAAGAGTGTTCCTTCAAACGCCCAGATATGATTCACTTCGGTGTTTGACCCCATTTATTTTTTGTTCTTTTTCTTTTTCCTCCCTGAACACATGTCTGACGGGTAACATAGCGCGGGTGGTTGGAGGGGGAAGCGCAAGGGGTGACTGGGTAACGCGTAACTCCCAGCCTGCACACTGCGACCTGTTTGTGTTTTCCTTTTCTTGACAATGCACTGAACACACGATTTCACCCGGCCTGGTATTTTTACGAGGTTGAGAAGCGAACTAGGTGAAGAGGTAGACTACACTGAAATCCCACTCGCTTCCCCCCAGGGGCCTACTCCAGTATGATATGAACGGTGCCTCACCCCTTGAGGTACCTGTTGGGATGATCTGGATTGCCTTGAAGTTGCCGATGTTCCTGGCTCTTCCAAAGCTGACAGGTCAATCGCTGGTGGAGACGTCTCGTTCGAGGGCTCCTCAATTGTCTGAGGAGCGGACTGGTTCCTACCAAGCATCGCAGATGACAAATCTTGCTGCTAATGGCCTGTTTCGGCAGACAACGGTTCCTCCCTCTTCTGCTGCAGCTGCTGGAAGTGCATCTCCTCTCGAGGTAAGGGGAGCTGGTCTTGGACAGCGATATCTGTAGCATTATTCTACTTCGCTAAGGATTTCATTACGGTTCCCAAAATTTCCCTCGTGAACGGAATAAAATTGGGAACGGGTGGTAGTTAAGTTCTTAAACTCTTGCTATAACTGGAACCTCCAGTACAGGTCAAGCAGGAACCCTGGCCACCTCTTTTAGCGACATGTCCAACGGAATGTTGTAACTTGGGAAAAAGTTCTGAAGCAGCAATTGCTTTATTGAATAACTTTGAACATATTTATCGTAATCATAAATTTATTTTTATCACAAATTGCCATTTAGGCATTTTAACAATTTTATGAGTTTAAGTGTTATTTTAGTCTTTGGTATAGCTTAGAGTGTTTATTTGTTCTTGATTTTATTATGACTGTGTTTTAGTCCTCTTTTTGCGGGTTTTTAATATGATTGGCTTATTAAGGGTGCTGAGACCTTGCAGTTGAGCGCCCTGTTTATACAAATAAGGTTATAGGTTACATTTCAAAGATGTACTTACAGCATGTATCCTAAAGCAGCAAACACTGCAGTTCAGTATAAGTGGTTCTTCTTGCTACCACAAGCACATTTAATTACTCTGTTGGTATGGGCTGTTTTCATCCCTTATAACTGTATCTTTATAAATACAGAGTTGTCAGTTATCTTCCAACGATAATTTGCAGCATGCATCGTGAAGTTACAAACAGAACTATTCAACATAAGTGCTTCTTCATTTTTGCCACCACAAGTAGATTCGAATTCTTCGGCGAAGTTGGGGCAGGTTTTATCCGGAAACTGTTTATGAAAACAAGGTTATATGTTTTATTTCATATTGTAATATTCCTCGCTGCCAGGCGCTATCCGGGATCTCAATTTTTACTAAATGCTGAAAAATGTATAATACTCACAATTGTAATACTCACTAAAAGATCATAAACCCGATCGCTCAATACTGGGAAGATTCTTGTGTCCAGAAACTCTTCTGCCCTCTGTGCATTCGGAAAAGACATGCACACGATCCTCCACAGGGGAACAAGGTCCCTGAACTCCCTCAAACTCTGTAGCCTCGGGTCGTCTAGACGCCGGGACTCGTATGCCAGAAGAATTCCATTAATTAGATCTTCAAGCTGCTCCAGTTGATAAGGCATTGGAGGCGGTGGCTAGGTGTTAGCTTAATCCTTAGTGCAGGATATCTGCAAACATTTACAAAATTCAGTGAAACTCCCAGCTATACAGCATAAATCTCCCTTACGGCGTCATAAAAAAGCTGGGAGTTGCTGTTCACTTCGCACTTACCTCAGTTTTTTTTTTTTTTGTCACAACGGAAACAGTTCTATGCATCTGCTGCCCTGCTGGCAACTTCCTTTCCCGTACTGGAGGAATTTGCACTCAATTAGACTAAATTTAGTTTTGCAGTCTCTTATTAGTTGGTTTTTCTCTTCTACATTTGCTAGCCAACAATGGCTTTTAAAAATAAAACTAGATTTTGTTCGGCATACCGGACAATACCATTTGACTTGTTAGTCAAAATGCGTCTCTCTGCGCCACTTCGTTATGCATCTGTAGCAAAATTTGTGTTTGCTCTTTTCTAATATGCCGAAGATATTTTCTGGCTCATCCTTCTCTATCACATTCCTTAGACAGATCCTGCAGGATATATTTGCTGATTGATTCACTCTTTCGTTGTACGCCTTGCGCCCTCCTAACTTTTTCTCTCGTTTTCCTTGTTGATATTCTATATCTTTGTCCATAGCCGCACTATATAAAAGACACAGAGGCACGTACCTCTTACATAACAAAATAAAGAAATGTATCCACAAAATTAAACTGAATACAGAACGGTTAAGTAACAAAATCCGTCATTTTTGCTCTAACAAAGTCATCCGTCTGCACATAGGGAGCACATATAAACATAATTATTCTCCAGTTCCTAACATTTCTTATGTTACCACTGAGGACAAACAACACAGTATCCGCTGTGTCCCAGTGCAATTCCGCATATCATGTTCATAGTTCAAACTGTGTACAGAGCATATTGAACTGTAATTGGAATTGGTTGTGGTTTTCGCATTTCTTATGCCATTTCTTCCCTTTGGTCCTGCAGATGGTGGGCCAGGTTCAGAACCAACAGTTTTTGTAACAGTTGGGGGTACGGTATGCACCTATGCAGACTGCTAATTTCATTTTTCCTGATTGAAATTTCTAAAGCTATTTTGAAGTTTTCGGTAGCTGCCGTTACATTTCCTTTAATGTAACAAAACCTTGTAAAACTATTACAATTGGTACCTTCTTCGATAAGACCTAAGCCTAAGGCTTGAGCCATATTGCCAGCTCCAATAAAGCCAATGTTAAGTTGAAATAACTCCGGCAACTGTATTTCCATGTTGGAATTGTCAAAAGTTTACTTCTTTTACACCTTAATATATTTTAAATTTCACTTCACAACAGTATCCAAAAGAAATATCCAACTTCTGTTGTGCTTCTCCGGTACTTAAAAGCACTGAAACCCAAGCTATCAAGTACTAATCATACTTTTTGCAAAATCACCGCATACGCAAGGCCAAAGCGCAAGGCTCAGCATGTCCCAATGTTGTCACTGCCCCCCGCCCCCCAAGTAGTTGATTTCCTTGCGGAAGAGCTGGCACTTCTTCGCGTTCAGCTTCGAGTTGGTCACCTGCAGTCTCTGTAACACCTTACTCAGATTCTCGAGATGGTCTTCAAAAGTCTTCCCGACAACGATGTCGTCCAGGCAGGCGTCGTAAGTCAGGTCTCTCACCACTGACTCCATGAGGCGTTGGAAGGTAGCTGGTGCATTGCAGACGACGTTGTGATCCTTCACCTGGTGAATCGTTGTTAGGTGACATGTTGAAGTTTTCCGAAGAGTGATATGAAAGGATGAAATATATAAATCTGTGCATATCGACGGTTTGATTGCAAGTTGTGATAAGGGAAATATTTAAACTTGTTTCACTGTCCAACTAGGTGGAACCGAAATAGCTGGAAATATAAGGTGGTTTGAACTTAAAGTACGTGCCCATATTAAGCAGATTTTCAGGTAAAAAGTGCCCCTTAAAATCCAACCTCTGCGGTCCTCATCCCGAGGGGTGGGCAACAGGAAGTAGGGGACTGACTGATGGGGTGATGTACGGTGGGGACTTGGTGTACCCCAGGACCGCTACGGCTGCCGAGAAGGCCCATCAGTAACCCCGAAAACTGGCAGAAGAGGCTCTGGTGTAATCTCTCGATTGGGTTCCTCCGCGAGGTAAGAGTGTTCCTTCAAACGCCCAGATATGATTCACTTCGGTGTTTGACCCCATTTATTTTTTGTTCTTTTTCTTTTTCCTCCCTGAACACATGTCTGACGGGTAACATAGCGCGGGTGGTTGGAGGGGGAAGCGCAAGGGGTGACTGGGTAACGCGTAACTCCCAGCCTGCACACTGCGACCTGTTTGTGTTTTCTTTTCTTGACAATGCACTGAACACACGATTTCACCCGGCCTGGTATTTTTACGAGGTTGAGAAGCGAACTAGGTGAAGAGGTAGACTACACTGAAATCCCACTCGCTTCCCCCCAGGGGCCTACTCCAGTATGATATGAACGGTGCCTCACCCCTTGAGGTACCTGTTGGGATGATCTGGATTGCCTTGAAGTTGCCGATGTTCCTGGCTCTTCCAAAGCTGACAGGTCAATCGCTGGTGGAGACGTCTCGTTCGAGGGCTCCTCAATTGTCTGAGGAGCGGACTGGTTCCTACCAAGCATCGCAGATGACAAATCTTGCTGCTAATGGCCTGTTTCGGCAGACAACGGTTCCTCCCTCTTCTGCTGCAGCTGCTGGAAGTGCATCTCCTCTCGAGGTAAGGGGAGCTGGTCTTGGACAGCGATATCTGTAGCATTATTCTACTTCGCTAAGGATTTCATTACGGTTCCCAAAATTTCCCTCGTGAACGGAACAAAATTGGGAACGGGTGGTAGTTAAGTTCTTAAACTCTTGCTATAACTGGAACCTCCAGTACAGGTCAAGCAGGAACCCTGGCCACCTCTTTTAGCGACATGTCCAACGGAATGTTGTAACTTGGGAAAAAGTTCTGAAGCAACAATTGCTTTATTGAATAACTTTGAACATATTTATCGTAATCATAAATGTATTTTTATCACAAATTGCCATTTAGGCATTTTAACAATTTTATGAGTTTAAGTGTTATTTTAGTCTTTGGTATAGCTTAGAGTGTTTATTTGTTCTTGATTTTATTATGACTGTGTTTTAGTCCTCTTTTTGCGGGTTTTTAATATGATTGGCTTATTAAGGGTGCTGAGACCTTGCAGTTGAGCGCCCTGTTTATACAAATAAGGTTATAGGTTACATTTCAAAGATGTACTTACAGCATGTATCCTAAAGCAGCAAACACTGCAGTTCAGTATAAGTGGTTCTTCTTGCTACCACAAGCACATTTAATTACTCTGTTGGTATGGGCTGTTTTCATCCCTTATAACTGTATCTTTATAAAAACAGAGTTGTCAGTTATCTTCCAACGATAATTTGCAGCATGCATCGTGAAGTTACAAACAGAACTATTCAACATAAGTGCTTCTTCATTTTTGCCACCACAAGTAGATTCGAATTCTTCGGCGAAGTTGGGGCAGGTTTTATCCGGAAACTGTTTATGAAAACAAGGTTATATGTTTTATTTCATATTGTAATATTCCTCGCTGCCAGGCGCTATCCGGGATCTCAATTTTTACTAAATGCTGAAAAATGTATAATACTCACAATTGTAATACTCACTAAAAGATCATAAACCCGATCGCTCAATACTGGGAAGATTCTTGTGTCCAGAAACTCTTCTGCCCTCTGTGCATTCGGAAAAGACATGCACACGATCCTCCACAGGGGCACAAGGTCCCTGAACTCCCTCAAACTCTGTAGCCTCGGGTCGTCTAGACGCCGGGACTCGTAGGCGAAAACAATTCCATCAATTAGATCTTCAAGCTGCTCCAGTTGATATGGCATTGGAGGCGGTGGATAGGTGTTAGCTTAATCCTTAGTGCAGGATATCTGCAAACATTTACAAAATTCAGTGAAACTCCCAGCTATACAGCATAAATCTCCCTTACGGCGTCATAAAAAAGCTGGGAGTTGCTGTTCACTTCGCACTTACCTCAGTTTTTTTTTGTCACAACGGAAACAGTTCTATGCATCTGCTGCCCTGCTGGCAACTTCCTTTCCCATACTGGAGGAATTTGCACTCAATTAGACTAAATTTAGTTTTGCAGTCTCTTATTAGTTGGTTTTTCTCTTCTACATTTGCTAGCCAACAATGGCTTTTAAAAATAAAACTAGATTTTGTTCGGCATACCGGACAATACCATTTGACTTGTTAGTCAAAATGCGTCTCTCTGCGCCACTTCGTTATGCATCTGTAGCAAAATTTGTGTTTGCACTTTTCTAATATGCCGAAGATATTTTCTGGCTCATCCTTCTCTATCACATTCCTTAGACAGATCCTGCAGGATATATTTGCTGATTGATTCACTCTTTCGTTGTACGCCTTGCGCCCTCCTAACTTTTTCTCTCGTTTTCCTTGTTGATATTCTATATCTTTGTCCATAGCCGCACTATATAAAAGACACAGAGGCACGTACCTCTTACATAACAAAGTAAAGAAATGTATCCACAAAATTAAACTGAATACAGAACGGTTAAGTAACAAAATCCGTCATTTTTGCTCTAACAAAGTCATCCGTCTGCACATAGGGAGCACATATAAACATAATTATTCTCCAGTTCCTAACATTTCTTATGTTACCACTGAGGACAAACAACACAGTATCCACTGTGTCCCAGTGCAATTCCGCATATCATGTTCATAGTTCAAACTGTGTACAGAGCATATTGAACTGTAATTGGAATTGGTTGTGGTTTTCGCATTTCTTATGCCATTTCTTCCCTTTGGTCCTGCAGATGGTGGGCCAGGTTCAGAACCAACAGTTTTTGTAACAGTTGGGGTACGGTATGCACCTATGCAGACTGCTAATTTCATTTTTCCTGATTGAAATTTCTAAAGCTATTTTGAAGTTTTCGGTAGCTGCCGTTACATTTCCTTTAATGTAACAAAACCTTGTAAAACTATTACAATTGGTACCTTCTTCGATAAGACCTAAGCCTAAGGCTTGAGCCATATTGCCAGCTCCAATAAAGCCAATGTTAAGTTGAAATAACTCAGGCAACTGTATTTCCATGTTGGAATTGTCAAAAGTTTACTTTTTTTACACCTTAATATATTTTAAATTTCACTTCACAACAGTATCCAAAAGAAATATCCAACTTCTGTTGTGCTTCTCCGGTACTTAAAAGAACTGAAACCCAAGCTATCAAGTACTAATCATACTTTTTGCAAAATCACCGCATACGCAAGGCCAAAGCGCAAGGCTCAGCATGTCCCAATGTTGTCACTGCCCCCCACCCCCCAAGTAGTTGATTTCCTTGCGGAAGAGCTGGCACTTCTTCGCGTTCAGCTTCGAGTTGGTCACCTGCAGTCTCTGTAACACCTTACTCAGATTCTCGAGATGGTCTTCAAAAGTCTTCCCGACAACGATGTCGTCCAGGCAGGTGTCGTAAGTCAGGTCTCTCACCACTGACTCCATGAGGCGTTGGAAGGTAGCTGGTGCATTGCAGACGACGTTGTGATCCTTCACGTGGTGAATCGTTGTTAGGTGACATGTTGAAGTTTTCCGAAGAGTGATATGAAAGGATGAAATATATATATATATATCTGTGCATATCGACGGTTTGATTGCAAGTTGTGATAAGGGAAATATTTAAACTTGTTTCACTGTCCAACTAGGTGGAACCGAAATAGCTGGAAATATAAGGTGGTTTGAACTTAAAGTACGTGCCCAAATTAAGCAGATTTTCAGGTAAAAAGTGCCCCTTAAAATCCAACCTCTGCGGTCCTCATCCCGAGGGGTGGGCAACAGGAAGTAGGGGACTGAGTGATGGGGTGATGTACGCTGGGGACTTGGTGTACCCCAGGACCGCTACGGCTGCCGAGAAGGCCCATCAGTAACCCCGAAAACTGGCAGAAGAGGCTCTGGTGTAATCTCTCGATTGGGTTCCTCCGCGAGGTAAGAGTGTTCCTTCAAACGCCCAGATATGATTCACTTCGGTGTTTGACCCCATTTATTTTTTGTTCTTTTTCTTTTTCCTCCCTGAACACATGTCTGACGGGTAACATAGCGCGGGTGGTTGGAGGGGGAAGCGCAAGGGGTGACTGGGTAACGCGTAACTCCCAGCCTGCACACTGCGACCTGTTTGTGTTTTCCTTTTCTTGACAATGCACTGAACACACGATTTCACCCGGCCTGGTATTTTTACGAGGTTGAGAAGCGAACTAGGTGAAGAGGTAGACTACACTGAAATCCCACTCGCTTCCCCCCAGGGGCCTACTCCAGTATGATATGAACGGTGCCTCACCCCTTGAGGTACCTGTTGGGATGATCTGGATTGCCTTGAAGTTGCCGATGTTCCTGGCTCTTCCAAAGCTGACAGGTCAATCGCTGGTGGAGACGTCTCGTTCGAGGGCTCCTCAATTGTCTGAGGAGCGGACTGGTTCCTACCAAGCATCGCAGATGACAAATCTTGCTGCTAATGGCCTGTTTCGGCAGACAACGGTTCCTCCCTCTTCTGCTGCAGCTGCTGGAAGTGCATCTCCTCTCGAGGTAAGGGGAGCTGGTCTTGGACAGCGATATCTGTAGCATTATTCTACTTCGCTAAGGATTTCATTACGGTTCCCAAAATTTCCCTCGTGAACGGAATAAAATTGGGAACGGGTGGTAGTTAAGTTCTTAAACTCTTGCTATAACTGGAACCTCCAGTACAGGTCAAGCAGGAACCCTGGCCACCTCTTTTAGCGACATGTCCAACGGAATGTTGTAACTTGGGAAAAAGTTCTGAAGCAGCAATTGCTTTATTGAATAACTTTGAACATATTTATCGTAATCATAAATTTATTTTTATCACAAATTGCCATTTAGGCATTTTAACAATTTTATGAGTTTAAGTGTTATTTTAGTCTTTGGTATAGCTTAGAGTGTTTATTTGTTCTTGATTTTATTATGACTGTGTTTTAGTCCTCTTTTTGCGGGTTTTTAATATGATTGGCTTATTAAGGGTGTGAGACCTTGCAGTTGAGCGCCCTGTTTATACAAATAAGGTTATAGGTTACATTTCAAAGATGTACTTACAGCATGTATCCTAAAGCAGCAAACACTGCAGTTCAGTATAAGTGGTTCTTCTTGCTACCACAAGCACATTTAATTACTCTGTTGGTATGGGCTGTTTTCATCCCTTATAACTGTATCTTTATAAATACAGAGTTGTCAGTTATCTTCCAACGATAATTTGCAGCATGCATCGTGAAGTTACAAACAGAACTATTCAACATAAGTGCTTCTTCATTTTTGCCACCACAAGTAGATTCGAATTCTTCGGCGAAGTTGGGGCAGGTTTTATCCGGAAACTGTTTATGAAAACAAGGTTATATGTTTTATTTCATATTGTAATATTCCTCGCTGCCAGGCGCTATCCGGGATCTCAATTTTTACTAAATGCTGAAAAATGTATAATACTCACAATTGTAATACTCACTAAAAGATCATAAACCCGATCGCTCAATACTGGGAAGATTCTTGTGTCCAGAAACTCTTCTGCCCTCTGTGCATTCGGAAAAGACATGCACACGATCCTCCACAGGGGAACAAGGTCCCTGAACTCCCTCAAACTCTGTAGCCTCGGGTCGTCTAGACGCCGGGACTCGTATGCCAGAAGAATTCCATTAATTAGATCTTCAAGCTGCTCCAGTTGATAAGGCATTGGAGGCGGTGGCTAGGTGTTAGCTTAATCCTTAGTGCAGGATATCTGCAAACATTTACAAAATTCAGTGAAACTCCCAGCTATACAGCATAAATCTCCCTTACGGCGTCATAAAAAAGCTGGGAGTTGCTGTTCACTTCGCACTTACCTCAGTTTTTTTTTTTTTTTGTCACAACGGAAACAGTTCTATGCATCTGCTGCCCTGCTGGCAACTTCCTTTCCCGTACTGGAGGAATTTGCACTCAATTAGACTAAATTTAGTTTTGCAGTCTCTTATTAGTTGGTTTTTCTCTTCTACATTTGCTAGCCAACAATGGCTTTTAAAAATAAAACTAGATTTTGTTCGGCATACCGGACAATACCATTTGACTTGTTAGTCAAAATGCGTCTCTCTGCGCCACTTCGTTATGCATCTGTAGCAAAATTTGTGTTTGCTCTTTTCTAATATGCCGAAGATATTTTCTGGCTCATCCTTCTCTATCACATTCCTTAGACAGATCCTGCAGGATATATTTGCTGATTGATTCACTCTTTCGTTGTACGCCTTGCGCCCTCCTAACTTTTTCTCTCGTTTTCCTTGTTGATATTCTATATCTTTGTCCATAGCCGCACTATATAAAAGACACAGAGGCACGTACCTCTTACATAACAAAATAAAGAAATGTATCCACAAAATTAAACTGAATACAGAACGGTTAAGTAACAAAATCCGTCATTTTTGCTCTAACAAAGTCATCCGTCTGCACATAGGGAGCACATATAAACATAATTATTCTCCAGTTCCTAACATTTCTTATGTTACCACTGAGGACAAACAACACAGTATCCGCTGTGTCCCAGTGCAATTCCGCATATCATGTTCATAGTTCAAACTGTGTACAGAGCATATTGAACTGTAATTGGAATTGGTTGTGGTTTTCGCATTTCTTATGCCATTTCTTCCCTTTGGTCCTGCAGATGGTGGGCCAGGTTCAGAACCAACAGTTTTTGTAACAGTTGGGGGTACGGTATGCACCTATGCAGACTGCTAATTTCATTTTTCCTGATTGAAATTTCTAAAGCTATTTTGAAGTTTTCGGTAGCTGCCGTTACATTTCCTTTAATGTAACAAAACCTTGTAAAACTATTACAATTGGTACCTTCTTCGATAAGACCTAAGCCTAAGGCTTGAGCCATATTGCCAGCTCCAATAAAGCCAATGTTAAGTTGAAATAACTCCGGCAACTGTATTTCCATGTTGGAATTGTCAAAAGTTTACTTCTTTTACACCTTAATATATTTTAAATTTCACTTCACAACAGTATCCAAAAGAAATATCCAACTTCTGTTGTGCTTCTCCGGTACTTAAAAGCACTGAAACCCAAGCTATCAAGTACTAATCATACTTTTTGCAAAATCACCGCATACGCAAGGCCAAAGCGCAAGGCTCAGCATGTCCCAATGTTGTCACTGCCCCCCGCCCCCCAAGTAGTTGATTTCCTTGCGGAAGAGCTGGCACTTCTTCGCGTTCAGCTTCGAGTTGGTCACCTGCAGTCTCTGTAACACCTTACTCAGATTCTCGAGATGGTCTTCAAAAGTCTTCCCGACAACGATGTCGTCCAGGCAGGCGTCGTAAGTCAGGTCTCTCACCACTGACTCCATGAGGCGTTGGAAGGTAGCTGGTGCATTGCAGACGACGTTGTGATCCTTCACCTGGTGAATCGTTGTTAGGTGACATGTTGAAGTTTTCCGAAGAGTGATATGAAAGGATGAAATATATAAATCTGTGCATATCGACGGTTTGATTGCAAGTTGTGATAAGGGAAATATTTAAACTTGTTTCACTGTCCAACTAGGTGGAACCGAAATAGCTGGAAATATAAGGTGGTTTGAACTTAAAGTACGTGCCCATATTAAGCAGATTTTCAGGTAAAAAGTGCCCCTTAAAATCCAACCTCTGCGGTCCTCATCCCGAGGGGTGGGCAACAGGAAGTAGGGGACTGACTGATGGGGTGATGTACGGTGGGGACTTGGTGTACCCCAGGACCGCTACGGCTGCCGAGAAGGCCCATCAGTAACCCCGAAAACTGGCAGAAGAGGCTCTGGTGTAATCTCTCGATTGGGTTCCTCCGCGAGGTAAGAGTGTTCCTTCAAACGCCCAGATATGATTCACTTCGGTGTTTGACCCCATTTATTTTTTGTTCTTTTTCTTTTTCCTCCCTGAACACATGTCTGACGGGTAACATAGCGCGGGTGGTTGGAGGGGGAAGCGCAAGGGGTGACTGGGTAACGCGTAACTCCCAGCCTGCACACTGCGACCTGTTTGTGTTTTCTTTTCTTGACAATGCACTGAACACACGATTTCACCCGGCCTGGTATTTTTACGAGGTTGAGAAGCGAACTAGGTGAAGAGGTAGACTACACTGAAATCCCACTCGCTTCCCCCCAGGGGCCTACTCCAGTATGATATGAACGGTGCCTCACCCCTTGAGGTACCTGTTGGGATGATCTGGATTGCCTTGAAGTTGCCGATGTTCCTGGCTCTTCCAAAGCTGACAGGTCAATCGCTGGTGGAGACGTCTCGTTCGAGGGCTCCTCAATTGTCTGAGGAGCGGACTGGTTCCTACCAAGCATCGCAGATGACAAATCTTGCTGCTAATGGCCTGTTTCGGCAGACAACGGTTCCTCCCTCTTCTGCTGCAGCTGCTGGAAGTGCATCTCCTCTCGAGGTAAGGGGAGCTGGTCTTGGACAGCGATATCTGTAGCATTATTCTACTTCGCTAAGGATTTCATTACGGTTCCCAAAATTTCCCTCGTGAACGGAATAAAATTGGGAACGGGTGGTAGTTAAGTTCTTAAACTCTTGCTACAACTGGAACCTCCAGTACAGGTCAAGCAGGAAACCTGGCCACCTCTTTTAGCGACATGTCCAACGGAATGTTGTAACTTGGGAAAAAGTTCTGAAGCAACAATTGCTTTATTGAATAACTTTGAACATATTTATCGTAATCATAAATTTATTTTTATCACAAATTGCCATTTAGGCATTTTAACAATTTTATGAGTTTAAGTGTTATTTTAGTCTTTGGTATAGCTTAGAGTGTTTATTTGTTCTTGATTTTATTATGACTGTGTTTTAGTCCTCTTTTAGCGGGTTTTTAATATGATTGGCTTATTAAGGGTGCTGAGACCTTGCAGTTGAGCGCCCTGTTTATACAAATAAGGTTATAGGTTACATTTCAAAGATGTACTTACAGCATGTATCCTAAAGCAGCAAACACTGCAGTTCAGTATAAGTGGTTCTTCTTGCTACCACAAGCACATTTAATTACTCTGTTGGTATGGGCTGTTTTCATCCCTTATAACTGTATCTTTATAAAAACAGAGTTGTCAGTTATCTTCCAACGATAATTTGCAGCATGCATCGTGAAGTTACAAACAGAACTATTCAACATAAGTGCTTCTTCATTTTTGCCACCACAAGTAGATTCGAATTCTTCGGCGAAGTTGGGGCAGGTTTTATCCGGAAACTGTTTATGAAAACAAGGTTATATGTTTTATTTCATATTGTAATATTCCTCGCTGCCAGGCGCTATCCGGGATCTCAATTTTTACTAAATGCTGAAAAATGTATAATACTCACAATTGTAATACTCAAGATCATAAACCCGATCGCTCAATACTGGGAAGATTCTTGTGTCCAGAAACTCTTCTGCCCTCTGTGCATTCGGAAAAGACATGCACACGATCCTCCACAGGGGCACAAGGTCCCTGAACTCCCTGAAACTCTGTAGCCTCGGGTCGTCTAGACGCCGGGACTCGTAGGCGAAAACAATTCCATCAATTAGATCTTCAAGCTGCTCCAGTTGATATGGCATTGGAGGCGGTGGATAGGTGTTAGCTTAATCCTTAGTGCAGGATATCTGCAAACATTTACAAAATTCAGTGAAACTCCCAGCTATACAGCATAAATCTCCCTTACGGCGTCATAAAAAAGCTGGGAGTTGCTGTTCACTTCGCACTTACCTCAGTTTTTTTTTGTCACAACGGAAACAGTTCTATGCATCTGCTGCCCTGCTGGCAACTTCCTTTCCCATACTGGAGGAATTTGCACTCAATTAGACTAAATTTAGTTTTGCAGTCTCTTATTAGTTGGTTTTTCTCTTCTACATTTGCTAGCCAACAATGGCTTTTAAAAATAAAACTAGATTTTGTTCGGCATACCGGACAATACCATTTGACTTGTTAGTCAAAATGCGTCTCTCTGCGCCACTTCGTTATGCATCTGTAGCAAAATTTGTGTTTGCACTTTTCTAATATGCCGAAGATATTTTCTGGCTCATCCTTCTCTATCACATTCCTTAGACAGATCCTGCAGGATATATTTGCTGATTGATTCACTCTTTCGTTGTACGCCTTGCGCCCTCCTAACTTTTTCTCTCGTTTTCCTTGTTGATATTCTATATCTTTGTCCATAGCCGCACTATATAAAAGACACAGAGGCACGTACCTCTTACATAACAAAGTAAAGAAATGTATCCACAAAATTAAACTGAATACAGAACGGTTAAGTAACAAAATCCGTCATTTTTGCTCTAACAAAGTCATCCGTCTGCACATAGGGAGCACATATAAACATAATTATTCTCCAGTTCCTAACATTTCTTATGTTACCACTGAGGACAAACAACACAGTATCCACTGTGTCCCAGTGCAATTCCGCATATCATGTTCATAGTTCAAACTGTGTACAGAGCATATTGAACTGTAATTGGAATTGGTTGTGGTTTTCGCATTTCTTATGCCATTTCTTCCCTTTGGTCCTGCAGATGGTGGGCCAGGTTCAGAACCAACAGTTTTTGTAACAGTTGGGGTACGGTATGCACCTATGCAGACTGCTAATTTCATTTTTCCTGATTGAAATTTCTAAAGCTATTTTGAAGTTTTCGGTAGCTGCCGTTACATTTCCTTTAATGTAACAAAACCTTGTAAAACTATTACAATTGGTACCTTCTTCGATAAGACCTAAGCCTAAGGCTTGAGCCATATTGCCAGCTCCAATAAAGCCAATGTTAAGTTGAAATAACTCCGGCAACTGTATTTCCATGTTGGAATTGTCAAAAGTTTACTTCTTTTACACCTTAATATATTTTAAATTTCACTTCACAACAGTATCCAAAAGAAATATCCAACTTCTGTTGTGCTTCTCCGGTACTTAAAAGAACTGAAACCCAAGCTATCAAGTACTAATCATACTTTTTGCAAAATCACCGCATACGCAAGGCCAAAGCGCAAGGCTCAGCATGTCCCAATGTTGTCACTGCCCCCCACCCCCCAAGTAGTTGATTTCCTTGCGGAAGAGCTGGCACTTCTTCGCGTTCAGCTTCGAGTTGGTCACCTGCAGTCTCTGTAACACCTTACTCAGATTCTCGAGATGGTCTTCAAAAGTCTTCCCGACAACGATGTCGTCCAGGCAGGTGTCGTAAGTCAGGTCTCTCACCACTGACTCCATGAGGCGTTGGAAGGTAGCTGGTGCATTGCAGACGACGTTGTGATCCTTCACGTGGTGAATCGTTGTTAGGTGACATGTTGAAGTTTTCCGAAGAGTGATATGAAAGGATGAAATATATATATATCTGTGCATATCGACGGTTTGATTGCAAGTTGTGATAAGGGAAATATTTAAACTTGTTTCACTGTCCAACTAGGTGGAACCGAAATAGCTGGAAATATAAGGTGGTTTGAACTTAAAGTACGTGCCCAAATTAAGCAGATTTTCAGGTAAAAAGTGCCCCTTAAAATCCAACCTCTGCGGTCCTCATCCCGAGGGGTGGGCAACAGGAAGTAGGGGACTGAGTGATGGGGTGATGTACGCTGGGGACTTGGTGTACCCCAGGACCGCTACGGCTGCCGAGAAGGCCCATCAGTAACCCCGAAAACTGGCAGAAGAGGCTCTGGTGTAATCTCTCGATTGGGTTCCTCCGCGAGGTAAGAGTGTTCCTTCAAACGCCCAGATATGATTCACTTCGGTGTTTGACCCCATTTATTTTTTGTTCTTTTTCTTTTTCCTCCCTGAACACATGTCTGACGGGTAACATAGCGCGGGTGGTTGGAGGGGGAAGCGCAAGGGGTGACTGGGTAACGCGTAACTCCCAGCCTGCACACTGCGACCTGTTTGTGTTTTCCTTTTCTTGACAATGCACTGAACACACGATTTCACCCGGCCTGGTATTTTTACGAGGTTGAGAAGCGAACTAGGTGAAGAGGTAGACTACACTGAAATCCCACTCGCTTCCCCCCAGGGGCCTACTCCAGTATGATATGAACGGTGCCTCACCCCTTGAGGTACCTGTTGGGATGATCTGGATTGCCTTGAAGTTGCCGATGTTCCTGGCTCTTCCAAAGCTGACAGGTCAATCGCTGGTGGAGACGTCTCGTTCGAGGGCTCCTCAATTGTCTGAGGAGCGGACTGGTTCCTACCAAGCATCGCAGATGACAAATCTTGCTGCTAATGGCCTGTTTCGGCAGACAACGGTTCCTCCCTCTTCTGCTGCAGCTGCTGGAAGTGCATCTCCTCTCGAGGTAAGGGGAGCTGGTCTTGGACAGCGATATCTGTAGCATTATTCTACTTCGCTAAGGATTTCATTACGGTTCCCAAAATTTCCCTCGTGAACGGAATAAAATTGGGAACGGGTGGTAGTTAAGTTCTTAAACTCTTGCTATAACTGGAACCTCCAGTACAGGTCAAGCAGGAACCCTGGCCACCTCTTTTAGCGACATGTCCAACGGAATGTTGTAACTTGGGAAAAAGTTCTGAAGCAGCAATTGCTTTATTGAATAACTTTGAACATATTTATCGTAATCATAAATTTATTTTTATCACAAATTGCCATTTAGGCATTTTAACAATTTTATGAGTTTAAGTGTTATTTTAGTCTTTGGTATAGCTTAGAGTGTTTATTTGTTCTTGATTTTATTATGACTGTGTTTTAGTCCTCTTTTTGCGGGTTTTTAATATGATTGGCTTATTAAGGGTGCTGAGACCTTGCAGTTGAGCGCCCTGTTTATACAAATAAGGTTATAGGTTACATTTCAAAGATGTACTTACAGCATGTATCCTAAAGCAGCAAACACTGCAGTTCAGTATAAGTGGTTCTTCTTGCTACCACAAGCACATTTAATTACTCTGTTGGTATGGGCTGTTTTCATCCCTTATAACTGTATCTTTATAAATACAGAGTTGTCAGTTATCTTCCAACGATAATTTGCAGCATGCATCGTGAAGTTACAAACAGAACTATTCAACATAAGTGCTTCTTCATTTTTGCCACCACAAGTAGATTCGAATTCTTCGGCGAAGTTGGGGCAGGTTTTATCCGGAAACTGTTTATGAAAACAAGGTTATATGTTTTATTTCATATTGTAATATTCCTCGCTGCCAGGCGCTATCCGGGATCTCAATTTTTACTAAATGCTGAAAAATGTATAATACTCACAATTGTAATACTCACTAAAAGATCATAAACCCGATCGCTCAATACTGGGAAGATTCTTGTGTCCAGAAACTCTTCTGCCCTCTGTGCATTCGGAAAAGACATGCACACGATCCTCCACAGGGGAACAAGGTCCCTGAACTCCCTCAAACTCTGTAGCCTCGGGTCGTCTAGACGCCGGGACTCGTATGCCAGAAGAATTCCATTAATTAGATCTTCAAGCTGCTCCAGTTGATAAGGCATTGGAGGCGGTGGCTAGGTGTTAGCTTAATCCTTAGTGCAGGATATCTGCAAACATTTACAAAATTCAGTGAAACTCCCAGCTATACAGCATAAATCTCCCTTACGGCGTCATAAAAAAGCTGGGAGTTGCTGTTCACTTCGCACTTACCTCAGTTTTTTTTTTTTTTGTCACAACGGAAACAGTTCTATGCATCTGCTGCCCTGCTGGCAACTTCCTTTCCCGTACTGGAGGAATTTGCACTCAATTAGACTAAATTTAGTTTTGCAGTCTCTTATTAGTTGGTTTTTCTCTTCTACATTTGCTAGCCAACAATGGCTTTTAAAAATAAAACTAGATTTTGTTCGGCATACCGGACAATACCATTTGACTTGTTAGTCAAAATGCGTCTCTCTGCGCCACTTCGTTATGCATCTGTAGCAAAATTTGTGTTTGCTCTTTTCTAATATGCCGAAGATATTTTCTGGCTCATCCTTCTCTATCACATTCCTTAGACAGATCCTGCAGGATATATTTGCTGATTGATTCACTCTTTCGTTGTACGCCTTGCGCCCTCCTAACTTTTTCTCTCGTTTTCCTTGTTGATATTCTATATCTTTGTCCATAGCCGCACTATATAAAAGACACAGAGGCACGTACCTCTTACATAACAAAATAAAGAAATGTATCCACAAAATTAAACTGAATACAGAACGGTTAAGTAACAAAATCCGTCATTTTTGCTCTAACAAAGTCATCCGTCTGCACATAGGGAGCACATATAAACATAATTATTCTCCAGTTCCTAACATTTCTTATGTTACCACTGAGGACAAACAACACAGTATCCGCTGTGTCCCAGTGCAATTCCGCATATCATGTTCATAGTTCAAACTGTGTACAGAGCATATTGAACTGTAATTGGAATTGGTTGTGGTTTTCGCATTTCTTATGCCATTTCTTCCCTTTGGTCCTGCAGATGGTGGGCCAGGTTCAGAACCAACAGTTTTTGTAACAGTTGGGGGTACGGTATGCACCTATGCAGACTGCTAATTTCATTTTTCCTGATTGAAATTTCTAAAGCTATTTTGAAGTTTTCGGTAGCTGCCGTTACATTTCCTTTAATGTAACAAAACCTTGTAAAACTATTACAATTGGTACCTTCTTCGATAAGACCTAAGCCTAAGGCTTGAGCCATATTGCCAGCTCCAATAAAGCCAATGTTAAGTTGAAATAACTCCGGCAACTGTATTTCCATGTTGGAATTGTCAAAAGTTTACTTCTTTTACACCTTAATATATTTTAAATTTCACTTCACAACAGTATCCAAAAGAAATATCCAACTTCTGTTGTGCTTCTCCGGTACTTAAAAGCACTGAAACCCAAGCTATCAAGTACTAATCATACTTTTTGCAAAATCACCGCATACGCAAGGCCAAAGCGCAAGGCTCAGCATGTCCCAATGTTGTCACTGCCCCCCGCCCCCCAAGTAGTTGATTTCCTTGCGGAAGAGCTGGCACTTCTTCGCGTTCAGCTTCGAGTTGGTCACCTGCAGTCTCTGTAACACCTTACTCAGATTCTCGAGATGGTCTTCAAAAGTCTTCCCGACAACGATGTCGTCCAGGCAGGCGTCGTAAGTCAGGTCTCTCACCACTGACTCCATGAGGCGTTGGAAGGTAGCTGGTGCATTGCAGACGACGTTGTGATCCTTCACCTGGTGAATCGTTGTTAGGTGACATGTTGAAGTTTTCCGAAGAGTGATATGAAAGGATGAAATATATAAATCTGTGCATATCGACGGTTTGATTGCAAGTTGTGATAAGGGAAATATTTAAACTTGTTTCACTGTCCAACTAGGTGGAACCGAAATAGCTGGAAATATAAGGTGGTTTGAACTTAAAGTACGTGCCCATATTAAGCAGATTTTCAGGTAAAAAGTGCCCCTTAAAATCCAACCTCTGCGGTCCTCATCCCGAGGGGTGGGCAACAGGAAGTAGGGGACTGACTGATGGGGTGATGTACGGTGGGGACTTGGTGTACCCCAGGACCGCTACGGCTGCCGAGAAGGCCCATCAGTAACCCCGAAAACTGGCAGAAGAGGCTCTGGTGTAATCTCTCGATTGGGTTCCTCCGCGAGGTAAGAGTGTTCCTTCAAACGCCCAGATATGATTCACTTCGGTGTTTGACCCCATTTATTTTTTGTTCTTTTTCTTTTTCCTCCCTGAACACATGTCTGACGGGTAACATAGCGCGGGTGGTTGGAGGGGGAAGCGCAAGGGGTGACTGGGTAACGCGTAACTCCCAGCCTGCACACTGCGACCTGTTTGTGTTTTCTTTTCTTGACAATGCACTGAACACACGATTTCACCCGGCCTGGTATTTTTACGAGGTTGAGAAGCGAACTAGGTGAAGAGGTAGACTACACTGAAATCCCACTCGCTTCCCCCCAGGGGCCTACTCCAGTATGATATGAACGGTGCCTCACCCCTTGAGGTACCTGTTGGGATGATCTGGATTGCCTTGAAGTTGCCGATGTTCCTGGCTCTTCCAAAGCTGACAGGTCAATCGCTGGTGGAGACGTCTCGTTCGAGGGCTCCTCAATTGTCTGAGGAGCGGACTGGTTCCTACCAAGCATCGCAGATGACAAATCTTGCTGCTAATGGCCTGTTTCGGCAGACAACGGTTCCTCCCTCTTCTGCTGCAGCTGCTGGAAGTGCATCTCCTCTCGAGGTAAGGGGAGCTGGTCTTGGACAGCGATATCTGTAGCATTATTCTACTTCGCTAAGGATTTCATTACGGTTCCCAAAATTTCCCTCGTGAACGGAACAAAATTGGGAACGGGTGGTAGTTAAGTTCTTAAACTCTTGCTATAACTGGAACCTCCAGTACAGGTCAAGCAGGAACCCTGGCCACCTCTTTTAGCGACATGTCCAACGGAATGTTGTAACTTGGGAAAAAGTTCTGAAGCAACAATTGCTTTATTGAATAACTTTGAACATATTTATCGTAATCATAAATGTATTTTTATCACAAATTGCCATTTAGGCATTTTAACAATTTTATGAGTTTAAGTGTTATTTTAGTCTTTGGTATAGCTTAGAGTGTTTATTTGTTCTTGATTTTATTATGACTGTGTTTTAGTCCTCTTTTTGCGGGTTTTTAATATGATTGGCTTATTAAGGGTGCTGAGACCTTGCAGTTGAGCGCCCTGTTTATACAAATAAGGTTATAGGTTACATTTCAAAGATGTACTTACAGCATGTATCCTAAAGCAGCAAACACTGCAGTTCAGTATAAGTGGTTCTTCTTGCTACCACAAGCACATTTAATTACTCTGTTGGTATGGGCTGTTTTCATCCCTTATAACTGTATCTTTATAAAAACAGAGTTGTCAGTTATCTTCCAACGATAATTTGCAGCATGCATCGTGAAGTTACAAACAGAACTATTCAACATAAGTGCTTCTTCATTTTTGCCACCACAAGTAGATTCGAATTCTTCGGCGAAGTTGGGGCAGGTTTTATCCGGAAACTGTTTATGAAAACAAGGTTATATGTTTTATTTCATATTGTAATATTCCTCGCTGCCAGGCGCTATCCGGGATCTCAATTTTTACTAAATGCTGAAAAATGTATAATACTCACAATTGTAATACTCACTAAAAGATCATAAACCCGATCGCTCAATACTGGGAAGATTCTTGTGTCCAGAAACTCTTCTGCCCTCTGTGCATTCGGAAAAGACATGCACACGATCCTCCACAGGGGCACAAGGTCCCTGAACTCCCTGAAACTCTGTAGCCTCGGGTCGTCTAGACGCCGGGACTCGTAGGCGAGAACAATTCCATCAATTAGATCTTCAAGCTGCTCCAGTTGATATGGCATTGGAGGCGTAAGGATATCTGCAAACATTTACAAAATTCAGTGAAACTCCCAGCTATACAGCATAAATCTCCCTTACGGCGTCATTAAAAAGCTGGGAGTTGCTGTTCACTTCGCACTTACCTCATTTTTTTTGTCACAACGGAAACAGTTCTCTTACAGGGCAGCAACCTCTTCCTCACAAATTCCTGCATAGTATCACTTGTTTTCATAGTTTCTTACCTTAGTTCTCCGGCACCGGAGGTGATACAATATTCTCGCTGATCGCAGCCTATAAAACGATAAAAAAACACATATAATAAAATCTTTCGGCGATTATGTAAACTACCTCATCATAACGCAATTGTAATACTCACTAAAAGTTCAAAAGCCTGACCCCTTAACGCCGGGAAGATTCGTTGGCTTAGGTACACTTCTGCCTGGTCAATGCTGGGATAAGTCATCCAGACGATTCTCCACAACGGCAGAAGTTCCGGGAACTCCCGTAGAGGCTGTAACCTGGGGTCGTCTAGACCTCGGGACTCGTAACCTTCAACGACCCCAGAAATCAGATCCTCTAATTGATGTAGTTCGAGTGGCATTACGGGCGGTGGCTAGTGTTCAACTAATCTCTCCTCATATGGTTCAAAGCGATTCCGAATTTCCTTAGTGCAGGAAATCTGCAAACATTTACCAAATTCAGCAAAACTCCCAGCTATACAGCATAAATCTCCCTTACGGCGTCATAAAAAAGCTGGGAGTTGCTGTTCACTTCGCGCTTACCTCAGTTTTTTTTGTCACAACGGAAACAGTTCTCTGACAGGGCAGCAACCTCTTCCTCACAAATTCCTCCATCACTTTTTTTCATACAGTCCATTGCCTCCTCTAGATCTTACATTACAGAGTTCACGTCCGTTTGTGACCGGTCGGTACGTGTAACAATACCTAACTAATGTCTCCTGAATTCGAAGTTTCATTTTTAGGACATATCTCACCATCTCCTTATATTTCTTTAGACCGACATTGTGAGCCTATGACACATAACCCCGCTCTTTTAGGTTTATAGTTGTTATTCTGATTAGTATATTATCTTTTCTGTTCTTTTTTTTTCTTCTTCTCTATTTAGCTCTCTCTCTTTTTTTTCTATCTCTCTCCCTCTCTCTGTTCCGGTCTTGAGTTTTACTTACATCCTATGTTGCATGATTTCAGATGTACTGTACTCTACAGCATCTTATACTTTACTGGGGAATACAAGTCGTTCTGTCCTTGGACAATGCACACCAAAGGCCTATACGGATTGCTACAGGGGCGGCATTGAAACACTTACCGAACTGTATTGTATATCAGGCTTCAATTCCCCTAACCTTTAAGGTTTTGAGAGAGAAGATGAACCCCGAAAATATGCTCGCACTGCGGCCTTCGGGGGGACCAAAGTACCCACCGCCCCTCAAAATCCAACCTCTGTGGTCCTCGTCCCGAGGGGTGGGCAACAGGAAGTAGGGGACCGACTGATGGGGTGATGTACGGTGGGGACTTGGTGTACCCCAGGACCGCTACGGCTGCCGAGAAGGCCCATCAGTAACCCCGAAAACTGGCAGAAGAGGCTCTGGTAATTTTCCCCAGGGGCCTACTTAGGTAGGTACGGGAACTGGCGATCCCGGGGTGCCCGAGTCATTCATCCCCATCGTCATCTTCTCATACCCATTTCCCCGTAGGATTAGGTTTCTTCCTCTTCTAAGCTTATATATTCATAGTTTTAAGGGCTTTAGGTTTATTAACGCCTGACTCACCATCAGGGATCTTTTCTATCTCCGTGGTGCTGTCCCACGGTTTCGGCGCAGCTTCCAACTTGTGTGCTCCCCGGAGGTCTCAGGCGCGAAGGTTGAGTGGACCCTCCTCACTACCCCTTTCGTGCGACACTAGGTGCGGAGCCGTTCCATTGTCATGTACACCCACGTAGCTCCGATGGGGCCGGGTACCCTCGGACATCTCGGCGGACGCGTATCGCTGGGGTGGACGGGGGGACCCGACGTGTTACCGCTGTCTGAGGCCCGATGTAAACAACCACAAGCCCCTGAATCCACGCTGACTCCGTTGAGGTAGCGTGGCCTAAAGTGGGGAGCCATTGGCGGTTATTCCAGTGGTAGGGGCATAAAGTCGGGCCTGCCTATGGTGAACGTGTCGCATACCGGTCAGTAGTGATAGGCGGAGGGTAACTCCTCCGAAGTACTCCGTGAGATCGGGCCTGAAGCAGGTGCCCAGGCCGGCACAGACCGTAAGATTTAGGTGTCTTTCTTTCTTTATCCCCCTGATGGCAGGCTGACGCCGACGGTTCCGGAGGGGGGACCTATTCATCATGGCTCCCTTGCGCCCAAAAACTCCAACTACATCGTGTAAGAGTATAGTAAAAGAAGTATCCGAGGTATTTGGTCCTCGCTACTTAGTAGTAAAACGGACAGAGGAGGGTAAGACATTTACATCGGTGAACCCTTTTGTTATTCAAAAGGGTCTCGATAAAATTTCTGGAGCAGTCAAGTCGTGTGTGAAGTCGAGAAACGGCACACTCCTGGTTGAAGCACAAAGCGTCACCCAGGCAGCGGCGGTACTGAAAGCTACAATGCTTGGTAGCTACCCTATAAGCGTTATGGTCCATAAGTCCCTGAACTCTTCGCGAGGTGTTGTAAACACCCGTGCATTGGACGGTATGTCCAACGAAGAGATTCAGGAGAACCTAAAAGAACAAGGTGTCACGGCAGTGTATCGCGTGCAACGACGTGAGCGCGGGGAATTGGTGCCGACTCGTACCCTGTTCCTAACCTTTGATAGGATTGACCTCCCTCAAAGGATAAAGGCAGGGTATGAAGCAATTGAAGTCAGACCATACATTCCTAACCCCTTGAGATGCTATAAATGCCAGCGCTTTGGTCACACTAGTGACTTTAGTAACGGTGTACCTACTTGTGTTAGCTGCGGAGGAGTCTTGCATGAAGATGCTTGTACAAGACCTCCAGCATGCATTAACTGCAGCGGTGAACATTCATCAAATTCCCGCGAATGTCCCCGTTTCATAGAAGAGCGTGCGATCCAAGAGATCCGGGTCAGAGAGAAGGTGTCCTTCTCTGAAGCTCGGAAGCTCTTGCGTACTCGCCAACCGTCGGTTGCTAGGTCCGTTAGTTACAGCGCAGCTGTAGCTAAGCCGGTACCTAGACGCGAAATCGCAACTCAAACTGGCGATTTAAACGGCGCAACAATTGCAGAAAAAACAATAGCACCTAGGGTACAGATAAAGCAACAGTCATCAGCAAGTGTAGCAGTGTGCATACCTAGCGAAGCCAGTCGTGAAAAGCTGTCATCCAAATCACCGCCAAGACCATCGACCTCAAAATGTTCTGAGCCAGTTACATGTAACGCACCAGCAAAACCGTTAAAGAAAGCGTATGTAGGAAGCGACTCTCTGCAAGATAAAAATACTTGTAGCAAGTCGGCAAACCGGCGGAAGTGTCCGCGGCCATCTCCTCCGAGATCGTCTTCTGACGACTCTTCCGGAGAGGAGACTGATCGGCGATTATCGTCGTCGTCGATCTCCGTTTCCAATCGGTTCGAGGTTCTCGAACCGAAGTTCTCCATCGGGAAGCGTGCTTCCTCAGAAGAGGAGATGGAACAGGAGGATCCCGTCCACACTGCCCAAGGGGCAGTGAAAAAGAGGCAGGAAAAACCTCCTGAAAAAGGTGTTAGCCCAACACCGAAGAAAAAGGGTAAATTGATTCGGCCGCCTTTAAAGTCGTCATAAGCTAAAGCAAATCTACTACCATGTCTATTATTCATTGGAACTTACGCGGAATCAGAACACACAGACCCGAGCTTGAATTGTTGCTCAATAAACACGAACCACTCGTCATTTGCCTACAAGAGACTAAGATGCGTCCTTTAGACGACTTCAAAATCAGAGGCTATACTCCACTAAGGTGCGATGTTGAACCTGAGGAGGGTATGCCTGCGCATGGAGGCACTATGATGCTCCTCAGAGATGACATTTTTGTTGAATTTGTACCTTTACAGTCTGACATCCAGTCAGTTGCTGTTTTCATCCGACTTCCATCCATACATTTTGCTATCTGCAACATTTATCTACCACCTACCGATGACCTCTCGCTTACTGACTTACAACATCTGGTCTCCCAGCTACCAACACCTTATCTGCTTGTGGGAGACCTAAATGCGCACCATACTCTATGGGGCGCTCCTCGAGCATGTGCGAGAGGCAAATTGATCGCAAGTTTCATAGACAGCAATAACCTGGTTCTCCTGAATACCGGAGAACCCACGTTTTTATCCGATGCTTTCAACACCTTTTCACACATTGACGTGGCAGTCTGTTCGCAACAGCTAGCAGTCTCCCTTCAATGGAATGTCATCTCTGACCTACATTCTAGTGACCACTTTCCGTGTCTTGTCAGTCTCTTAGCACGAGAACCGTGTTCCGCACGTCTGCCCAGCTGGCGCTTTGATGGTGCCAACTGGAATGTCTACAAGCAGTTGGCTGTCTTCAACTATGATGACCACGCGTCTGTGGACGACTTAGTTGAGCATTTCACGGTGACGATTCTTTCGGCAGCAGAACAATCTATTCCGCGAACGAGAACGCCCACTCGTCGTTGCCCTGTCCCATGGTGGACAGATAATTGCCGGACTGCTATTCGGGCTCGGAGGCGCGCTCTTAGGAATTTCCAGCGGCGCCCTACTCTCGATAATCTGATCGAGTACAAAAAAATGCGTGCGAAATCCAGACAGGTGATTAAGGATAGCAAAAAGACCTCATGGACCAACTTCGTGTCATCGTTCAATCAACATACACCTTCCTCAGTCGTATGGGATAGGCTAAGGCGCGTGGCCGGAAAGTCCACATACATGCCAATCGCCGGTCTTAAAAGCGCTACAGGTGCTGTTGTTGATCAGCACGATGTGGCTAATACTTTCGGCAGTGCGTTCGCTCAAGTGTCTAGCTCAAATAATTACTCGCCTGAGTTTCTCCAAATTAAGACTCTGGAGGAATCCAAAGGTTTCTCCTTCTGCTCTAGAAACCTTGAAGACTACAATCGCCTCTTCACCATGGTAGAGTTAGATCACGCGCTTTCATCTTCGCGGGCATCTGCACCGGGACCAGACGGCATCCATGTGCGATTGTTGCAACAACTGTCTCCCGAAGGGAAGGCATTCCTACTGGAGATGTATAATCGTGTGTGGGTTGACGGCACTTTTCCTGAGAAGTGGCGGGAGGCCACCATCATACCCATTTTGAAAGCCGGGAAGGACCGCCATCTGCCTTCCAGCTACCGTCCTATTTCCCTCACCAGTTGCGTATGCAAGGTGATGGAACGCATGATCAATGGGCGGTTGGTGTGGTGGCTGGAAACTCACAACCTCCTGACAAACATCCAGTGTGGATTCCGACGTCGCCGCTCCACAGTAGACCATCTGGTGTCGATGTCGACACAAATCATGAACGGCTTTATGAGGAACTGTCAGACCGTCGGCATAGTTTTCGATCTGGAGAAGGCCTATGATACGTGTTGGCGTGCAGGTATCCTACGCACCTTGCACGGCTGGAACGTACGTGGGCGCCTACCTGTTTTCCTTCGGGAGTTCATGAGCGACCGCGTTTTTCGGGTAAGGGTCGGCTCAGTTTTTTCGAATCTTTTCGTACAAGAGAACGGTGTTCCTCAAGGATCGGTGCTCAGCGTTACACTGTTCGCTATTGCCATCAACTCTATTTCCCAATGTGTTCCTCGAGGGGTTTCATCGTGCTTGTTCGTAGACGACTTCGCCGTGTACTGCACTTCACGACGCACTGCATTCGTGGAGCGCTGTCTGCAGCAATGTTTAGACAATCTCCGCGATTGGAGTGCTAAAAACGGCTTCCGATTCTCCACAGAAAAAACTGTCTGCGTCAACTTCTGGCGCAATAGGAGTCGTTTACCACCTTCACTCCGACTCGGTCCACACCTCTTACCATTTGCAGATGAAACGAGGTTCCTGGGACTGATCTTTGATCGGAAGCTTAGCTGGACATCTCATATAGCAGTGCTGAAAGCACGATGTGAGCGTTCTCTTAACATACTGCGGGTACTTAGTGGACGATCGTGGGGAGCGGATCGCTCAGTGCTGCTTCGTTTGTATCGCACACTGATCCGATCCAAATTGGACTATGGGTGCATCGTTTATGCTTCAGCTCGTCCATCTGCGCTGAAGAAACTAGACACGGTTCATAACTCTTGGCTTCGTATCGCTATTGGAGCATTTCCAACTAGCCCAGTGGTGAGCCTCTACGCCGAAGCAGCAGAACCTCCTCTGCAGTATCGCCGCGAGGTTTTGCTGGGGAATTACGGCTGTGGGCTAAATAGTATGCCTTCGCATCCGACGTATGCACCGTTTTTCGACACCTTATTTGACGGACGTTATAGGAACACGAGTATAAACCCGAAGCCGCCAGGTTTTCGGTTCCGGGAGCTCCTAGGGAGTCATGCACTCGAAATGCCTAGGATGTTACCCAAGGGCGAAAGAGTGTATCCTCCATGGTTGCGTGTAGGATCCCACGTAGATCTTGGGATGACGGTGCACAGGAAGGCTACGACGCCCTCGTGCTGTATCCGCAGTAGTTTTTTAGAGTTTGTAACTTATTATAAGGACCATACTTTAATTTATACAGATGGATCCAAAAGCGATACAGGTGTCGGATGTGCTTACATCCATGGAGCCGAACCCTATACATTCGGTTTCCATGGCAGTACTTCCATTTATAGTGCAGAGCTCTATGCAATATACCGAGCCGTCATACATGTTCGCCGAAGAAAGTTAGGTAATTGTCTTATACTAAGTGATTCCCTAAGCGCACTTCAGAGCCTTCGTGAGTTGTACAACCAACACCCAATTGTGCAACGCATACAGGATGCACTCCACGTTTTACACGTCTCTGGCGTTAGCGTGGTGTGTGCATGGATTCCTGGCCACGCAGGCCTGCATGGGAACGAACTGGCGGATTCGGCAGCAAAGGTGGCAAGCGTAGAACCGAGTGTCAACATCCCTTTTGTCACCGCGGAAGACTTTAGGCTTGTTGTGCGTAGGGCGGCGCTGTCACGCTGGCGTGATGAGTGGTCTGCTCTGCGTAATAACAAGCTGAGAAGGGTAAAAGAGCTTCCGGATAACTGGGCGACCTCCTACCGCTTATCGCGTCGGGAGGAGGTGAGTTTGGCTCGGTTGCGTATTGGGCACTGCTACTTCTCACACAGTCACCTGTTGAGGAGGGTCACTGCTTCTATTTGCGAGTCATGTGGTCAGGCTCTCTCGGTCCGTCATGTGCTGCTAGAGTGTATTCTCCTAGCAGACCTGCGGGAGTCTCTGCAGCTGCCGGTCAGCTTGTCGGAGATCCTAGCAGACAATAACTCTGCGGTGGAAAAAGTTTTGAAGTACATCGCCAGAGTTCAGTTAAGAATTTAATAGTTTATGCTTTTATCGTCTGTTATTTTATACGTTTTTATTTTCATAGTCTATTGCTGGTTTCGGCCGGCTTTTGTTATAAATATATTTTTGTTTTATTTATACATGTTATATCTATTGCGTTTTTGTATTTTAGCAATAAAGAGTGTTTTGATTTTTCTATTTCTTTTAAATGTTTATTTTTATAGATATATATTTACTTAGTGTGTAAGTTTTTTTTAGTATCATTCGCACAATGGTCTTTAATGGGCGCTGATGACCTAGCAGTTGAGCGCCCATAAACACAAATCATCATCATCATCAAAGTACCCACCTTTATTGGCCCGACTGGAGGATGACATTAACTACGTTGGCAACACTCTTGACAGAGAAATTAGTCAGTTATCGAATGCAATGTTTAATTTTACTCATAAGGAGGACCCCCGTGTTAAGAAAGGTATTGCATTCCTAGGAGATATACTCAATTTCTGTTGTGACGTGGCGACTAGTTCACAGTTACATGAACTAGCCACCACTGACAAACAGTTACTGGAACATTACTCTAGCCTAGAACGAATAGTATATAAAGATCATGCTCGGTTTTCGGACAGTACAGATAAGTTAACAGCTTACAGTACCCAAATTGCTTCCGCCTTTACAAAAATAAATGATCATCTTAACACATTCGTCCGCGGTGCCAACGTCACCTATAATGCGATACGTCATGAACTAGATATGGTAACTGACCATCAATTTTTTACCCTTTGGGAGATTTTACAAAATACCCAAAGTTCCGTTCATACAGTTTTACTCCTGAAACAGATAGATGCAATGCTTCTCTGCCGCAATCATCTATTCCCACTTTCACTAATTCCCTTTCATATTTTTCGGCAAGAGCTGCTTCAATTACGTCACAAATTATCGCGAACTACGTTCGAACTTGCGGTTGACATTGATAATATTCACCAATATTTTGATTTAGAAATCACCTCATGCTCGTTCAGTACCACATATATTTTAGTAACCATTAAAATCCCCATTAAACAAACAGGATCCAATTGGGATATTTACGAATTTATCAGCACCCCATTTGCATGGAAGAATGACACTTGTAATATTCTGCATGACCACGCATTTGTCGCAGTCAGCGGAGCTCGTGTACGTCCCATAACAGGGTCGGATCTCAAACTTTGCGATCCATTTAATACTAAATTGTGTTATATACCTCGATTTAGCAACGACCTCTTATTTACACCCTTATGTGCTACAAAATTGTTACAAGGAATGACGGCTTCTGAGATGAATAATTACTGCCCCTTTAGATGTCATACGGGCAATCACAGATAATTACTGAAATCGCTAAGGATGAATATGTTATTACTCACCCTCAGGATCCGATTGAACTTACTTGCAACCACACCACTCATAAGATCCCCAACCTACCCCCAAATTCTCCGGGAGCCCTCCACATCGCACTACCCTGTTCATGCGAACTTAAATTAGCCCACGTAGTGTATATCCCAGAACGCTTCCCTTGCTTTGATTCTGATTTCCCCAAACCCCAAACACTGCATCTAATTCCTGCAGGATGGACCTCTTTACCTTCCCTAAAGGTTTCCCCATGGACTACGACGGAACATCTTACCTTTACAAATCTCACTCAGTGCTTAAACGCAAATTGGTCCGTGGAAGTACCCCATCTTAATTTATCACATTTACCCCCCGTTCTCCCAAATATGCCTACTTTCACATATGACTTCTCGCCGATGCCACACTTCCTTCTTATCTGGGTTTCTTTTCTAACACTTCTTCTCTTAGTTGTGTTATTTCGTCGTCCAGAGCTTCTAATAGCCACACGTATACCGGGAACCGACGCCGCCGGACTGGTACCCGCAGTGTTCCACGATGCTCTTACTATTATTACCGGTATCGTGATCCTAATATTTCTCGCCATAGTGGGCTACCGATCTATGAAGTTGTGTTGCCAAATCGTTCGTTGGCGCAAAGCTATGGCCCGCTCGCCCGAGACCATACAAACCGCCCCAACTCCAAGAGGTGTCTTTTTAGTTACAACCCCTAATCTTATGACTACCCCGTCTCCCCCTAACAATTCGCCTTCAGAACCTTCCCCCGTACAGGTAACACACCCTTTTCGCTTCGTTTACCCCCCCTCCATACTTTTAAAGATATACCAGTGGTACACCGTGTTTTTTTATTATAAATCATGTCAATGTGACCTTATATTCTCTGTGCTCAGAAGTTATAAGTTATGATCATTGCAACCAAATGCTTAGGATTTGTGAAGATAACGTATGCTTGTAGTACCCTTTGACCTTAAGAACAACCGCGAGGCGTTCTTATAGGCTATTTTAAGTGTTTATAGATTCTATTAGTAAAGTGTTCTGTTCCGAATCCATCGCAAGATTTTCGGAGACAGTTTTAGTGAATATGTATGCATGTACCATGGTATCTTCAAGTTTCAAGCTTTCAAGCTATAAGTTTTTTTTTGTATGAGCGACAGAGGGTACATCCTTTGGTGTTCGCGAGACCCTTAGGTTGTGTATACCTCTCATGTTGATTTGATATAGATAAAGCTGTTATAATATAAAATGGGATTTGTCGTGCAAGCGTTTTCCCTATATAATTACTGATCAGTGTAAATAAAGAAGTTGTGAAGACAAAATAGCATTAATGTTTAAGTATGAGTGATGACTGCGCAGTATGTATGTGAAGTTTTGTGCTATGGAGGAAAGGGCCCCCCTTCATTAGCTTATAATAAAGTATGATTGTGATTAGTGTAACTGAATAGAGATAACCACAAATCCTAAGACCATATAAGAAATTGTATTAGCTATGATTGAAAAGCAAACTCAATAAACGACTCAAATCATGTGATAAGAAAAGCACAGAATTTTTTTTACTGAGGTGTTACCTAAGGTTCTAAATCTGAGAATTAAGCCATGTTTCCCCAATTCACCTTTAAGTATTGATGAAGAAATCCATGACTTATATTTAGTGTTTATCAAAGCAGACTGATCAACTTTATATAATTATCGTGGTATGCTATTCTTAGGGTACTTCCTCTTACACCACTCAGTTTCTCCAACATTTATTGAATTCAGTGGGCAGCACATAGCTCAAATACATCCTTTGACAATATTCATTATGGATCTGAGACATAACCAATGATCAAGATTAAACTAATCGTTATATCAAGTTCTGTTTACAAGTCACAGCACGATGAGATCTACAACCAATAAACCCCCTCCCTTTCTTTTGCTATCACTCATAATTACCATGCTATAAAAGCATGCCTAAATTTGTTAGGGATTAATAAACAAGAGAAGACTTAATTATTGTCAATTAACATTTCATTTATAAGACAACCCAATGCACTGTAATTTAACACTTGTTTTTAACATCCAGTGACAGTAGAGTACATCATATCTCCGGATAATAAGATCGATATCACACCTTTTTTTGCGAAAAGAGGAAAAGAAACATTATACCTCTTGTTTAAACAATCAGTGCTAAACCAGCAAATGTCAGAGTTACTCTTGCTATATTTATGTAAAAAGATAAAGTCATAGGATATCCTTATATATTGTAAGATGATTGTATAAACGTAACCTCAATTACCATGTATTATGAAGGTATGTTATGTAACTCTAGAAACACATTACTTCAGTAGCATCAAGATTTATTGTAACAAAATAGAAAGACATGGTTAACTCTGATATTTGACTGATTGTATGACAACAGTAGACATTCGTTAGGCGTAGGTCTAATCCAGTGTATAGATGCTATTGTGGCAAGTCATTAGACATGATTTTTGTAAATAATGCCCTATAATTTATAACAAGTACTACTCTTTACATGAACTCCATTTTTCTTTAGCTAAATTGTTATCAATATTACTACTAATTATGTATAATTCAATTGTATAATGGTCTTATGAAGAATACTTGTAATTTATTTCAAGTTTATCACTAATGTGTGAACAACCATACTTAAGTGGAACATCTATGCAGTTTCCATAGGTTATTTACTTATGTTATTCAGTCATAAGGTAAACATACAATTTCATTTTTTTTACTCTATAAAATTTCACCAAATTTTTTTCCTTCTAACTCTAAAAATGGTTCCACATAAATTCCATACATGTTCCATTTATGTTAATTATATATAACCATAATTTGTAAATAGATATAAAAAATATTCATTTGGTAATGTGATACCTGAAAATCCCTTTCATTTAATTGCATTCCCGTGAACTTTAACCCATCCTCACCCCATAGAAATATTCTTGTGCATCAATCCTAACTCTGGATCATTTGTTTTTCTGTTGCGGCATGGACGAACAAACACGTCGAAGCATCAGGAAACACCACCACCATAAGGAGAAAGCAGAGGAGACACCTGGGTCCCTAGCAGTTACTCTTTCCTGGGAGAACCAAAGCACCCCAGATGACCAAGTATCACATCAGGAGTGGCACCCAAGGCTACTCGCGTCTGGAAAGAAACTTAATCTTTCCAGAGGACCTCCTCAACTTCATGGACTCATGGCTTTCGCAGTGAAACCCTGGGTAAAAGCCAAAGCAACTCTATCCAGCAAACTTTTACAGTGGCTCAAATACAATAACTTATAAATCACTCTTTCGTGTTCTCACCTGCAAGAACTCAGACCCAGCTGAGGTAGGCGAGTGTAAGCTAAGTGCACTATTCTAAAAAAACAGTAAACTCCACTTTCGAACTTCTCATCGGCTCTTTAGTACAGACTTTTCCAAGCAACACCAAAGAGCACCATACGCTTGAACACGATATCATATAAACAGCAAGCCGCAACCGAGGTTCTTCATCAGCTCCCCTGTTTTAAAAGACTAAGTACAGACTATCAAACTGGAGCAGGAAGCATATTAAACTGTTTTCTCTTTGAAGTTACATTACTTGTGACAGATAGGGCCTTGTTAGACAAACTTAAAGAAGTAATTACAACCCTTCAGTGATCAAGTGTTGTGAAGTGTCTCCCAAAACTATAAACTCATAGTGGTGGAACAGTGTGTTTCTATGGAACTATGGATTTCATTCAGCGTGGGATACTTCGAAACCAACCCGCAGCAACTCATCCCCATTTTCCTGTCCTCTGATTTTCTTTTTCAGGTGTTACAATTATGACTTTTCAAAAAAAAAATATGTACATGTAAATGTTTGTATGCTCTATTGCCTATGTAAGTGTAAATTATTATTTTATGTATGTAAAATCTTGTTACCAGTCGTTTGGATTTGCTGAGGGCAGCAAAATCTAGGCGAAGGGGATGTGTTACGTGTATAGGCTGAGCTAGATTTGGAAATTTCGGTATTCTGTAACATGTATTGATTCTAACAGAAATGTATGTCAAACGTAAATTCCGCTGACTAGCAGACTGTTGGCATAAGAAAATTATCCACATGTGACCCAGACTGATTCTGCTGACGAGAAGAAATAATAGGTCAGTACAGGCTTAAAACATTCCCTCAATAACGCAAACGGTATTATGCAAAATTAATAGTTAGTAGGAATCGCTGAATTGACTTTTTGTAGAACCGCTATTTAAGCCTGGTAGAGTTAGCCCTCGGTGTGAAAACGTCGCAGGGATGTCAGAGGAGACGCTATGTCGGTCCCTGTGAGAGGTAACAGAAGTATGTATGTGACTGTGTCTACGAATACCATAACCCCCGCCGGACTCAGCAGATTATACATCTCCGGACAAGCCCAGCTATACACCCGACACATCACCAACGGTAAGATTAAATTAAATTATTATGTCACCAAGTGTTACCAAAGCACCCCTGGTCTCTTCTAGATTCAGGGGGTACTCTGTATAATTACTAGGTTTCTTAAAATAAAGTTAGTCGGTTTAGGTTAACTTTTTGATGTTTTATTTTGGCTCTACCATCCCTATAGCTACACCCCCAGTTGTAGATTAGGTTTGTAAGTCTTCCAACCCCCTTTACAACCCTGGTATGCAACAATAGGATTACGTGTGCGAAGGAGTGAGTGAGTGAGTGTGGTGTTTAAGGGCCCGTCGACAACAAGGCCATTTGGGCCCCAAGTCAGCACTAAAAACCTAAAAACTATAAAAACTCAATTAAAAGGTAAAATACAATTAAAACACTCAACTATTAAAAGCACATTAAAATCATCCCAGTACTAAAAATTTAAAAACTCTAAAATTAATAAATTTAAAACACAAGTCAGACTTGTTTATTAAAACCTATTTTTAAAACAAACCGCAGTGCCTTATCCACGGCCACTGGGTCGTCCCCTAAAATACTAAACAAGTTAGCTCCCAAGCCCAAAGACTGGCGAACGCAGGCGTACTGTGGGCAATCGAGTAAAATATGCCGCACAGTGAGGCGTACGGCACACGGAGCACACACTGGGGCCGGTTCCCCTCTCAAAAAATGACCATGAGTAGCTTGTGTGTGCCCAATTCTCAGCCGGGTGAGTATCACCTCGGCTCGCCGGTTATCCCTGCAGGAAGTTAGCCAGGGTCGTACGCTCTCTTTAATTGCCCGGAGTTGTGTGCCTTGTAAAGCTGTCCAGGAGTGCTGCCAAGCAGAGAAGAGTTGGCGACGAAAAAAACGTTGCACATCCTGGTATGGCACAGTAGTTGTTAAACTCCGGGGCAAACGGCAAGTAGACTTTGCAGCCGCGTCCGCCTCCTCGTTCCCGGTAATCCCCACATGGCCTGGGGTCCAGGTAAAAACAAAATTGTACCCGCGCCTGAGCATTTGTGAGATCTGGGCCTGTATTTTTAAAACTAGGGTCCTAGAGGCAGTGTGCTGTTGCAAGGCCTGAAGCGCACTCAGAGAATCAGTGCAGACAATAAAAGAGCCGGGAGCAAATTGCAAATAAAAAGGAGCAAATAGAAGATGGCATACAGTTCTGCGGAAAAAACTGAAGTGGAGTCCAGAAGGCGAAATTTATGAGCCTCACCGTTAATGAAGAATGCGCAACCCGTAGCGTTACCTAACTGGGAACCGTCTGTAAAGACCGGAACATAGTTAGGGTAACGGCCCAGTAATTCGGCGAAAAGTTGTTGGAACACCGAATGTGGGGTAGCGAGTCTAGTGTTGCTTGAAAGTGTTAGATCGAACTGCGCACGATTGAGCTGCCATGCAGGATAAGGGCAGATGGACGACCTCTCTACGCGAGGCATTCGGAGGCCATGGGAATGTAGGAGATCCCGAAATCTTAGTCCCATGGGGCGTGTCCGAGAACCAGGGCGCATATAACGGTGGACTAAATCTGGACACAGAACTGGTTTAAAACAAGGATGATTGGGATAACTTGCCAACTTCGAGACGTACGAGCACAGTAACAGCGAGCGACGAATATGGAGTGGAGGTTCGCCTGAGTCTCCATACAGGCAGTCGACTCGACTGGTGCGAAAAGCTCCTGTGGCAAGGCGGATGCCAGTGTGATGCACGGTGTCTAAAAGGCGAAGTTTAGAGGCGGTCGCTGCGCCATAAATAAAACTGCCATAGTCCAGCTTGGACCGAACCAGAGAGCGGTACAGCCTCAACATTACCGTGGGATCGCCCCCCCAAGATGCTCCAGATAATACCTTGAGTACCCGAAGAGAACGATCGCAAGAGGCTCGAAGGTGACGAATGTGGTGCTCCCAATTGAGTTGTCGGTCCAAGTAGAGGCCCAAGAACTTCAGGTGTGAGACAAATGGCAGGGGTGTGCCGTTCAAATGAAGATCAGGAGGCGGGTGAATACCTCGTAGGCGGTGAAAGTGGATACACTGCGTCTTCGCAGCTGAAAAACGGAAGCCGGTTTGAAGCGCCCAAGCTGCTAGCTGGGTAATGGTCAGCTGCAGTTGGCGCTCAATGTGATCTATGTTGGCAGACCTATAATAGACTGCGAAGTCGTCAACATAGAGGGATGATGGAATTCCACTTCGAACGGCACTAGTAATGCTGTTAATCGCTACGGCAAAAAGGGTGACGCTCAAAATCGACCCTTGAGGTACACCGTTCTCCTGTATCCGCTCCTGGGATATCGTTTTCCCTATCCGCACACGAAAACGGCGAAGCTTTAAAAATTGCATAAAAACTCGGGCAGATGACCACGCATGCCGTAACCATGTAGGTTACGGAGTATGCCGTACCGCCAAGTGGTGTCATAGGCCTTCTCCAGGTCGAGGAACACGCCCACGGTATGTTGCCTCAGTAGAAACGCAACGGAAACATACCCCTCAAGGCGTGTTAGATTATCGACACTTGAGCGATGGCGACGAAAACCGCATTGCAAGTTGGACAGATGGTTATGTTTTTCGAGCCACCAATTTAACCGAGCGTTTATCATTCGCTCCAACGTCTTACAGATGACACTCGTCAGGCAAATGGGGCGGTAGCTAGATGGTAGCTTGCGGTCCTTTCCGGGTCGAGGGATGGGGATGACAATACCCTCTCGCCAAGAGGAAGGGAAAACCCGCTCATGCCAAATGCGGTTATAGATGTTTAGAAGGAAACATAGCGCCTCAGATGGAAGATGTAGCAGCATCTGTCGGTGTACGTCATCGGGACCTGGAGAGGAATCCTTTGCTAAAGCCAGAGAATGGGCGAGCTCGGCTGCGGTAAAGGGTTGGTTGTACGGCTCGGTGCAGTCACTATTAAAATTAAGTGGTACCCGCTCCGCCTTTTCCTTAATAGGCAGGAAGAGAGCGTCATAGCGGGCAGTTTGGCTCGTGGCAGCAAATGTGGTAGCTAGGGCTTCAGCTATGTCCTGCTCGGTGGTGCACATGGATCCGTTGATGGCAAGGCCGGGAATTACCGTCCGGCGATACTTGCCATACATCCGCCGAACAGCTGACCATACTTGTTGGGTAGAGCTGCGCCGGGAAAGCGAAGACACAAATGCTTCCCAAGATTTACGCTTTGCGTTGCGCAGTATAAAGCGCCCTAGCGCGAGAACGTTTGAAGGCGACGAAGTTCGCTTCCGTCGGGTGCCGCTGAAAAATGCGCAAAGTACGTTTGCGTGCTTTGACAGCCAAACTACATTCCTCGGACCACCACGGTACAGGAATACGACGTGGTGTAGGTGAGCCTCGAGGAATGCTGGATTCTGCTGCGAGCAGGATAGAGCAAGTAAAATATTCGACCATTTCGTCGATGGTGTCGAAACGGTGGTCGATGAGGTGTATGAGGGATTGGAATTTTCCCCAGTTAGCTTTGGAAATAATCCAGCGAGGATGTCGAGAAGGTACAAATTGGCGGCCAGAAAAATGGATGTTAATGGGGTAATGATCACTGCCAAAGAGGTCGGAAAGTACTGACCACTCAAGTAGTGGTACTAATGACGGACTGCAGAAAGAAATGTCTAGTACGGAATGTGTACCATAAGCGGATGATAGGAATGTCGGGTCACCAGTATTTAGCAGAAGCAGGTCAGACTTATCGAAGACGTCTACGAGGAGGCATCCACGGGCGTCATCTGTGTCTGATCCCCAGAGCGTGTGCTTGGCATTCAAATCTCCCCCAAGGAGTAGTGGTGAGGGGAGCTGAGCCAATAGAGCTAGAAGATCCCGCTCTGGAACTATACTGAGCGGCGGCAGGTACATGTTACAGATGGTAAAACTGATGCTCTCCAGCTGTATCCGGACGGCCACAGCTTGCAATGGTGTGGTGAGAGGAACGTGGGCGGCGGAGATGTTAGGCGCCACTAAGGTAGCAACGCCACCGCTTGCACGCATACCTGCAAGAGAGTCGCTTCTAAATGCCGAAAAAGAGTGAAGGTGTAACGAGTGATTGGGATTTAAGTGGGTTTCCTGGAGGCAAATTATTGACGGTGACCGTTGAGAAACTAAATGATGTAGGTCTTGAGCACGAGCTCGAAAACCATTGACATTCCACTGGATTAAAGATCACAGCTTTCCCTCGCTTGCAGTGCTTCATGTTGTACTCATCTGTATCCTCTCCAAGAGACATTGTGACCTCTAAAGTCTTATGCACAATGCTTTTCCGACTTCTCCCGGGAACAGAAGCGTTAACTACAATCGGCGTGGGGGTTAAGTAAACTGCGGTCTTAACCACAGATTAATACCAAAATATACTAAAATTCGGCGTGGGGTAAGTAAACTGTGGTCTTTACCACAGATTAATACCAAAATATACTAAAATATACCGAAGATCAGCGAGGTGTAGGAATCAGAGAACTGTTGCGATCGACACTCGGAACTGTGGTCTTAACTCAGATCACGTGTGCGAAGGATATTCAGCTATGACTCCAGTGGGTATTATGCTTTATTTATAATGCTGTACACAAAGAAATTAGTAAAGTCGTGGATCTACATAGAAGCGCTAGAACATGCAAGAACACATGACTGTAAAGATCATCGTAACAAAAGAGGCATACCTTTAACATTTTGTTGCTTACTGAAGTGGAGAAATGCCGCTTATATGCGAATCGCTTGAATCGTTGTTGCCGCTGCTCGATTGATAAACTGTTGCCGCCACCGGCATCACCCGAAGAGCTGCTGGAATCCCCTACGGAAAAAACAAGTTGTTCTATAGTCTCTTCCAAAATGGCTTCATTTTCCCAAGAGGCACTTTTGTGTGAGTTACCACTTTTTTCCCAGTTTTCGGATTTTATTGATGTTAGAGCCTCTTCCGTCAGCTTAATTATTGACGGCACAGTGAAGTCTTGGTTTCGGCCAATATAACCCTTTACTTCAGCCCAAATCAACTCGATCGGGTTAAAGTGACAATGATAATTGGGTAGACGAAAAATTTTATGACCGTGTTCTGCAGCAATGCCATCGACCACATAGCTTGGAAATCGCGGTTTATTAGCCCTCACAAGTTCCAGTAACTCTCCTTTCTTTAGCTCCTTCACTGGTATATTACGGCGAGCAAGCCATTGAATAATTTCATTTTTCCTTGTGCCCATTGTTGGTGCTCTGACAGAAATTACTAAATGGTATCTGGCATTGTCCATTACTATAACAGACGGTCTGGTTAAATTTGGAAGAAGCTGTTCTGTGAACCATTTAAGAAAGGTTTTATGGTTCATGTCCTCATGATAGTCTACCGTCTTCTTTGATTTAAAAAGAAGACAACAGTTGGGAACAAAAACCTGATGCAATTCCTGCATGTAGAAGCATAATTCTGCCTCCTTTGCCTAAGGGCACATTCATTGTTCCTTCCAGCGTATCGTCAGTCCAGCCTTTGCTGACGGAATGATTGGCATTTTCCCATGTCTCGTCGAGTCCGATATAGTGTTCCCATGATCGTACCAGAGACATCCATTTTCCAACTTTGTGTAATAGAAATAGAATACCTTTTAAACTGGTTGGTTCGTTGGTTGCTAATGCTCATGGGCTTGGAGTATTTCCAGTTTGCTTCTGGCCTCCCAATAACGTGTCCGATGTATCCTCTTCTGCTCTGAGAAATGTCTACTCCTGCCGGATTTGTCACAGCTACATGTGTCATGTTCAGCTTACAGCACTCTTCTGCTCTGAGAGGCAGCTACACCTGCCAGATATGTCTCAGCTACGCGTGTATTGTTCAGCATAGAAACCTCTTCTGCTCTGAGAAACGGCTGCACCTCCTAGATATGTCTCAGCTACCTGTGTCTACCGCCTGCGGTGCCGTATGTAGTAAAAGCGGGCGTTAGACACTACACATTTCATTACGTGTGTCTTGTTCAGCCTACAGACTTCTGCTCTGAGAAACGGCTACACCTGCCAGATATGTCACAGCTACGTGTGTCTTGTTCAGCCTACAACCCTCTTCTGCTCTGAGAAACGGCTACACCTGCCGGATATGTCACAGCTACGTGTCTCTTGTTCAGCCTACAGCCCTCTTCTGTACAAGAAAGCGCGTGCAAATCTAGGAAAATAATTAAGGATAGCAAAAAGACCTCATGGAACAACTTTGTATCATCTTTTAACAGATGTACACCATGTGTTGTATGGGATAAATTAAGGCGCGTGGCCGGAAAATCAACCCATCTACCAATCGCTGGTCTGAAAACAACTGCAAGAGTTGTTGTTGATCCGTTTGTTGTGGCTGACACCTTCGGCTGTGCTTTCGCTCAGGTGTCTAACTCAAGTAATTATGCTCTTGAGTTTATCTCAATTAAGACTCAGGTAGAATCTCAAGGTTTCGTGTTTAGTTCCAGAAACCCTGAAAATTATCACCGCCTCTTTACCTTGCCAGTGCTAGGACACGCTCTTTCACCATCGCGACTGACAGCACCAGGACCGGACGGAATCCACGTTAAAATGTTACATCTCTCACCTGAAGGTAAGGCATCCTGCTCGGGGTCTATAACCTTGTTTGGGTTGAACCATGTTTCCGGACAAGTGGCAAGAAGCCACCATTATACTGTAGCTCTAGCTCCACTCTGGTTCCGCTCTGGCTTCTCTCCCGCTTCACCCTGACCTCACTCTAAAATCCATCTAACTTTGCCCTGGCTTGCCTATGGCTACGCTCTGGCTCCACTCAGGCTTTGCTCTGGCAAGGCCCCGGCCACCGCTATGGTCCCGCACTGGTTTGGCTCTGGTTTCGCTCTGGCTTCATTCTGACATTGCTTAACTATGCTCTTGATTGGATGGATATTCTTATGCACTTTGACGTTTACCGGGTAACTGTCCAACAGGTTCGCCTTCAATACCACCGCTGCCTGGGAGACTGAATGAGCTTCCACCAGGAGCGTGCCATTTCGCGAACGAGTGCAGGATTTTACAGGACCAGCTATCTTATCCAAACCCTTTTGGATGATGAAAGGGTTCACGGACAGAAAAGTCTTTCCTTCCTGAGTTCTGGTTAGCACTAAGTAGCGAGGACCACAGGTCTCGACTACTTCTTTTACAAATACCTTCACAGTTGGTTTAGATTTCGGTGCGACAGCTGAAATGTCCTCCTCCATTGCAAACGTCTCCTGGGCGCCACCCCGGCTTAGTTGAGAGTCCTGGCCTGGACCTTCCTCACCTTAGGGTCACACATCCCAGTGTAAAGACAAGGGACCCAATCACCTTCAGCAGAGTATCAGCTCATGCAATGGCCGCTCCCCGGGACTGACCTTTATCAGCGGATACGAACACAGTCCCACGTGGTAACAAGGGGCTGGGAGTTACGCGTTACCCAGTTGCCCCTCCAGTTTAGAGAGTTGGTAGAATATAGTTCTACGTATGCTCAAATTAAGACCCATTCCAATGGCATCCGTAGCTACCAAAATCACGGATGCGTCACCTGGGTCGTTGAATTTCTTTGCTTGAGATAGCTTAGCGATTGGAGTCAAGTCCCCGTAGATAACTGCGGCCAGTTTACCTTTTGCACATAACTCTCTTGTTACTGATTGAATAGTGCTTTTATTAAAACAGACGATACAATCTCCAGGTGGCACTTTATCCAGTGATTCTAATGCATTCTTCTCCACCTCCATATCTGTCAAGCGGTGATGTCTCCGCACCTCAACATCTGTGTTTGACATCAGGGACTGAACCAGCTGTATTGCACCTTCCTCACCGCATAGGTGTATTAAATCAGCAAGAATTCCAAGGAGCGCCCTTGTCTATGCCCAACCTCGTTTCAGATGTGCAATAATTTGAATTTCATCAGTAACTGCTACATCATATGTTATATTCAAAGATGGCATTTCAATGGTGCAAGATAGGTGCCTGGAGGGGCTGCTGCTACTTTTAGGGTGTATGCGCTCATCCCCAGTCACTAAGTCACACGGGGTTCCCTATTCATTGCACTTATACTGGTCGCCAATCTAGAAAGTGATTGACATTTCGTACGTTTATTGCAGCAGGTGGAGAGCGCGATAGGATTACGCGTGCGAAGGTGATTCAGCTATGACTCCAATGGGTATTATGATTTATTTATAATACTGTACACAAAGACATTAGTAAAGTCGTGGATCTACATAGAAGCGCTAGAACGTGCAAGAACACATGACTGTAAAGATCATGGTAACAAGAGAGGCATACCTTTAACATTTTGTTGCTTACTGAAGTGGAGAAATGCCGCTTATATGCGAATCGCTTGAATCGTTGTTGCCGCTGCTCGATTGATAAACTGTTGCCGCCACCGGCATCATCCGAAGAGCTGCTGGAATCCCCTACGGATTCTATAGTCTCTTCCAAAATGCCTTCATTTTCCCAAGCGGCACTTTTGTGTGAGTTCCCACTTTTTTCCCAGTTTTCGGCTTTTATTGATGTTAGAGCCTCTTCCGTCAGCTTAATTATTGACGGCGCAGTGAAGTCTTGGTTTCGGCCAATATAACCCTTTACTTCAGCCCAAATCAGCTCGATCGGGTTAAAGTGACAATGATAATTGGGTAGACGAAAAATTTTATGGCCGTGTTCTGCAGCAATGCCATTGACCACATAGCTTGGAAATCGCCCTCACAGGTTCCAGTAACTCCTTTCTTTAGCTCCTTCACTTGTATATTACGGCGAGCAAGACACTGAATAACTTAATTTTTCCTTGTGCCCATTGTTGGTGCTCTGTCAGAAATTACTGAATGGTATCTGGCATTGCCCATTACTATAACAGACGGTCTGGTTAAATTTGGAAGAAGCTGTTCTGTGAACCATTTAAGAAAGGTTTTATGGTTCATGTCCTCATGATAGTCTACCGTCTTCTTTGATTTAAAAAGAAGACAACAGTTGGGAACAAAAACCTGATGCAATTCCTGCATGTAGAAGTATAATTCTGCCTCCTTTGCCTAAGGGCACGTTCATTGTTCCTTCCAGCGTATCGTCAGTCCAGCCTTTGCTGACGGAATGATTGGCATTTTCCCATGTCTCGTCGAGCCAAACAATATTTTCAAAATCATGGGTAAGAATTTTCCGAAGGAATCTGCAGCACCAAGCAGAGATGTCAGGTTTTTCCATTAGCAGTTTTCTTCCATTTACTTTTTCGTAGTGAAAACCTAATTTTTTAACTATTCTATGCAAAGAAATCTGGCTACCTAGAAACAGCTCGGTTTCCCTTAGAGAAACGTGCAGCTTGAAAATGGTAGGATGCTCCTTTCTGCTGTAATATGAGTAAGTATGTCTGCGAATTGTATCCTGATGGAAAGGATCCATCTTACATCCTTTTCGTTTTTTCCCGGGAGTTTCTAATTAAGACCCCGATGCATAACGTTCTTCTTTAAAATACTTTTCTTTCCCAATCTTAACCACAGTATTTTTGCTGATATCTACAGCACGTGAAATCCTATCAAGCACTTTAGAGAATGGAATAATAGGCTCCCCTTTCAATTTCTCCTCTTTGAAGTATTCTCTCACAGAGCATATTATTTCCGGTGCCTGTCCTTTAATCGGAATACCTTTACCAAATATAGTTTTATTTGGTTCCCGAGCACGTTTGGGTTTTTGCTTGACACTATTTTTAGAAATAATTAAACATTGATTAAAACACAATTGCAAATGATCACAACACACGCACAGATTCACGGACTCAGACACACGTAAACCAAGATTAGATTAGATTCATTTGCAGTGGGTTCACTTGTAGCTAGAAAAGTCTGTGAACATTGAACATGTCTAGAGGTATAAAGTTTAATAGCATATATATGTACAAAATTTAATATAAGACACATATTATAGTACACAGGCAATATGAACTACAATATGGAAAACAAAGCAGGGATAATTATATATATGATACAAAATGAAACACTTTTTAAACCAGCTTTCACTTGGCTTATGCCAGTACGTCTCAACCTTTTTGCAATGGATACCATTCTTGTTATTTACTAAATACACATAGATTAAAAATAAACTTTCAGCTTGCATCAAATATTTATAAGTAATGATTTGTCATTGGAATAGTTAAATACTACTTATAGAGCTACAGAAGCATTATCAGGATAATTTGTCATTCAGATAATCTTGTACAGAATAAAGAGATTTTGAGCAAAGGTATTCTCTAACAGCTTTTTTAAAAGCACCGAAATTATCAACTTTTTCTTTAAGAACATTAGGAAGTGCGCCAAATATTTTGATAGTTTCATAATAAACACTTTTCTGAAAGCAAGAAAGTTTAGCACGGGGATAATGGATATTATAGCTTTGTCTAGTGTTTATTTTGTGAATTACATTATTTGTTGCAAATAAGCAACGATTGCATACAAAGAATTTTAGGATCGAGAATATATACATGCAAGGAAGCGTTAATATCTTCAATATTGTAAAAAAATCTTTACAGGAGCATCTGGTGTGAGTGTTAGTAATGATTCTTATAACCCTCTTTTGATTAAGAAATATTTTTTTACTTTCTACTGAGTTGCCCCAAAATAATATTCCATAATAGAGTTAAAGTATGCATAATATACTAATTTAAGTGTGTCAATAGAACTCACATTAACCAGCTCTCGGATAGCATAACAGTCCGAGCTAAGTTTAGGTAAGATATAATTTATGTGAGCTTTCCAATCTAAACATCTGTCCAACTGAAGGCCCAGAAATTTTATGCTGTCAATTTCTTCTAATAACATATCATTAATCCCGATTTCTATTTCAGTATGTGATGCACGACAGGTTATAAATTTGACCACTTTTGTTTTGTCTAGATTCACAGATAATTTGTTTGCTTTAAACCAGCATGGCATACAGTTCAACACATAATTCATTTTAATTATGCACTCGTTTAAATTTGTACTGGTCACCAGGACACTAGTGTCATCAGCAAAAACAACTGTAATTGCAATGTCCTTTATATAAAGTGAGAGGTCACTTATATAGATAAGAAATAATAAAGGCCCTAACACGGAACCTTGGGGTACTCCACGAGTTACTATTTTCCAGTTAGAAGTTTGTTTTTCATAACCAATATCACTGACTGCTACTTCAACACTCTGTTTTCTTTCATTTAGATATGATACAAACCATCTTAAATGTTCATTTGTAGCCCATAGAATTCCTTTTTTGCTATAAGAATGTCATGATTAACACAATCAAAAGCCTTTGCTAGAGCACAAAAAATTCCACCTAGATGTCTATTATTATTTAAGGCAGTCAGCACTTCATGTGTAAGCTTGTAAGTTGCATTATTAGTCGATATTCCCTTTCTGAATCCAAACTGATCACTGACAAGTATGTTGTTACATTCAAGGTGTTTATACAGTCTGGTGAACATTACTTTCTTAAGAGCTTTTGAAAATATTGGCAAGAGACTCATTACATAAATAACCAAGGGGAATGCTAATTTGTGAGGAGCAAGATTTTAGGATTTTTGTAGTTATTTCATCATAACCGGACACAACTGCGGATCAGTCTAAGAAGCTACAGAAAGCGACCTTGTTGGGCTCCTACCCTATCCGGGTAGCCCCACACAAAACGCTTAACACCTGCAGAGGTGTAGTCACCACCTCCAGCTTAGACGGTCTTGCGAATGAAGAGATAGTAAGTTGCCTCTCTGATCAACTTGTTTGTCAGGCGTACCGGCTTACACGAAAACAAGATGGCAAGGAGTACCCCTTACGTACAGTCTTTCTAACTATTGCTGGGACTAAGTTACCTGAATTCATCTATTGCGGCTATGAACGTGCTAGCGTCCGCCAGTATGTCCCGAACCGCATGCGCTGTTTCCAATGTCAGCGGTTCGGACATACTAAGGTCACGTGTACCAATCCTGCTGTTTGTGAGCAATGTGGCCTACCGAAACACGACGATCCAAACTGCAGTCGAACATCTTGTTGCGTGAGCTGTGGCGGTAGTCCTCCCTCCAGTTCGCGACAGTGCCCCAGATTCATGAACAAAAAAGCATTCAGGACCTACGTGTAAAGGAACGCCTGACTTTTCCAGAGGCACGACGGCGCTTTGTGCAACTAAAGCCTGCTACTACTACTGGATATGCATCAGCAGCTTCAACAGGTCCACCCACGTGTAGGCCGTGCGTGGAGACCCGTGTCGGTGGAAATGTTTGTCCTGGTGGTTGAGGGATGCGTATCTGAGCTCGTAACAGTGTTTTTCTGAATTCGGGGAAGGTACGCATTACTAATACACTACTTTGGCTTCTGCTTCGCCTAAACGGGAGGTTAGGGACTAACCCACCCCTAATCAATCGGCCAGGACTAGGTATTGTACCGACCTCCAGGGTGAGTGGGACGGTGAGCTTGCTATATCCCCTGTGTAGCCCTGTCATCCCAGTGGGATGACCCCTTGTTGGGCTCCGTGGTGGGTGGGGAGCACTGGGGGATGAATTTTTTCGCCAACTTACATGTCAAACCTTAACCAAAAAAATAATCTAAAAACTTGCAGCAATGGAAAAGAAGTAGCCGAGTCTTGTGGTCCTCGCTACTTGGTAATCAGTAGAACTGAAGAAGGCCAAAAGTTTACGACCGTTAACCCCTTTACCATCCAGAGGGGATTAGACAAAATTGCTGGTCCGGTCAAATCTTGTATACGGGCGCGAAATGGCACTCTCCTAGTTGAGGCGCAATCTAACGCCCAGGCGGCATCGTTGTTGAAGGCAAGCATGCTAGGGAGTTACCCTGTATCCGTTACGGTACATAAGACCCTGAACTCCTCGCGTGGAGTGGTAACCACCCGTGCTTTGGACGGTATGTCCAACGAGGAGATTCAGGAGAACCTGAAAGACCAGGGAGTAATATGTGTGTACCGAGTGCAGCGCAGAGAACGTGGGGAATTGTTGCCTACTCGTACCCTGTTCCTTACTTTTGATAGGGTAGATCTTCCTCAAAAGATTAAGGCGGGTTACGAGAGTATTGAGGTTAGGCCCTATATACCAAACCCCCTGCGGTGCTATAAGTGTCAACGTTATGGTCACACTAGTCAACTGTGTAACGGATCTCCAGCATGCGTGAACTGTGGTTTGGCTTTACACGAGGGTGAGTGCTCCTCGCCCATTAAATGTATAAACTGTGCCGGGGAGCATCCATCTAGCTCCAAAGACTGCCCACGTTTTGTGGAAGAAAAGGCAATACAGGAGATCCGGGTTAAGGAGAAGGTTTCCTTCTCGGACGCCCGGAAGCTCCTGCGTACTCGCTTGCCGTCCGTCCCTAGGTCCGGTACTTATAGCTCTGTCTTGGCTAAACCCGTACCTAGGAAAGAAATTGCAACGCAAACCTGCGGTGCAGGGGAGCCTACCATCTCAGACAGAGTTCTTGTCCCCACACAATTACGGAAGTCCACAACTCCATCACCAGCGTCGGCAAATATATCGCCTAAACGGACGAAGGAAACTAAAACCCAAGCCCCGTCCCAAGCCAAACCATCGACTTCTACATCTAAATATGACAAGCCGGTAATATACGATCCGCCGCCTAAAGTATTTAAGACCAGTTACGAGAGGACAGATTTCCTTAAAGATTCGACCCGTACTCCTAGGAAGAAGAAAACCTCTAGGACATCTCGAAGCTCTTCTTCTGAAGAGCTTTCTGGTGATGAGTCGGATCGACGACAGTCATCTTCGTCGATCTCGGTGTCCAATAAATTTGAAGCCCTCGAACCTAAGTTTTCTTTAGGGAAAGGGGCTTCCTCCGCCGAAGAGATGGACCAAGAGGACATCGACAACAGAACGGCAACAAAAAAGCGCTAAGAGAAATCGGCAGAAAAAGGTGTTAGCCCTACACCGAAGAAAAAGGGTAAGCTGATTCGGCCACCGTTAAAGTCATCTTAATGTAGACCAATTTTACAACCTATCTCCTTAGCTCCAATGGCTATCCTCCAATGGAACATGCGGGGTTTAAGAACGCATCGACCAGAACTGGAAATTTTGCTCAGTAAGCATAACCCCTTAGTGGTATGCTTACAAGAGACTAAGATACGACCGCAAGACAAGTTTAAAATTCGACGCTACACACCACTGCGGTGTGATATTGACACAGAAGAGGGCATTCCTGCTCACGGGGGCACTATGATGCTCCTCAGGGATGACATTTGTAGACCCGGTACAGCTGCAATCTGATATACAATCTCTAGCTGCAAGGATTAAGCTGCCAACAATCGAATTTTGCATTTGCAATGTATATCTCGCGCCATCAGATGACCTCTCATTAATTGACCTTGAAGATCTGGTTTCCCAACTTTCAACACCATTTCTAATAGTTGGAGACTTTAATGCCCATCACCCACTATGGGGTTCAACTCGGGCATGTTCGAGAGGCCACCTCATTGCAAAATTCTTTGAGAGCAATAACTTGGTTCTCCTGAATTCCGGAGAGCCAACGTTCCTCTCAGACGCTTATAACACCTATTCGCACATCGATTTGGCAGTATGTTCATCCCAGTTAGCAGTTTCATTGCAGTGGAATGTCATCTCTGATCTACATTCCAGCGACCACTTCCCATGTTTTCTTAGTCTCAGCACACGATGTGTCTACCTCACGTAACCCTAGATGGCGCTTTGATCGTGCCAACTGGAACCTTTACACCCAGTTGGCTGTCTTTGATTACAATGAGCACGATTCTGTGAATGATCTAGTCGATCATCTCACAGAGACAATTCTTTCCGCTGCAGAAGAGTCGATTCCACGTTCGGCCACCCAACCTGGTCGACTTCCTGTCCCGTGGTGGAACAACGACTGCCGGAATTCTATTCGTGCTCGTAGACGTGCTCTACGGGTATTTCAACGACACCCTACCCAAAGTAATCTAACTGAGTACAAGAAAGCGCGTGCACAGTCTAGGCAAATAATTAAGGATAGGAAAAAGATCACATGGAACAACTTTGTCTCATCTTTTAACAGATGGACACCATCATCTGTTGTATGGGATAGGTTAAGTTGCGTGGCCGGAAAATCAACCCACTTGCCAATCGCTGGACTGAAAACACCTGCAGGAGTTGTTGATCCGCTTGTCGTGGCTAACACCTTCGGCTGTGCTTTCGCTCAGGTGTCTAGCTCAAGTAATTATGCTCCTGAGTTTATCTCAATTAAGACTCAGGTAGAATCTCAAGGTTTCGTGTTTAGTTCCAGAAACCTTGAAGATTATAACCGCCTCTTCACCTTGGCGGAGTTAGAACACGCTCTTTCATCATCACGACTGACAGCACCAGGACCGGACGGAATCCACGTTTAAATGTTACATCTCTCACCTGAAGGTAAGGCATACCTGCTCGAGGTCTATAACCGTGTTTGGGTTGATGCCACGTTTCCGGACAAGTGGCGAGAAGCCACCATTATACCTATCTTGAAAGCTGGCAAGGACCGTCACCTCCCTTCTAGCTACCGTCCTATTTCCCTCACCAGTTGCGTCTGCAAGGTGATGGAACGCATGATAAATGGGCGGTTGGTATGGTGGCTGTAAACGCACAACCTACTGAATAACAACCAGTGCGGTTTTCGACGACGCCGTTCAACAGTGGATCATCTTGTGTCCATGTCGACACAGATTATGAACGGATTTCTTAAAAACTGTCAAACAGTCGGAATATTTTTTGACCTCGAAAAGGCTTATGATACGTGTTGGCGTGCAGGGTTGCTACGCACTCTGCACGCCTGGAATATACGTGGACGCCTACCACTCTTCCTTCAGGAATTCTTGAAGGACCGCGTTTTCCGAGTAAGGGTTGGCTCGGTTCTTTCGAACCTTTTCGTTCAAGAGAACGGTGTACCACAGGGATCGGTGCTAAGTGTTAAGTTGTTTGCTATTGCGATTAATTCTATCTCGAAATGTGTACCTCCGGGGGTCTCGTCATGCCTATTTGTAGACGACTTTGCCGCCTACTGCACATCTCAGCGCACATCGTTTATAGAGCGCCGTCTCCAGACCACCTTGGACAACCTTAAGGTTTGGAGTTTAAAGAACGGCTTCCGATTCTCTATTGAGAAAACCATCTGTGTTAACTTCTGGAGTCAGCGGAGTCGACTACCTCCAAGGCTCCGGCTAGGCGCTGATCTGCTACAATTTGCAGATGAGACGAGGTTCCTTGGATTGATATTTGATAGAAAACTTAGTTGGTCGTCGCATATAGCACAACTGAAAGCACGATGTGACCGATCTTTAAATATCTTGCGGGTACTAAGTGGTAAATCGTGGGGAGCGGATCGTACAGTGTTATTGCGACTGTATCGCACACTCATCCGTTCCAAATTAGATTATGGTAGTATCGTTTATGGCTCAGCACGACCATCTGTGCTGAAGAGATTAAACACAGTCCATAATTGTGGCATACGTATAGCAGTTGGGGCATTTCCAACGAGCCGAGTCATAAGCCTGTATGCTGAGTCTGCAGAACCTCCTCTGCAGCACAGGCGCAACATGCTATTAGCAAATTATGGCTGTGGACTTAATTGCATGCCCACAAATCCAACGTTTACGCCGTTCTTTAACACCTTCATGGACGCGCGTTATAGGAACACTTCTATAAAACCAAAGCCACCTGGTTTTCGTTTTCGGGAGCTCCTTAGACGTCAAGGATTTCTAGAAAGAAAGCAGAAACCTTGAGTTTGCACCAGATGCTTAATTGAGAGGAACTCAGGTGCATAGTGATCTGAGCTAGATAAGTGAGCGAAAGCACTTCCAAGGGTGTTAGCCACGTCTAGCGGATCCACAACGACGCCTGAAGGAGTTCTCAAACCAGCAATCGGAATGTGGGTCGACTTTCCGGCCACGCGCCTTAACCTGTCTATTCGCACATCGATTTGGCAGTGTGTTCATCCCAGTTAGCTGTATCATTACAGTGGAATGTCATCTCTGATTTACATTCCAGCGACCACTTTCCATGTCTTCTTAGTCTCTTAGCACAAGATGTGTCTCCCTCACGTATCCCTAGATGGCGCTTTGATCGTGCCAACTGGAATCTTTACACCCAGTTGGCTGTCTTTGAATACAACGAGCACGATTCTGTGAATGATTTAGTCGATCATCTCACAGAGAAAATTCTTTCCGCTGCAGAACAGTCTATTCCACGTTCGGCTACCCAACCCGGTCGATTTCCTGTCCCATGGTGGACCAACGACTGCCGGAATGCTATTCGTGCTCGTAGACGTGCTCTAAGGGTATTCCAACGACACCCTACGCTAAGTAATCTAATTGAGTATAAGAAAGCGCGTGCAAAATCTAGGCAAATAATTAAGGATAGCAAAAAGACCTCATGGAACAAATTTGTATCATCTTTTAACAGATGTACACCCTCATCTGTTGTATGGGATAAATTAAGGCGCGTGGCCGGAAAATCAACCCACCTGCCAATCGCTGGTCTGAAAACAACTGCAGGAGTTGTTGTTGATCCGTTTGTTGTGGCTAACACCTTCGGCTGTGCTTTCGCTCAGGTGTCTAGCTCATGCAATTATGCTCCTGAGTTTATCTCAATTAAGACTCAGGTAGAATCTCAAGGTTTCGTGTTTAGTTCCAGAAACCTTGAAGACTATAACCGCCTCTTCATCTTGGCAGAGCTAGAACACGCTCTTTCGTCATCGCGACTGACAGCACCAGGACCGGACGGAATCCACGTTCAAATGTTACAACATCTCTCACCTGAAGGTAAGGCATTCCTGCTCGAGGTCTATAACCGTGTTTGGGTTGATGCCACGTTTCCTGAAAAGTGGCGAGAAGCTACCATTATACCTATCTTGAAAGCTGGCAAGGACCGTCACCTCCCTTCTAGCTACCGCCCTATTTCCCTCACCAGTTGCGTATGCAAGGTGATGGAACGCATGATAAATGGGCGGTTGGTATGGTGGCTGGAAACGCACAACCTACTGAATAACATCCAGTGCGGTTTCCGACGACGCCGTTCAACAGTGGATCATCTTGTGTCCATGTCGACACAGATTATGAACGGATTTCTTAAGAACTGTCAAACAGTCGGAATATTTTTTGACCTCGAAAAGGCTTATGATACGTGTTGGCGGGCAGGGTTGCTACGTACTCTGCACACCTGGAATATACGTGGACGCCTACCACTCTTCCTTCAGGAATTCCTGAAAGACCGCGTATTCCGAGTAAGGGTTGGCTCGGTTTTTTCGAACCTTTTTGTTCAAGAGAACGGTGTACCACAGGGATCGGTACTAAGTGTTACGTTGTTTGCTATTGCGATTAATTCTATCTCGAAATGTGTACCTCCAGGTGTCTCGTCATGCCTATTTGTAGACGACTTTGCAGTCTACTGTACATCTCAGCGCATTCCGTTTTTAGAGCGCCGTCTTCAGACCACCTTGGACAACCTTAAGAGTTGGAGTTTAAAAAACGGCTTCCGATTTTCCGCTGAGAAAACCATCTGTGTAAACTTCTGGCGTCAGCAGAGTCGACTACCTCCAAGGCTCCGGCTAGGCGCTGATCTACTACCTTTTGCAGATGAGGCGAGGTTCCTTGGATTAATATTTGATAGAAAACTTAGTTGGTCGTCGCATATAGCACAACTGAAAGCACGATGTGACCGATCTTTGAATATCTTGCGGGTACTAAGTGGAAAATCGTGGGGAGCGGATCGTGCAGTGTTATTGCGACTTTATCGGGCACTCATCCGTTCCAAATTAGACTATGGTAGTATCGTTTATGGCTCAGCACGACCATCTGTGCTGAAGAGATTAGACACAGTCCATAACTGTGGCATACGTATAGCTGTTGGGGCATTTCCAACGAGCCGAGTTATAAGCCTGTATGCTGAGTCTGCAGAACCTCCTCTGCAGTACAGGCGCAACATGTTATTAGCCAATTATGGCTGTGGACTTAATTGCATGCCCACACATCCATCGTTTACGCCGTTCTTTAATACCTTCATGGACGTGCGTTATAGGAACACTACTATTAAACCAAAGCCACCTGGTTTTCGTTTCCGGGAGCTCCTTAGACATCTTGATACTGACATGCCCAAGATGTATCCTAGGGGGGAGAGGACATACCCTCCTTGGTTTTGCAGAGCGTCCCCGGTTGATCTGGGCATGACTAAATATGATAAATCTACCATGTCTATGTCTAGTATCCGCACATGTTTTTTAGAATTTTTATCGCGATATGAGGACCATTTTGTAATTTATACTGATGGCTCCAAGAACTCAAATGGCGTTGGTTGTGCTTACGTGTGTGGAACCGAACCCTATACATTCGGATTCCACACTAGCACTTCCATTTTTACTGCAGAGCTTTATGCAATATACCGGGCCATTTTACACGTACGCCGACGAAAGTTGGGGGACTGCTTAATCCTGAGTGATTCCCTCAGTGCACTTCACAGCCTACGGCAGCTCTACAACTACCACCCTATTGTGCAGCGTATACAGGATGCCCTCCACGTTTTACACGCTTCTGGCGTTAACGTGGTGTGTGCATGGATCCCTGGTCACGTGGGCTTGCGGGGGAATGAAATGGCGGATTCAGCAGCCAAGACGGCTATCATGAAGCCCAGGGTTAAAATACCATCTGTGACATCGGAAGACTTTAGGGCCGAATTGCGGAGAGCTGTGCAAACCTGCTGGCAGGAAGAGTGGTATGCTCTCCGCAATAATAAACTTAGATCTGTCAAAGAACTTCCGATTCCCTGGGTTACCTCCTGTCGGTCATCTCGTCGCGAGGAGGTGAGTTTGGCTCGGTTACGAATTGGGCACTGCATTTTTACTCATAGTTTTCTTTTTAAAAAGGAGCCTTCTCCACTATGTCCGTTTTGTAATGAAGCGTTGTCTGTACGACACGTGCTGCTAGAGTGTTTTCACCTAGCAGACCTTAGGACGTCTCTGCAGCTGCCGGTCAGCTTTGCAGAAATTCTAGCGGACGATCACGCAGTAGTGGAGAAGGTTTTTAGATTCTTTTCGAGATTAGATTTTAGGATTTAGCAAATAGAATTTATGGTTTTTGGATGACATTTTTATTTTATTTATTTATTTATTTTTTTTTTCAAGGCGTATGTATTTTTTGTCTTTTTTAACATATACTGTTTTTAGAATAATTTATATCTGGCTTTTGCCATGACCAGTTTCATTTAAAAAGGGCGCTGATGACCTCTGTAGTTGAGCGCCCTTATACTCATCATCACTCACTCACTTAACCTGTCTCACACTACAGTGCAGGGTGTATGGCGATTAAAAGACGATATAAAAGCAGTCCATGATTTCTTTTTGCAGTCGTTGATTACTAGCCGAGACCTGGCACGCCCCCTCAGGGGCCTACTTCGGTAGGTACGGGTATTGGCGATCCCGGGGTCCCGAGCCAACAGTCTCCCTCGTGTGGGCTCCTCTTCGTGGTTGAGGGAGACGGTCAACAGGCCCACCCACGTGTAGGCCGTGCGTGGAGACCCGTGTCGGTGGAAATGTTTGTCCTGGTGGTTGAGGGATGCGTATCTGAGCTCGTAACAGTGTTTTTCTGAATTCGGGAAGGGTGCGCATTACCAATATACCACTTTGGCTATTGCTTCAGCTAAACGGGAGGTTAGGGACTAACCCACCCCTAATCAATCGGCCAGGACAAGGTGTTACACTGAACTCCAGGGTGAGTTGGACGGCGAGCCCGCTATATCCCCTGTATAGCCCTGTCATCCCAGTGGGATGACCCCTTGTTGGGCTCCGTGGTGGGTGGGGAGTACTGGGGGATGAAATTTAATTTCAGCTATTTATGGCTACACTTACACCGAAAAAACGAAAACAAGTAACTGATGAAAAAGAGGTACACGTATCGTCATTTGCGCGTTACCTAGTAATTCACCCTACAGAAGAGGGTCAATCTTTCCTTAAGGTAAATCCTTTTCTTATTCAGTCGGGTCTAGACAAAATCGCCGGTCCAGTTAAATCCTGTACCCGCCTACGTTCCGGTTCCCTGTTAGTCGAGAGTTACAGTGCCACGCAGTTTGAGAAGTTAATGAAGGCAAAACTCCTACACGGATACCCCATCCGTGTAGAGAAACACAGGAGCCTCAACTCTTCCAAGGGCGTCATCACCAGCCCCCTGCTGGACGGTATGCCGGAGGAGGAGATACAACGGTATCTTGCGGACCGGGGTGTCACGGACGTTTACCGTGTTCAAGTCAAGCGTGATGGTGTTCTGGTTCCAAGCCGCACGCTCTTCATTACCTTTGATCGACTCGACCTGCCTCAGAAGATCAAGGCAGGCTATGAAGTTATTCCTGTCCGCCCGTATGTTCCACGGCCTATGCGTTGCTACCAGTGCCAACGCTATGGTCATACTAAGACCTCTTGCAAGGCTGCTGTTGCGGTGTGTGCCAACTGTGTAAAGGACGATCATGACGGAGCTTGTCCATCTGCTCCCAGTTGTGTAAACTGCCAAGGTCCCCACACGGCGACCTCTCGCGATTGTCCGCGATACCAGGATGAGAAGGCGATCCAAGAGCTGCGTGTGAAAGAACATCTATCCTTCTCGGAAGCCCGCAAACGCCATCAAGCTCGCCAGCCCACTCTCCTGAAATTTGGTACTTTTAGTTCTGTTCTTTCCAAACCAGTACCAAAGCGTGACAAGGGCACTCAAACTTGCCCCGCACCTTCCGCCGTGGCTCCTCGTGTAGCACTGCCAACTTCCGCTACCGCCCACTCCAAAACTGTTTCTCTCAGTACCGCGACCCGAAAATTTAAAGTTTCACCCAAGAGATCAGACTTCCTTAAGGACCCTCCGGCGTCCACCAGCGGCAGGTGTGCTGCACCGGCTGACTCCCCTTCACTTCCCCGGCGCCCTGGCTCCCAAGATACCAGGGGGCGCAGTCGCGTGAAGGGGCTTTCCCCTCCAGCCTTAAGTATTGGCAACAGTTTTCTGCCTCTCACTATGATATCCAGTGACCCGGACCCTCCTCCATCTGAGGAGCCTATGGAGCACGACGCAAGTGCTCCCAAAAGCCCGAGTCCCACGCGGAATCAGAAGGGCAAATTAAAACGACAACCGCCAACCAAGTGATTCTAGTGACCAGACTTTTCCATTCGCCCCAGGATGTCCATTATACAGTGGAATGCACGTGGCGTGCGCAGGCGTAAATCTGAGCTGCAATTGTTGCGTAATTCGCTGTCCCACAGTATTTTCTGTCTGCATGAGACGAAACTTCAACAGCAGGATACTTTCTCCTTTCCTGGTTTTACTCCGGTGAGATTTGACTTACCACCGGAGCCCGGTTCTCCTGCACATGGGGGTGTTCTACTTTTAATTCGAGACGATATATTTTACCAACCTCTTCCACTCTCTAGTGCATTGCAAGCCGTTGCCGTTTCTCTAACACTCCCAGGCCTTTCTTTAACTTTATGTTCCGTATATCTACCGCCTTCTTCCCCTTTTCCATTTCGGACCTCTCACATCTAGTGTCCCAGTTCCCGACACCCTTCTTGCTTGTGGGGGACTTCAACGCCCATCACCCTCTTTGGGGATCACCTAGGGCTTGCGTAAGGGGGAAGCACCTAGCCGAATTCTTTCTTCAGAACCAACTCTCTCTTCTCAACACAGGCGAACCTACCTTTATATCTGATTCAACCAGCACCCTTTCTCACCTGGATTTATCTGTTTGCTCGGCACAGCTTGCTCATCGTTTTCATTGGAACGTCGTCTCGGACACATTTTCCAGCGATCACCTTCCTTGCCTGATTAACCTGCTTTCGAATTATACACCGTCCCGTGTACCCACCTGGCAGCTACAGAAAGCGAACTGGCCTCTTTTTTGCAGCCTGGCTATTTTCGACTCCCGTGTATCGGAAGACGTTGACGAGATGGTAGAGCACGTTACATCTGTGATCACCTCTGCCGCCGAACGTGCTATACCTCGCTCGTCAGCCCAACCTCGGCGTTTACCCGTTCCCTGGTGGACCGACGAATGCCGGGTGGTGGTGCGTGCACGTCGGGCAGCACTGTGGGCATTTAAGCGCCATCCTACTCTGGATAACTTGGTCACTTTTAAGCGCTTACGAGCCAATGCCCGTCGCGTAATTCAGGCTAGCAAGAGGACGTCCTGGCAGCGCTTTGTGGAGACATTTAACCGCCTCACACCATCCTCTGTGATCTGGAACAAGCTGCGACGCGTGGCCGGCAAAGTTTCTCGTGTTCCTGTGCCTGGCCTGCGGGTTATCAACGACATTTCCCCTAGAGCGGTTGCTGATGCCCTGGGAGGTGCTTTTGCTGATGTCTCTCGCTCCTCCCATTATTCCGCGGACTTTCTGCCCATCAAACACCGGGCTGAGAGTCATGAACTCTCCTTCCACTCCTTGAACCGTGAGTGTTATAACGCCTTCTTTACCATGCAAGACCTGGAGCGGGCCCTGGTCTGTTCCAGGTCCTCCGCACCGGGGCCGGATGGAGTCCACATCCTAATGCTGCAACACCTGTCTTCAGCAGATAAGCACTTTCTCTTGCAAGTATATAACCATATCTGGCGCACAGCAACTTTTCCGTCCCCTTGGCGCGAGGCCACCATTGTCCCCATCTTAAAACCTGGAAAGGATCCCCATCTGCCTTCCAGCTATCGTCCGATCTCCCTCACCAGTTGCCTTTGCAAGGTGCTGGAGCGTATGATAAACGGGCGTTTGACATGGTGGCTAGAATCACAACACCTTCTATCTAACGTTCAGTGTGGTTTTCGTCGCTACCGTTCAACGGTCGACCACCTAGTCTCGTTATCCACGCACATCATGGATGGCTTTCTACGTAAGAGCCAAACGGTAGCTGTGTTTTTTGACCTGGAGAAGGCTTATGACACTTGCTGGAGATACGGAATTCTCCGTACCCTCCATAAATGGGGCATTCGTGGAAGACTGCCGCTTTTTATTCGAGAGTTCATGCGAGATAGGGTGTTTCGGGTCCATGTGGGCTCGGTTTTATCTCGTGTTTTTAGCCAAGAGAACGGAGTACCGCAGGGTTCGGTACTTACTGTCACACTATTTGCTATTGCCATCAATCCCATTGCAGAGTGCGTCCCATCGGGCATTTCTTCTTCCTTGTTTGTGGACGACTTCGCCATTTACAGTAGTTCTCGGCGGACTTCACTCCTCCAACGCCGCCTCCAACTGTGCCTTGATCGTCTCTTCACCTGGAGTGTGGAAAACGGCTTTAAGTTCTCCGCCGAGAAGACCGTCTGCGTAAACTTCTGGCGCCGGAAAGTATTCCCTTCACCTTCTCTGCATCTCGGAGCCGATGCACTTCCTTACGCAGACGAGACAAAATTCTTGGCATTGGTGTTTGATAGGAAGCTTAGTTGGTCATCCCATATCTCCTTTTTAAAGGCCAGGTGTGAACGTTCTCTTAGTGTTTTACGTGTTTTATGTGGCACATCCTGGGGAGCAGATCGGACAGTTCTTTTAAGACTCTATCGCTCTTTTATCCGATCCAAACTAGACTACGGCTGTATTGTGTATTCGTCGGCTCGACCGTCGATTTTAAAACGCCTAGACCCTGTTCACCACCGTGGTATCCGTTTGAGTATTGGCGCCTTTCCAACAAGTCCGGTCCTGAGCCTTTGTGCGGAAGCCGCTGAACCTCCGCTTCGCTATCGGCGTGATGTACTCCTGTGTAACTACGCTTGCCGGCTTCTTAGTTTGCCGGGACATCCGTCATTTAGCTTGTTTGATGATTCTCTGGACCGTCAATACTCAGCGCGCTCCCTGGCCCTCCTTCCTCCTGGCGTTCGGTTTCGCTCTCTGCTTCGGCTGTTGGACGTCGATTTGCCTGTGACATTTCGCAAAGGAGAAACCCGATTTCCCCCATGGCTCCGCTCCGAGATCCAGGTAAATCTGAGCCTGCTGTCCATGCCGAAATGTTCGACGCCAGATTCTGTCCTTCGTTCGGGCTTTTTAGAAGTTCAGGCGCAGTACCGACCCTGTAGTTTTATTTACACTGATGACTCGAAGGACAATACGGGAGTGGGATGTGCTTTTATTCACGGTCGGAAGAGTTTTAGCTTTCGTCTTTTACCGCAGTGCTCGATTTTTACGGCAGAGCTGTTTGGTATTTACCAAGCTCTTTTATATGTTCTTCAGCATGCCTTACAGTCTTGTGTTCTCTGCTCCGACTCTTTGAGCGCCCTACAGAGCCTACGGATGCTGTATTTTTCTCATCCACTTGTACAGCGGATCCAGGACTGCCTTCACACTCTCGCCAGTGCAGGCACTTGCGTATCCTTAGTGTGGGTACCTGGACATATAGGCATCTCTGGAAACGAGGCTGCCGACGCTGCCGCGAAAGCAGCTGTTTTAGCTCCCAGATGTTTTGGGTCTAGCGCTCCCTCAGACGATTTTAGCTCATATTTACGTCGCGCCATCCTGTCAATGTGGAGCAGCCATTGGCATACCCGTCGGAGGAACAAACTTAGGGTGGTGAAGGCCCTCCCAATCATCTGGAGTACTTCGTCGCGCACCTCTCGTCGCGAAGAGGTGATTTTAGCACGACTGCGTATCGGGCACTGCCGTTTCAGCCATGGTCACCTTTTATCTTCTGATGCTGCACCGCTCTGCTCTCATTGTCATGAGCCCATGACGGTGCGGCATGTCTTAGTTCAGTGCCAGTTCTTAACCCAGCTGCGTGTGTCCTTGGACCTGCCGACGACCCTGCCCGAAGTGCTGGCAGATACTTCCTGCGCAGTGGATCGTGTTTTACGCTTTATTCATCGCAGCGGACTGGGCACCCGTGTATGACTCCCATAATTCACCTTTTATCTTTTAGCCTTTTATGTGAGTTGTTTTTTTTTATCAGTTTTATTGTCTCGTTGCTCTGCTACTATAGTTTTTGGCACTGTATTGGAGACCTTTTAACTATTTTAAAGTTTTTAATATTTTAGCTGAGGAATCAGTTTCAAGTTTTTAACGTTATTGTTTTGTAATGGGCGCTAATAACCCCAGCAGTTGTGCGCCCTAAAGCCCCACCACTACTACTACCTGGCACGCATTTTCTTGTAATGAATGAGGATATCCAGTGTGGGGTGACGTTGGAAAACCCTAAGGGCACGCCGACGAGCACGGGTTGCATTACGGCAGTCGTCCGTCCACCATGGCACAGGACGGCGGCGGGGATTGGGAGACGAACGCGGAATAGATCGTTCTGCGGTGGAAAGTATACGCTCGCTAAGATGTTCTACTAGTTCGTTAACAGAGGCGTGCTCCTCATAACTAAAAACCGCCAACTGGGTGTAAAGGGCCCAGTTGGTGTTATCGAAACGCCAGGTAGGCAAGCGGGTGGAACACACGTTTTGTGCTATTAGACTAATGAGACACGGGAAGTGGTCACTGGAGTAGAGGTCAGAGATGACGTTCCATTGGAGGGACACTGCTAACTGCGGCGAGCATACTGCCAAATCCAGATGCGAAAAGGTGTTGAAGGCATCGGAAACTAAAGTAGGTTCTCCGGTGTTCAGGAGAACCAGGTTGTTATTGTCCAGGAAGTTGGAGAGAACTCTACCCCTGGCACAAGTTCGAGTTGAGCCCCAAAGGGGGTGATGGGCATTGAAGTCACCCACCAACAGAAATGGGGTAGGTAACTGAACAACCAGATCTTGGAGCATGGTGAGTGATAGATCATCTAAGGGTGGAATATACATGTTGCAGATAACCAGCTCTATCGTCGGCAGTACTATACGGGCAGCAACGGACTGGATGTTAGTGCGTAAAGGTTTCAAGTCCACATAGACGTCATTTCTGGCCAGAACCATCGTCCCTCCGTGTGCCGGAATATCCTCTTCCGGGGCAAGATCACGCCGGAAGGGAGTATACCGCCTTAGTGCAAAGGAATCCTGAGGACGCAGTTCAGTCTCCTGCAAGCAAACTACTAGAGGGTCGTACTTATTAAGAAGCAAATCAAGCTCTGGGCGATGTGCCCTAAGCCCACGTATGTTCCACTGGATAATCGCCATTTAAACGGTAGCACAAAGGTTAGAGCGACTAAGTGGAGGACAGCGGTAGCCGAACCAGTTTGCCCTTTTTCTTAGGTGTCGGGCTAACACTTTTTGTAGCCGGTTCATTTTGTCGCTTTTTGATGTTCGATCGAGTAGTGGCGCCAGGTTCCTCCAAGTCCATGTCTTCCACTAGCGGTGGACCCTTCCCAACCGAGAACTTCGGTTCGAGGAGCTCGAACCGGGTGGAAGTCGAGATCGGCGGAGATGGACAGTGCCGATCGTGATCTCTCTCGGAAGAGTCCTCTGAGGATGACCTCCGAGATGCCCGTGAAGCACCACTTCGCTTAGGGCTTCTAGGAGACGCTGTTTGCTTGGTCGGACGGTTAGATTGCTCTACTGGTGGAGTAGTTTGCACCCCTGTGGAGACACGAGAGGAAACAAATGGACAGGCTTGTTTAACAGCGTCATGTTTCTCAACTGATTTGCGGACAGCGGTAGCAAAATTCAGGCTGGTGGTCGGGTTAAGTTCAAAATAGCGCTTTCTTGCTTCTGGAAAGGTGAGGTGTTTCTTTACACGCAGTTCTTGTACGTGCTTTTCGCCAGAAAACAGGGGCAATCGCGCGCGTTCGACGGATGCGCGCCTCCACAATTGACACATGAGGGGTCCTGGGAGCAATTGGAGCCGTCGTGAGTTTCGCTGCCGCAACGAGGACAAATGGGCGTACCGGTGCATCGCTGTTGCGTATGTCCGAACTTCTGACAGCGGTAGCAGCGCATGGGGTTGGGTACATATGGTCTCACCGATGCACGCTCATAACCGCACTGGATGAAGGACGGGAGGACATAGCGTTCAAAAGTATGAAGACCGTGCGTAAGGGAAACGGTTGGTCGTCCTTTCCGATTAATCTGAATGCTGATGTTACTCCTTGGTCCGAAAGACAGTTTACAATGTCCTCATGTGTGAGCCCGTCCAGACTCGAGGTGGTGACCCGACAGCTGTTCAGTGTTATGTTTTTCCACTTTGATAGGCTAGGAACGCAAGAGACTAGCCTTAAGGAGTTTGCCTGCCTGGACGTCTTGGGCGATCTCAATGAGGAGACTGCCATCCCTGCACCGCGTAGCGTTCTTCACTGGGCCACAGATTTTATCCAGTTGGCGTTGGATGTAAAGGGGATTCACATGGGACATATTCTTGCTTTCACAATTCAAGCGCATTACATAAAAACGTGGGGTTGAAGGTGTGCGCAGAGGAGCCAAGATGATAGGTGCCCCTTCCGAAACCGTCGGCGTCAGCCTGCCATCCGGGGTAAAAAGCAAAGACTCCGAAACTTTACGGTCTGTGCCGGGCACCTCAGGTGGCCACCTCAGGCCCGATCTCAGAGAGTACGTCAGAGGAGTTACCCTCCGACTATCACTACTGACCGATATGTGATACTTTCACCATAGGCAGGCCCGACTTTGTGCCCCTACCACTGGAATAACCGCTGTGGCTCCCCGCTTTAGGCCACGTGGTCTCAATACAACCAACGTGGATTCAGGGGACTTGTGGTTGATTACGTCGGGCCCCAAGCAGCGGTAACACGCCGGGTCCTCTCGTGCAACCCGACGAATCCGGCAGTCGAGGAATCTGAGTACGTGGGTGTACATGCCTATGGAACGGCTCCGCACCTAGTATCGCACAAAAGGGGTAGTGAGTAGGGTCCACTCAAACTTCACGCTTGAGACCTCCGGGGAGCGCACAAGTTGAAAGCTGTGCTGAAAACCGTGGGACAGGAACCACGGAGAGGAAAGATCCCTGCTGGTGAGACAGGAGTTTATAAACCTACACACTTACAGCTATAAGGGAACAATAAACCTAGAAGAGTAAGAAGCTTGACGCTATGGGGTGTCAAACGTAGCGCATCCAAAATGGGGAGAGAAGGTGAAGATGTGGATGAGGATTACACCAGAGCCTCTTCTGCCAGTTTTCGGGGTTACTGATGGACCTCGGCAGCCGTAGCGGTCTTGGGATACAGCAAGTCCCCGCCGTACTTCACCCCACCAGTCAGTCCCCTACTTCCTGTCGCCCACCCCTCGTGACGAGGACCGCAGAGGTTGGATTTTGAGGGGCTCCACGAATATGCCTCCATGTTACCGAGCATCTCCTGATAATAAAAAGTTTCGCGCCGCATATCTCGGACTTCTTTCTGCGGTTTAAGTTGCCTCAGACTTCCCTTCCTCGTAAGGGTGGGCAACATCCATGGGCGCTTCCTTCCCAGTTCCTCTGTCAGCCAATGACGATGCGGTGGGAGGGTGGCTGCAGGCTGGCTGCTCTGGCGCAATTATAAGACCTGACCTAGGTCACAGGGTTTTTCTTAGGTGAATTTCATTTAAAAACTATAGGTCACTCTAACTTATTTAGGTCTGGTAATGGACGAGGGCCTCACCTGGAGCAAGCACATCACCATGATCAGAGCCAAGGCCAATGGCCAGCTAAACAATTTATATCCGATATTTAATGAGAACAGGCAACTAAGTTCATATGGGCCTTATCCTATATAAAGACACTGCTGAGGCCAATAATCACGTACGCAGCTCCCGTATGGGGATATGCTGCTAAAATCCACATAAATAAGCTACAAACGTTACAAAACAGAATAATAAGAATAATTACACGGCAACCGCCGGTAGCACCGGCCATTCTGTTGCACAATGAGCTAAAACTACACACAATTGAGGGATTTGTCAAAAGACTCAGTTTTGACGTATATAAGCGCAAAGACAAAACTGACAATACACTAATTCAAAGAGGCATTTATGAAACCGATCATAATTAACATAAAAGACTATTGACATGGGAGATCCCGAAAAAGACTCCAATAGTATCTAAACACACCCGTAAGACTTCCATAGTAGTAGTAAGAATTACCTATAATTAGACACCACAACACACCCGTAAGGCTCCCTTAGAAGTAGTAAGAATTACCTATAATTATACACCACATCCAGACAATTGGCTGTCCACAAAGTCCTTTCTCTTAGTCAAGGCGGCTCCGCAGGGAGGGGTCAATCCTCTCCCCCGCACTCATACGACAGTGGCATTTCAATCTTGACTACGATTTCACAATAGAATTAAACCCAAATCAGACGCTGCAAAAGCGCAGTCGTAACAACTTCAGCTTAGGAATACCATTAATAATCGCACTGTGTGCGAAGTAGGAACTACCATTTTTAACATATACTTGCATGAAATGTAAAGATAACTTTTTCCTAACGCTATTTTGGCCATTTCTACTAACATTAATGATACACCCTAATCGCTTTAGGGTGAAGACCATTAGATAATAATTACAAAGTAATGACTACACCAACTACACTAATTCAAAGTAGCAAAACACAAAACTTTCTCCTCTATTTGAGGAGTATGAAATTAGGGGAGGTAGGAAGCCGATAAAGCGCTACCAACAACACCGTCCTATTGTTTGAACGGATTTTTAGAGCTGTGCACTCTAGTGCTGCCAAAACTGGCAGCGTAACAGCAGCATGAGCGACAGTATTTTTAGTAAGAGGGCGGTTCCCTCCCCGCTTGTCTGCCAATTCTGTCGGTCCGAAATGTTCCCCCCAGGGGCCTACTTCGGTAGGTACGGGTTTGGCGCTCCCTGGGTCCCGAGCCAAGTCTCCCTCTTGTGGGCTCCTCTTCGTGGTTGAGGAGACGGTCAACAGGCCCACCCACGTGTAGGCCGTGCGTGGAGACCCGTGTCGGTGGAAAGGTTAGTCCTGGTGGTTGAGGGATGCGTATCTGAGCTCGTAAGTGTTCTTCTGAATTCGGGGAGGGTGCGCATTTCTAATACACAACTTTGGCTTCTGCTTCGCCTAAACGGGAGGTTAGGGACTAACCCACCCCTAATCAATCGGCCAGGACTAGGTATTGTACCGAACTCCAGGGTGAGTGGGACGGCGAGCTCGCTATATCCCCCGTGTAGCCCTGTCATCCCAGTGGGATGACCCCTTTGTTGGGCTCCGTGGTGGGTGGGGAGCACTGGGGGATGAAACATAGACCAACTATTATGGAACTAATATGAAACATGGAAACGACATTATTGAGAATACTGTTAAACAAGTAGTTGAGTGCGGTCCTCGCTACTTAGTTATCAAAAGGACAGAGGAAGGTAGAACTCTTTCAACGGTTTATCCGTTGTCCTTTTATCAGGTGAAAACTTTTCAGACCATCCCCGTAATGTATCTTTGATGTAATATTCAAGTGCATTAGGAACTAAACTGTTCATGTCTTTGTGCATGTTTAATGGCCATCAATAGGTGGACTGAATATAAATCAATCACTAAATTTTCTATTAAGCTCTGCCCAATTTTCACTTAAGTATAACTTTCTCCTGCTGCCTTACAATATGATCTGACAACTGATGCATTCATTTACCACTATGGGAATAATGCAGAACTTGACATTATTTTGCACATATTTTCCCAAAATCCTATTTGTATGTTTTGGCATAACAGTGCAAACAATATGCTGTGTAGTTCTCACAGACACGTCTGCAACAGTTGGCCTCTCGCAGATGAGTGAGTCTCTATAGATTAGTAGTAGTAGGGTTTAAGAGCGCCTAACGGCTAAGGTTATTAGCGCCCGAGAAGTAAATGGCTACCTCAACATAGGATTACACGCTAAAAACACAAACAGTTAAAATAGGAATGCCGAGAAATACTTAAAATAAAGGACGGCGAAGGAACTGGTAAAACCTGGAGAGGTGAGAAAATGAGATAAAACGCCACTTACCGCTGCGCTGTAAAAAGACGAACAGGCCCTCCACAGCAGCAGCGTCGTCCCTGAGCAGCGCGATGAGAGTAGTGGCCAAACACAAGGACTAGCGCAACGTGGTGTAAGGGCTGCATTCCAATAAAGGTTGGCGTACTGTCAACCGCTCACCACAGCGAATACAATGTGGTGCCGGACCCTCACGGAGCAAATGCTGATGGCTAAAACGGCAATGCCCGATGAGAACCACAGCTAAAATAACCTCTTCCCTGCAAGAAGAACGCGCAGATGTAGCCCAGGGAACAGGGAGAGGTTTTACCTCCCGAAGTTTGTTTCCACCTAGCGCGGACCAGTCGTTATGCCAACGCCTAAGGATGGCACGGTTAAGGGAAACAGTGAGGTCCTTAACAGGAACAGAATCACGAAAACATTGGAAGATAGAATCGCAGACATTGCAGCAGCTTCAGCTGCCTCATTGCCCGGAATACCGACGTATCCAGGAACCCAAACAAAAGAGCCCCTCAAAATCCAACCTCTGTGGTCCTCGTCCCGAGGGGTGGGCAACAGGAAGTAGGGGACTGACTGATGGGGTGATGTACGGTGGGGACTTGGTGTACCCCACGACCGCTACGGCTGCCGAGAAGGCCCATCAGTAACCCCGAAAACTGGCAGAAGAGGCTCTGGTAATTTTCCCCAGGGACCAACTACGGTAGGTACGGGATTGGCGATCCCGGGGTCCCTAGCCATTCACCCTCAATTCATCCCCTTCATCTCCATCAACTGTGCCACGTGTAGCTACTGCTTGTCAGTAAGCATCACATTCTTCCTCTTCTAGTTCTGTATTACACTTATTAGCACGTAAGGTCTTAGGTTTATAACTCCTGTCTCACCAGCAGGGATCTCTCCTATCTCCGTGGTTCTGTCCCACGGTTTTCAGCGCGGCTTCCGACATGTGTGCTCTCCGGAGGTCTCAAAAGTGAAGGTTGAGCGGACCCTTCGCACTGCCCCTATGTGTAGCCTTAGGTGCGGAGCCCGTCCACACCGTCAAGTACACCCACGTAGCTCCTTGAGGGCCCGGTCTGTGGTAATCTCCCGACGGCCGCGTTTGCCGTTGATTTAGTATCACGGACCGGACGTGTTACCGCTGACGGAACCCCGGTGTAATCAACCACAAGTCCCTTGAATCCGCGTGTGCCTATTACACGCATGCGCGGCCTAAAGTGGGGAGCCACAGGCGGTTATTCCTGTGGTAGGGGCATAAAGCCGGGGTGTGCGTGCTGAACGGTTTACCCATACGGACAAGCAGTGGATATTGAAGGGTAGCTTTTCTGAGGTACAAATGAGATCGGTCATGGGTGAGGTCCCCATGACGGCACAGACCGTGAAGATTCGGTGTCTTTCTTTTTTAACCCCCGGATGGCAGGCAGACGCCGACGGTTACGGATGGGGGTCCAATTCAATATGTCTCCGCGCAAAACCTCTTTCACTGACCCTTTTCTGGTAATGACCTTGGCATGTAATGGCAAAACGTTTAAAGATGTTAGTCCCTTCTATATAAAGCGTGAGCTCGATAAGATCAGTGGCCCTGTCAAAAACGCTACGCGCCTTAGAGACGGCACCTTACTATTGGAGAGCTCATGCGCAGAACAATCTAAAAAGCTACAGAAAGCGACTTTGTTGGGCTCCTACCCTATCCGTGTAGCCCCACACAAAACACTTAATACCTGTAGAGGAGTAGTCACCACCTCCAGCTTAGATGGTCTTGCGAATGAAGAGATAGTAAGCTGCCTCTCTGATCAGCTCGTTTGCCAGGCGTACCGACTAACACGAAAGCAAGATGGCAAGGAGTACCCTTTACGTACGGTTTTTCTAACTTTTGCTGGGACTAAATTACCCGAATTCTGCTATTGTGGCTACGAACGTGCTAGCGTCCGCCAGTATGTCCCGAACCCCATGCGCTGTTTCCAATGTCAGCGGTTCGGACATACTAAGGTCACATGTACCAATCCTGCTCTTTGTGAGCAATGTGGCCTACCAAAGCACGACGATCCTGACTGCAGGCGAACACCTTGTTGCGTGAACTGTGGCGGTAGTCATCCCTCCAGCTCGCGACAGTGCCCAAAGTTCATGGACGAAAAAAGTATTCAGGAGCTACGTGTAAAGGAACGCCTGACTTTTCCTGAGGCACGACGGCGCTTCGAACAACTGAAGCCTGCTACCACTACTACTGGATATGCACTAGCAGCTCGCCGTACTCCTAATACCACTGTTGCTGTTCAACACGTCCCTGTCGCCCACGCATCCACGCAGACTGACTTTCTAGCCGTTAAACCTACGTCTCAGACTGTTTGTATATCCACCAGCACAGCCTCCGTTTCAGCCGTGCAGACTCCAGCCACCAAGCCATCAGCGGGTAACAACCATCCCGTAGTAACTGTGAAAAATCGATCCCGACCACAGCATAGATCGCGAAGTCGCTCGCCCTCCATTAGATCCCGGTCTCGTTCTACGAGCCGTAGGAGTTCTGACTCCCGAACAACAGCGGAGTCGCAGGAGGCTAACGATTTTCGATTAGTAGGGCCAAAATCAGCCAAGGTCAAGAAAAATGTTAAAACGGCCCGCTAAAAACACTTTATGGAAATAATCCAGTGGAATGTCAATGGTTTTCGAGCTCGTGCTCAAGACCTACAACATTTAGTTTCTCAACGGTCACCATCAATTATTTGTCTCCAGGAAACCCACTTACATCCCAATCACTCGTTACACCTTCAGTCTTTCTCTGCATTTAGAAGCGACTCTCTTGCAGGTATGCGTACAAGCGGTGGCGTTGCTACCTTAGTGGCGCCTAACATCTCAGCCGCCCACGTTCCTCTCACCATACCATTGCAAGCTGTGGCCGTTCGGCTACAGCTGGAGGGCATCAGTTTTACCATATGCAACATGTACCTGCCGCCGCTCAGTATAGTTCCAGAGCGTGATCTTCAAGCTCTATTGGCTCAGCTCCCCTCACCACTACTCCTTGTGGGAGATTTGAATGCCAAGCACACGCTCTGGGGATCAGACACCGATGACGCCCGTGGATGCCTCCTCGTAGACGTCTTCGATAAGTCTGACCTGCTTCTGCTAAATACTGGTGACCCAACATTCCTATCATTTGCTTATGGTACACATTCCGTACTAGACCTTTCCTTCTGCAGCCCGTCATTAGTACCACTACTTGAGTGGTCGGTACTTTCCGACCTCTTTGGCAGTGATCATTACCCCATTAACATTCATTTTTCTGGCCGCCAATGTGTACCTTCTCGACATCCTCGCTGGATTATTTCCAAAGCTAATTGGGGAAAATTCCATTCCCTGATAAACCTTATCGATGACGGTTTCGACACCAGCGACGAAATGGTCGAATATTTTACTTGCTCGATCCTGCTCGCAGCAGAATCCAGCATTCCTCGAGGCTCACCTACACCACGTCGTATTCCTGTACCGTGGTGGTCCGAGGAATGTAGTTTGGCTGTCAAAGCACGCAAACGTGCTTTGCGCATTTTTCAGCGGCACCCGACGGAAGCGAACTTCGTCGCCTTCAAACGTTCTCGCGCTAGGGCACGCTTTATACTGCGCAACGCAAAGCGTAAATCTTGGGAAGCATTTTTGTCTTCGCTTTCCCGGCGCAGCTCTACCCAACAAGTATGGTCAGCTGTTCGGCGGATGTATGGCAAGTATCGCCGGACGGTAATTCCCGGCCTTGCCATCAACGGATCCATGTGCACCACTGAGCAGGACATAGCTGAAGCCCTAGCTACCACATTTGCTGCCACGAGCCAAACTGCCCGCTATGACGCTCTCTTCCTGCCTATTAAGGAAAAGGCGGAGCGGGTACAACTAAATTTTAATAGTGACTGCACCGAGCCGTACAACCAACCATTTACCGCGGCCGAGCTCGCCCATTCTCTAGCGTTAGCAAAGGATTCTTCTCCAGGTCCCGATGACGTACACCGACAGATGCTGCTACATCTTCCATCTGAGGCGCTAGGTTTCCAATTAAACATCTATAACCGCATTTGGCATGAGCGAGTTTTCCCTTCCTCCTGGCGAGAGGGTATTGTCATCCCCATCCCTCGACCCGGAAAGGACCGCACGCTTCCATCTAGCTACCGCCCCATTTGCCTGACGAGTGTCATCTGTAAGACATTCGAGCGAATGGTAAACGTTCGGTTAAATTGGTGGCTAGAAAAACATAACCATCTGTCCAACTTGCAATGCGGTTTTCGTCGCCATCGCTCAAGTGTCGATAATCTAACACGCCTTGAGGGGTATATTTCCGATGCGTTTCTATTGAAACAGCACGTCGTGGGCGTGTTCCTGAACCTGGAGAAGGCTTATGACACCACCTGGCGGTACGGCATACTCCGTAACCTACATGGTTACGGCATGCGTGGTCATCTGCCCGAGTTTTTATGCAATTTTTTAAAACTTCGCCGTTTTCGTGTGCGGATAGGGAAAACGATATCCCAGGAACGAATACAGGAGAACGGTGTACCTCAAGGGTCGATTTTGAGCGTCACCCTTTTTGCCGTAGCGATTGACGGCATCACTAATGCCGTTAGAAGTGGAATTCCATCATCCCTCTATGTTGACGACTTCGAAGTCTATTATAGGTCTGCCAACATAGATCACATCGAGCGCCAACTGCAGCTGACCATTACCCAGCTAGCAGCTTGGGCGCTTCAAACCGGCTTCCGTTTTTCAGCTGCGAAGACGCAGTGTATCCATTTTCACCGCCTAGGAGGTATTCACCCGCCTCCTGATCTTCATTTGAACGGCACACCCCTGCCATTTGTCTCACACCTGAAGTTCTTGGGCCTCTACTTGGACCGACAACTAAATTGGGAGCACCACATTCGTCACCTTCGAGCCTCTTGCGATCGTTCACTTCATGTGCTGAAGGTATTATCTGGAGCATCTTGGGGGGGCGATCGCACGGTAATGTTGAGGCTGTACCGCTCTCTGGTTCGGTCCAAGCTGGACTACGGCAGTTTTATTTATGGCGCAGCGACCGCCTCTAAACCGTGCATCACACCGGCATGCGCATTGCCACAGGAGCTTTCCGCAGCAGTCGAGTCGACTGCCTGTATGCAGACTCAGGCGAACCTCCACTCCATATTCGTCGCTCGCTTTTACTCTGCACATACGTTTCGAAGTTGGCAAGTTATCCCAATCATCCTTGTTTTAAACCAGTTCTGCGTCCAGATTTAGCCCACCGTTATATGCGCCCTGGTTCTCACACACGCCCTGTGGGAATAAGATTTCGGGATCTCCTACATTCCCATGGACTCCGAATGCCTCGCGTGGAGAGGTCGTCCATCTGCCCCTATCCTGCATGGCAGCTCGATCGTGCGCAGTTCGATCTCGCAATTTCAAACAATTCTAGACTCGCTACTCCACATTCGGTGTTCCAACCACTGTTTGCCGAATTACTGGGCCGTTACCCTAACTATGTTCCGGTCTTTACAGACGGTTCTCAGTTAGGTATTGCTACGGGTTGCGCGTTCTACGTTAACGGTGAGGTTCATAAATTTCGCCTTCTGGACTCCACTTCAGTTTTTTCCGCAGAACTCTATGCCATCTTCTATTTGCTCCTTTTTATTTGCAAGTTAGCTCCCGGCTCTTTTATTGTCTGCACTGATTCTCTGAGTGCGCTTCAGGCTTTGCAACAGCACACTGCCGCTCAGACCCTCGTTTTAAAAATACAGACCCAGATCTCGCAAATGCTCGGGCGCGGGTACAGTTTTGTTTTTACTTGGACCCCAGGCCATGTGGGGATTACCGGGAACGAGGAGGCGGACGCGGCTGCTAAGTCCGCTTGCCGTTTGCCCCGGAGTTTAACATCTACGGTGCCATACCAGGATGTGCAACGTTTATTCCGTCGCCATCTCCTATCTGCTTGGCAGCAATCCTGGACAGCTATAGAAGGCACACAACTACGGGGTATAAAGGAGAGCGTACAACCCTGGCAAACATCCTGCAGGGATAACCGGAGAGCCGAGGTGATACTCACCCGGCTGAGAATTGGGCACACACGAGCAACTCATGGCCATCTGCTAAGAGGGGAACCGGCCCCTGTGTGTGCCTCGTGTTCAGTACGCCTCACGGTGCGGCACGTACTGCTTGATTGCCCGCAGTACGCCCGCGTTCGCCAGTCAATAGGCTTGGGAGCTAACTTGCCCAGTATTTTAGGTGACGACCCAGTGGCCGTGGATAAGGCACTGCGGTTTGTTTTTAAAATAGGTTTTAATAAACAAGTGTGACTTGTATTTTATATTTATTACTTTTAGCGTTTTTATAGTATTAGTCTTTAGATCGTTTTTTTGATGTTCTTTTAACAGGTGAGTGTTTTTAATATATTTTAAAGTTTTAGCTAAATTTTTATAGCCTTCAGGTTTTTAGTATTGACATAGGGCCCAAATGACCTTGATGTCGACGGGCCCTAAAACCACACACTCACTCACTCATCTCATATATCATCAGTATCATCGCCTGCGGTGCCGTATCTAGTGAAAGCGGGCATTAAACTACACATTTCACATTTTTTCACCCAGCTAGCTGCTTGGGCGCTTCAAACCGGCTTCCGCTTTTCAGCTGCGAAGTCACAGTGTATCCACTTTCACCGCCTACGAGGTATTCACCCGCCTCCTGATCTTCATTTGAACGGCACACCCCTGCCATTTGTCTCGCACCTGAAGTTCTTGGGCCGTTACTTAGACAACTCAACTGGGAGCACCACATTCGTCACCTTCGAGGCTCTTGCGATCGTTCTTTTCGGGTGCTGAAGGTATTATCTGGAGCCTTTTGGGGGGTGGCGATCGCACGGTTATGTTGAGGCTGTGCCGCTCTCTGGTTCGGTCCAAAGGGGACTGCGGCAGTTTTATTTATGGCGCAGCGACCGCCTCTAAACTTCGCCTTTTAGACTCCGTGCATCATGTTTTAGGTGACGACCCAGTGGCCGTGGACAAGGCACTGTGTTTGTTTTTAAAATAGGTTTTAATAAACAAGTCTGACTTGTATTTTATATTTAGTAGTTTTAGACATTTTTAATTTTTAGTACTGTGATGAGTTTTTTATGTGCTTTTAATAGTTGAGTGTTCTATTTTATCTTACTTTTTAACTTAGTTTGTGTAGCTTTTAGGTTTAAGTGTTGACTTCGGGGCCAAATGACCTTGTTGTCGAAGGGCCCTAAAACACCACACACACACACACACACACACACACACACACACACCTTGCCACATGAGCTTTCCGCACCAGTCGAGTCGACTGCCTGTATGCAGACCTCCACTCCATATTCGTCGCTCGCTGTTACTGTGCTCGTACGTCTCGAAGATGGCAAGTTATCCCAATCATCCTTGTTTTAAACCAGTTCTGTGTCCAGATTTAGTCCACCGTTATATGCGCCCTGGTTCTCGGACTCGCCCCATGGGAATAAGATTTCGGGATCTCCTACATTCCCATGGCCTCGGAATGCCTCGCGTGGAGAGGTCGTCCATCTGCCCTTATCCTGCATGGCAGCTCAATCGTGCGCGGTTCGATCTCGCTCTTTCACGCAACTCTAGACTCGCTACTCCACATTCGGTGTTCCAACAACTTTTTGCCGAACTACTTGGCCGTTACCCTAACTATGTTCCGGTCTTTACAGACGGTTCTCAATTAGCACTACGGGATGCGCGTTCTTCATTAACGGTGAGGCTCATAAATTTCGCCTTCTGGACTCCACTTCAGTTTTCTCCGCAGAGCTGTATGCCATCCTGTATTTGCTCCTTTTTATTTGCAAGTTAGCTCCTGGCCCTTTTATCGTCTGCACTGACTCTCTAAGTGCTCTTCAGGCCTTGCAACAGCACACTGCCGCTCACACCCCGTGTTTTAAAAATACAAACCTAGATCTCGCAAATGCTCAGTCGTGGTTACAATTTTGTATTTACTTGGACCCCAGGCCATGTGGGTATTTCCGGGAACGAGGAGGCGGACGCGGCTGCTAAGTCTGCTTGCCGTTTGCCCCGGAGTTTAACAACTACGGTGCCATTCCAGGACGTGCAACGTTTTTTCCGTCGCCAACTACTATCTGCTTGGCAGCAATCCTGGACAGCTTTGAAAGGCACACAACTCCGGGCAATAAAGGAGAGCGTACAACCCTGGCTAACTCCCTGCAGGGATAACCGGCGAGCCGAGGTGATACTCACCCGGCTGAGAATTGGGCACACACGAGCCACTCATGGCCATCTATTAAGAGGGGAACCGGCCCCTGTGTGTGCTCCGTGTTCAGTACGCCTCACTGTGCGGCATATATTAATCGACTGCCCGCAGTACGCCAGCGTTCGCCAGTCTTTGGGCTTGGGAGCTAACTTGCTCAGTATTTTAGGGAACGACCCAGTGGCCGTGGATAAGGCACTGCGGTTTGTTTTTAAAATCGGTTTTAATCAGCAAGTCTGACTTGTATTTTATATTTATTACTTTTAGAGTTTTTAAAGTGTTAGTCTTTAGGTCGTTTTTAATGTCGTTTTAACAGTTGAGTGTTTTATTATATTTTACCTTTTTTAGCTAAATTTTTATAGCTTTTAGGTTTTAGTATTGACTTCTGGCCCAAATGACCTTGTCGACGGGCCCTTAAACACCACACACTCACTCAGAACCAGCACATACATTGCAGGCCTTCTGGGGCTACTTCTTTTTTGCTATTGAAACAATTGGTTCCAAACTGTGGCCCCTTGTATCATCAGAAAATCCCAAAAACATACTGTGCTGCAGGAAGGTTTGAAGCTTCAGGAACTTTGTGTTCAACTTTAATTTCTCTGCTCTTTGCTGTGTGTGTTCTGCTTTCATTTCTGTACAAATGACCTGCTGCCACCAATAGCAGCATTGGTGGCACATTTAACACATTCGACATTATCAAGATATTAATATTTTTTGCACCAAAGCAACAGAGTAGGAAAGTATTACTCCGTATAACAATCTCTATATTTGTACCTGAAACAGCTTCTGCAGTGGCAATATTATGATAGAATGTATATCCCTTACATCTCAATGTTCTTCCAGGTGAACAAACGTTTCCTCTTTTTCACAAAAGCTCTAATAAAGTCTATTTTCAATTTATCTTACATCATTTACTAATAATGCATATTCGGTCATTTTTCTGGTGACAATAAAATTAATTGTAAGTCGTCTTCTATCTCAAAGAAGTGAGAAATCAATTTTTAAAACACTGACAACGATTGCTTGAGTCATGAAACTTCAGTAAAATTTCGTATATGTTGCAATACTTTTTATCTGCCTCTCCTTTGGCAAGATTTAGTAGTTGTGCTCTCACTAAGGACTTATATAATAAGCATTTCTCCATGTAATTGTTCTTGATATCGAAAGACCTCATATTGATTACTAAATTCTTTTATAGTGATCTTTTCTTCATCAAACTTAAGAGAATCGCTTCATCAGGAGGCATTAACTTACAAAAGTCACCTTCAACTCAGAGACTGATAAGTTTGTATTTTAAGAAATATCTTGCATAACACGTAACTTACACCAACTTAAGACTAGTTTGCTAATGCTGCAGAGTTAACGTAATGATACTGAAACTGCAAAAGTTTATAAACACTTCACTCCAAATTTCTTTTAACTTCTATTTAAGGAATTGTTCTTTCTGAAAAGTTACATTTTATACCTTCTTCTGCCTTGCAATGGCGATGACTATCCTTTGACATTTTCTTTGTATCATAAAGTATCCATCTATACAATTAAACTTTTATCATCTTATGAGTTCATCTCTCCCACTTAAACAACATTTAAACAACAGAAGTGTGAAATTCCTATAATGAAAATCAAATTGTTAGGGACATGATATTTGTACATAATAATGAAGTCACCTATTACTTTACTGGATTTAGACGGATAGTCTATAATCTTTAATTCAGTACCTACTAAAAAACGCTAACTGAAACGGATATGATGCAGAAGAGGTCCCAATGCCCACATCTGTGGCACATGTTGTAGCATGTCTACCTCTTGATTTCGAGTTCAAATCTCTCTCAGGGTAAGTTATCTGGATAAGGATTTTACCAGGCTTTCCCTTATCCTCAAAAATGATTGTCAGGTAACTGGAGCAGTTTTAATAGGTTTATATATAATATATATATATTTTTAGAAATTCTTATAGCTGGCTTTTGCCATGACTTGTTTTTTAAAGGGCGCTGATGATCGCCGTAGCTGAGCGCCCCTATACACATCTTCTCGACCATCTGCACCAGGCCCAGACGGTATCCACGTGCGCTTCTTACATTTCTCCCCCGAAGGGAAAGAGTTTTTACTGGAGGTCTTTAACCGTGTCTGGGTTGAGGGCAGTCTTCCTGAGAAGTGCCGGAAGTGCCTTCCAGCTATCGACCTATCTCGCTCAACAGTTGCATCTGCAAGGTGATGGAGCGCCTGATTAATGGCCGTTTGGCATGGTGGCTTGGGTCTTGGAATCTACTATGGAACGTCCAGTGCGGTTTTCGTCTTCGGCGTTCCACTATCGACCATTTAGTTTCCCTCTCTACCCAGATCATGAATGCCTTTCTCAGAAGGTGCCAAACTGTATTTTTTGATCTGCAGATGGCATATGACACTTGCTGGAGGTATGGTATTCTCCGTACCCTCCACGAATGGAATTTTCGTGGCCGTCTCCCTTTGTTTCTTCGGGAGTTTATAAAGGACCGACTCTTTCGGGTTCGCGTGGGCTCGGTTTTTTCACTTTATTTTATTCAAGAGAATGGAGTACCAAAGGGCTCGGTACCTAGCGTCACACTTTTCGCCATAGCTATAAATGCTATCGTAAATGTGTTCCTCCAGGAATTTCGTCGTCCCTATTTGTAGACGATTTTGCCATTTGCGTTTGTTCTCGGCGGACTTGCCTCCTCCATCGCCCCCCCCCCCAGGGGCCTACTTCGGTAGGTACGGGTTTGGCGAACCCGGGGTCCCGAGCCAACAGTCTCCCTCGAGTGGGCTCCTCTTCGTGGTTGAGGGAGATGGTCAACAGGCCCACCCACGTGTAGGCCGTGCGTGGAGACCCGTGTCGGTGGAAAGGTTTGTCCTGGCAGTTGAGGGATGCGTATCTGAGCTCGTAACAGTTATTTTTTCTGAATTCGGGGAGGGTGCGCATTTCTAATACACTACTTTGGCTTCTGCTTCGCCTAAACGGGAGGTTAGGGACTAACCTACCCCTAATCAATCGGCCAGGACTAGGTATTGTACCGACCTCCAGGGTGAGTGGGACGGCGAGCTCGCTATATCCCCTGTGTAGCCCTGTCATCCCAGTGGGGTGACCCCTTGTTGGACTCCGTGGTGGGTGGGGAGCACTGGGGGATGAAATTTAGACCAACATTTATGGTTAACATACACCCCCCAAAAAACAATAAACGTGGAAAGGATTTAGTTGAAAACAGTGTTAAGCAAGTAGTTGAGTGTGGTCCTCGCTACTTAGTTATTAAACGAACGGAGGAAGGTAGAACTTTTTCTACGGTTAATCCGTTTATTATACAGAAAGGTCTTGACAAAATAGCTGGTGCTGTTAAATCATGTACAAAATCTAGAAATGGCACGCTGCTGGTGGAAGCAACTACAGCATCCCAGGCAGCAAAGATACTGAAAGCCAACATGCTGGGCAGTTATCCAGTCAAAGTGGAGATGCATAGGACCCTGAATTCCTCGCGCGGTGTTGTAAACACTAGCGCGTTGGATGGAATGTCCAACGAGGATATTCAGGAGAACCTCCAGGAACAAGGCGTAACTGCAGTCTATCGTGTCCAAAGGAGAGAACGAGGGGATATGGTTCCTACTCGTACCCTGTTCCTGACCTTTGATCGGGTAGATCTCCCTCAAAGGATCAGGGCAGGATATGAAGTGATTGAGGTTAGGCCATACATACCTAACCCTCTGAGATGCTACCAATGTCAGCGGTTCGGTCACACTAGTGCATTCTGTAAAGGCGCACCTACATGTGTCAGCTGTGGAGCCGGCATGCATGAAAATGCATGTACATCACCTCCGGAATGCGTAAATTGTAGCGGTGAACATCCATCAAGTTCACGAGAATGCCCCCGTTATATTGAAGAGCGAGCTATTCAGGAGATCCGGGTTAAAGAAAAGGTATCCTTTTCGGAAGCCCGGAAACTTCTATGTATTCTCAAGCCCTCTTCAACCAGCTCCCGTACCTATAGCTCTGTGGCGGCTACTCCGTCACCGAAACGGGAGGCTGGTACCCAAACATCTGATATAAACGGGGCAACAATATCCGAGAAAGTTCTAGTGCCTAGATCGCAACCAAGAGCATCAGTAACAACATCTAAAACTCCGAGAACACAGACTACTGAAAATAACAAGTCAGTGAAGTCGCCTGAGAAAGCATCCACTTCTAACAACAGGACGAAATTGCCCATTGTATACCAAGCACCAGAGATCAAGTTCAAGACGCAGTATGATAGAACTGCCTTCCTGAAAGGAAGCACAAAGTCTGCTCCAGAAAAGTCCAAGAAACGTAGCCCTAGAGCGTCTCCGAGATCATCGTCGGAGTCATCTTCTGGGGAGGACCACGACCGGCGACCGTCATCTACGTCGGTCGGAATTTCCAATCGCTTCGAGCCCCTCGAATCGAAAGTTGTAGAAGGAAAACCGTCCTCTTCCATAGAGGATATGGAGCAGGAAACAGCTGACCACGCTGCTACATCTGCAGCAAAGAAGAGGCAGGATAAACCTGCCGAAACTAGCCCTACACCAAAGAAAAAGGGCAAATTGATTCGGCCACCCATGAAGTCGTCTTAATGTAGACTACCTTTACATCTTATATCCCATAGTTCCAATGGCTATCCTACAATGGAACATACGAGGATTAAGAGCGCATCGACCAGAATTGGAACTTTTGCTCAGTAAGCATCACCCCTTAGTGGTATGCTTACAAGAGACTAAGCTACGACCACAAGACAACTTTAAAATCAGACGCTACACACCACTGAGGTGTGATGTTGAAACAGAAGAGGGCATTCCTGCACACGGGGGTACTATGATGCTCCTCAGGGATGACATATTTGTAGATCCGTTACAGCTACAGTCTGATTTACAATCTGTAGCTGTAAGGATTAAGCTGCCATCAATAGAATTTTGCATTTGCACTGTATATCTCCCGCCATCAGATGACCTCTCGTTAGTTGACCTTGAAGATCTGGTTTCCCAACTTTCAACACCATTTCTAATAGTTGGAGACTTTAATGCCCATCACCCACTTTGGGGCTCAAATCGGGCATGTTCGAGAGGCAACCTCATTGCAAAATTCCTGGAGAGCAATAACTTGGTTCTCCTGAGCACCGGAGAGCCCACATTCCTCTCAGACGCGTTTAACACCTATTCGCACATCGATTTGGCAGTGTGTTCATCCCAGTTAGCTGTTTCATTACAGTGGAATGTCATCTCTGATTTACATTCCAGCGACCACTTTCCATGTCTTCTTAGTCTCTTAGCACAAGATGTGTCTCCCTCACGTATCCCTAGATGGCGCTTTGATCGTGCCAACTGGAATCTTTACACCCAGTTGGCTGTCTTTGAATACAATGAGCACGATTTTGTGAATGATTTAGTCGATCATCTCACAGAGAAAATTCTTTCCGCTGCAGAACAGTCTATTCCACGTTCGGCTACCCAACCCGGTCGATTTCCTGTCCCATGGTGGACCAACGACTGCCGGAATGCTATTCGTGCTCGTAGACGTGCTCTAAGGGTATTCCAACGACACCCTACGCTAAGTAATCTAATTGAGTATAAGAAAGCGCGTGCAAAATCTAGGCAAATAATTAAGGATAGCAAAAAGACCTCATGGAACAAATTTGGATCATCTTTTAACAGATGTACACCCTCATCTGTTGTATGGGATAAATTAAGGCGCGTGGCCGGAAAATCAACCCACCTGCCAATCGCTGGTCTGAAAACAACTGCAGGAGTTGTTGTTGATCCGTTTGTTGTGGCTAACACCTTCGGCTGTGCTTTCGCTCAGGTGTCTAGCTCATGCAATTATGCTCCTGAGTTTATCTCAATTAAGACTCAGGTAGAATCTCAAGGTTTCGTGTTTAGTTCCAGAAACCTTGAATACTATAACCGCCTCTTCATCTTGGCAGAGCTAGAACACGCTCTTTCGTCATCGCGACTGACAGCACCAGGACCGGACGGAATCCACGTTCAAATGTTACAACATCTCTCACCTGAAGGTAAGACATTCCTGCTCGAGGTCTATAACCGTGTTTGGGTTGATGCCACGTTTCCTGAAAAGTGGCGAGAAGCTACCATTATACCTATCTTGAAAGCTGGCAAGGACCATCACCTCCCTTCTAGCTACCGCCCTATTTCCCTCACCAGTTGCGTATGCAAGGTGATGGAACGCATGATAAATGGGCGGTTGGTATGGTGGCTGGAAACGCACAACCTACTGAATAACATCCAGTGCGGTTTCCGACGACGCCGTTCAACAGTGGATCATCTTGTGTCCATGCCGACACAGATTATGAACGGATTTCTTAAGAACTGTCAAACAGTCGGAATATTTTTTGACCTCGAAAAGGCTTATGATACGTGTTGGCGGGCAGGGTTGCTACGTACTCTGCACACCTGGAATATACGTGGACGCCTACCACTCTTCCTTCAGGAATTCCTGAAAGACCGCGTATTCCGAGTAAGGGTTGGCTCGGTTTTTTCGAACCTTTTTGTTCAAGAGAACGGTGTACCACAGGGATCGGTACTAAGTGTTACGTTGTTTGCTATTGCGATTAATTCTATCTCGAAATGTGTACCTCCAGGTGTCTCGTCATGCCTATTTGTAGACGACTTTGCAGTCTACTGTACATCTCAGCGCACTCCGTTTTTAGAGCGCCGTCTTCAGACCACCTTGGACAACCTTAAGAGTTGGAGTTTAAAAAACGGCTTCCGATTTTCCGCTGAGAAAACCATCTGTGTAAACTTCTGGCGTCAGCAGAGTCGACTACCTCCAAGGCTCCGGCTAGGCGCTGATCTACTACCTTTTGCAGATGAGGCGAGGTTCCTTGGATTAATATTTGATAGAAAACTTAGTTGGTCGTCGCATATAGCACAACTGAAAGCACGATGTGACCGATCTTTGAATATCTTGCGGGTACTAAGTGGAAAATCGTGGGGAGCGGATCGTGCAGTGTTATTGCGACTTTATCGGGCACTCATCCGTTCCAAATTAGACTATGGTAGTATCGTTTATGGCTCAGCACGACCATCTGTGCTGAAGAGATTAGACACAGTCCATAACTGTGGCATACGTATAGCTGTTGGGGCATTTCCAACGAGCCGAGTTATAAGCTTGTATGCTGAGTCTGCAGAACCTCCTCTGCAGTACAGGCGCAACATGTTATTAGCCAATTATGGCTGTGGACTTAATTGCATGCCCACACATCCATCGTTTACGCCGTTCTTTAATACCTTCATGGACGTGCGTTATAGGAACACTACTATTAAACCAAAGCCACCTGGTTTTCGTTTCCGGGAGCTCCTTAGACATCTTGATACTGACATGCCCAAGATGTATCCTAGGGGGGAGAGGACATACCCTCCTTGGTTGTGCAGAGCGTCCCCGGTTGATCTGGGCATGACTAAATATGATAAATCTACCATGTCTATGTCTAGTATCCGCACATGTTTTTTAGAATTTTTATCGCGATATGAGGACCATTTTGTAATTTATACTGATGGCTCCAAGAACTCAAATGGCGTTGGTTGTGCTTACGTGTGTGGAACCGAACCCTATACATTCGGATTCCACACTAGCACTTCCATTTTTACTGCAGAGCTTTATGCAATATACCGGGCCATTTTACACGTACGCCGACGAAAGTTGGGGGACTGCTTAATCCTGAGTGATTCCCTCAGTGCACTTCAAAGCCTACGGCAGCTCTACAACTACCACCCTATTGTGCAGCGTATACAGGATGCCCTCCACGTTTTACACGCTTCTGGCGTTAACGTGGCGTGTGCATGGATCCCTGGTCACGTGGGCTTGCGGGGGAATGAAATGGCGGATTCAGCAGCCAAGACGGCTATCATGAAGCCCAGGGTTAAAATACCATCTGTGACATCGGAAGACTTTAGGGCCGAATTGCGGAGAGCTGTGCAAACCTGCTGGCAGGAAGAGTGGTATGCTCTCCGCAATAATAAACTTAGATCTGTCAAAGAACTTCCGATTCCCTGGGTTACCTCCTGTCGGTCATCTCGTCGCGAAGAGGTGAGTTTGGCTCGGTTACGAATTGGGCACTGCATTTTTACTCATAGTTTTCTTTTTAAAAAGGAGCCTTCTCCACTATGTCCGTTTTGTAATGAAGCGTTGTCTGTACGACACGTGCTGCTAGAGTGTTTTCACCTAGCAGACCTTAGGACGTCTCTGCAGCTGCCGGTCAGCTTTGCAGAAATTCTAGCGGACGATCACGCAGTAGTGGAGAAGGTTTTTAGATTCTTTTCGAGATTAGATTTTAGGATTTAGCAAATAGAATTTATGGTTTTTGGATGACATTTTTATTTTATTTATTTATTTATTTATTTATTTATTTATTTATTTATTTATTTTTTTTTTCAAGGCGTATGTATTTTTTGTCTTTTTTAACATATACTGTTTTTAGAATAATTTATATCTGGCTTTTGCCATGACCAGTTTCATTTAAAAAGGGCGCTGATGACCTCTGTAGTTGAGCGCCCTTATACTCATCATCACTCACTCAACTGGAATCTTTACACCCAGTTGGCTGTCTTTGAATACAACGAGCACGATTCTGTGAATGATTTAGTCGATCATCTCACAGAGAAAATTCTTTCCGCTGCAGAACAGTCTATTCCACGTTCGCCTACCCAACTCGGTCGATTTCCTGTCCCATGGTGGACCAACGACTGCCGGAATGCTATTCGTGCTCGTAGACGTGCTCTAAGGGTATTCCAACGACACCCTACGCAAAGTAATCTAATTGAGTATAAGAAAGCGCGTGCAAAATCTAGTCAAATAATTAAGGATAGCAAAAAGACCTCATGGAACAAATTTGTATCATCTTTTAACAGATGTACACCCTCATCTGTTGTATGGGATAAATTAAGGCGCGTGGCCGGAAAATCAACCCACCTGCCAATCGCTGGTCTGAAAACAACTGCAGGAGTTGTTGTTGATCCGTTTGTTGTGGCTAACACCTTCGGCTGTGCTTTCGCTCAGGTGTCTAGCTCATGCAATTATGCTCCTGAGTTTATCTCAATTAAGACTCAGGTAGAATCTCAAGGTTTCGTGTTTAGTTCCAGAAACCTTGAAGACTATAACCGCCTCTTCATCTTGGCAGAGCTAGAACACGCTCTTTCGTCATCGCGACTGACAGCACCAGGACCGGATGGAATCCACGTTCAAATGTTACAACATCTCTCACCTGAAGGTAAGGCATTCCTGCTCGAGGTCTATAACCGTGTTTGGGTTGATGCCACGTTTCCTGAAAAGTGGCGAGAAGCTACCATTATACCTATCTTGAAAGCTGGCAAGGACCGTCACCTCCCTTCTAGCTACCGCCCTATTTCCCTCACCAGTTGCGTATGCAAGGTGATGGAACGCATGATAAATGGGCGGTTGGTATGGTGGCTGGAAACGCACAACCTACTGAATAACATCCAGTGCGGTTTCCGACGACGCCGTTCAACAGTGGATCATCTTGTGTCCATGTCGACACAGATTATGAACGGATTTCTTAAGAACTGTCAAACAGTCGGAATATTTTTTGACATCGAAAAGGCTTATGATACGTGTTGGCGGGCAGGATTGCTACGTACTCTGCACACCTGGAATATACGTGGACGCCTACCACTCTTCCTTCAGGAATTCCTGAAAGACCGCGTATTCCGAGTAAGGGTTGGCTCGGTTTTTTCGAACCTTTTTGTTCAAGAGAACGGTGTACCACAGGGATCGGTATTAAGTGTTACGTTGTTTGCTATTGCGTTTAATTCTATCTCGAAATGTGTACCTCCAGGTGTCTCGTCATGCCTATTTGTAGACGACTTTGCCGTCTACTGTACATCTCAGCGCACTCCGTTTTTAGAGCGCCGTCTTCAGACCACCTTGGACAACCTTAAGAGTTGGAGTTTAAAAAACGGCTTCCGATTTTCCGCTGAGAAAACCATCTGTGTAAACTTCTGGCGTCAGCAGAGTCGACTACCTCCAAGGCTCCGGCTAGGCGCTGATCTACTACCTTTTGCAGATGAGACGAGGTTCCTTGGATTGATATTTGATAGAAAACTTAGTTGGTCGTCGCATATAACACATCTGAAGGCACGATGTGACCGATCTTTGAATATCTTGCGGGTACTAAGTGGAAAATCGTGGGGAGCGGATCGTGCAGTGTTATTGCGACTTTATCGGGCACTCATCCGTTCCAAATTAGACTATGGTAGTATCGTTTATGGCTCAGCACGACCATCTGTGCTGAAGAGATTAGACACTGTCCATAACTGTGGCATACGTATAGCTGTTGGGGCATTTCCAACGAGCCGAGTTATAAACCTGTATGCTGAGTCTGCAGAACCTCCTCTGCAGTACAGGCGCAACATGTTATTAGCCAATTATGGCTGTGGACTTAATTGCATGCCCACACATCCATCGTTTACGCCGTTCTTTAATACCTTCATGGACGTGCGTTATAAGAACACTACTATTAAACCAAAGCCACCTGGTTTTCGTTTCCGGGAGCTCCTTAGACATCTTGATACTGACATGCCCAAGATGTATCCTAGGGGGGAGAGGACATACCCTCCTTGGTTGTGCAGAGCGTCCCCGGTTGATCTGGGCATGACTAAATATGATAAATCTACCATGTCTATGTCTAGTATCCGCACATGTTTTTTAGAATTTTTATCGCGATATGAGGACCATTTTGTAATTTATACTGATGGCTCCAAGAACTCAAATGGCGTTGGTTGTGCTTTCGTGTGTGGAACCGAACCCTATACATTCGGATTCCACACTAGCACTTCCATTTTTACTGCAGAGCTTTATGCAATATACCGGGCCATTTTACACGTACGCCGACGAAAGTTGGGGGACTGCTTAATCCTGAGTGATTCCCTCAGTGCACTTCAAAGCCTACGGCAGCTGTACAGCTACCACCCTATTGTGCAGCGTATACAGGATGCCCTCCACGTTTTACACGCTTCTGGTGTTAACGTGGTGTGTGCATGGATTCCTGGTCACGTAGGCTTGCGGGGGAATGAAATGGCGGATTCAGCAGCCAAGACGGCTATCATGAAGCCCAGGGTTCGAATACCATCTGTGACATCGGAAGACTTTAGGGCCGAATTGCGGAGAGCTGTGCAAACCTGCTGGCAGGAAGAGTGGTCTGCTCTCCGCAATAATAAACTTAGATCTGTCAAAGAACTTCCTATTCCCTGGGTTACCTCCTGTCGGTCATCTCGTCGCGAGGAGGTGAGTTTGGCTCGGTTACGAATTGGACACTGCATCTTTACTCATAGTTTTCTTTTTAAAAAGGAGCCTTCTCCACTATGTCCGTTTTGTAATGAACCGTTGTCTGTACGACACGTGCTGCTAGAGTGTTTTCACCTAGCAGACCTTAGGACGTCTCTGCAGCTGCCGGTCAGCTTTGCAGAAATTCTAGCGGACGATCACGCAGTAGTGGAGAAGGTTTTTAGATTCTTTTCGAGATTAGATTTTAGGATTTAGCAAATAGAATTTATGGTTTTTGGATGACATTTTTATTTTATTTATTTCTTTTTTTTTTCTTTTTTTTTTTCAAGGCGTATGTATTTTTTGTCTTTTTTAACATATACTGTTTTTAGAATAATTTATATCTGGCTTTTGCCATGACCAGTTTCATTTAAAAAGGGCGCTGATGACCTCTGTAGTTGAGCGCCCTTATACTCATCATCACTCACTCACTCCTCCATCGCCCCCCCCCCAGGGGCCTACTTCGGTTTTGCCGAACTATTGGGCCGTTACCCTATGTTCCGGCCCCCGCCCCAGGGGCCTACTACGGTAGGTACGGGTTTTTGCGATCCCGGGGTCCCGAGCCAACAGTCTCCCTCGTGTGGGCTCCTCTTCGTGGTTGAGGGTCAACAGGCCCACCCACGTGTAGGCCGTGCGTGGAGACCCGTGTCGGTGGAAAGGTTAGTGCTGGTGGTTGAGGGATGCGTATCTGAGCTCGTAACAGTGTTTTTTTCTGAATTCGGGGAGGGTACGCATTTCTAATATACCACTTTGGCTTCTGCTTCGCCTAAACGGGAGGTTAGGGACTAACCCACCCCTAGTCAATCGGCCAGGACAAGGTGTTACACTGAACTCCTGGGTGAGTGGGACGGCGCGCCCGCTATATCCCCTGTATAGCTCTGTCATCCCAGTGGGATGACCCCTTGTTGGGCTCCGTGGTGGGTGGGGAGTACTGGGGGATGAAATTTACTTTCAGCTATTTATGGCTACACTTACACAGAAAAAACGAAAACAAGTAACTGATGAAAAACAGGTACACGTGTCGTCATTTGCGCGTTACCTAGTAATTCACCGTACCGAAGAGGGTCAATCTTTCCTTAAGGTAAATCCTTTTGTTATTCAGTTGGTCTAGACAAAGTTGCCGTTCCAGTTAAATCCTGTACCCGCCTACGTTCCAGTTCCCTGTTAGTCGAGAGTTACAGTGCCACGCAGTTTGAGAAGTTAATGAAGGCAAAGCTCCTACACGGGTACCCCATCCGTGTAGAGAACACAGGAGCCTCAACTCTTCCAAGGGCGTCATCACCAGCCCCCTGCTGGACGGTATGCCGGAGGAGGAGATACAAGGGTATCTGGCGGACCAGGGTGTCACGGACGTTTACCGTATTCAAGTCAAGCGTGATGGTGTTCTGATTCCAAGCCGTACGCTCTTCATTACCTTTGATCGACTCGACCTGCCTCAGAAGATCAAGGCAGGCTATGAAGTTATTCCTGTCCGCCCGTATGTTCCACGGCCTATGCGTTGCTACCAGTGTCAACCTTATGGTCATACTAAGACCTCTTGTAAGGCTGCTGTCGCGGTGTGTGCCAACTGTGGCAAGGACGATCATGACGGAGCTTGTCCATCTGCTCCCAGTTGTATAAACTGCCAAGGTCCCCATCCGGCGACCTCCCGCGATTGTCCGCGATACCAGGATGAGAAGGCGATCCAGGAGCTGCCTGTGAAAGAACATCTATCCTTCTCGGCAGCCCGCAAACGCCATCAAGCTCGACCGCCCTCTCTCCTGAAGTTTGGTACTTTTAGTTCTGTTCTTTCCAAACCAGTACCAAAGCGTGACATGGGCACTCAAACTTGCCCCGCACCTTCCGCCGTGGCTCCTCGTGTAGCAATGCCAACTTCCGCTACCGCACACTCCAAAACTGTTTCTGTATGTACCGCGACCCGGAAATTTAAAGTCTCACCCAAGAGATCAGACTTCCTTAAGGACCCTCCGGCGTCCACCAGCGGCAGGTGTGCCGCACCGGCTGGCTCCCCTTCACCTCCTTGGCGCCCTCGCTCCCAAGATACCAGGGGGCGCAGTCGCGTGAAGGGGCTTTCCCCTCCAGCCTTAAGTATTGGCAACAGTTTTCTGCCTCTCACTACGGTATCCAGTGACCCGGACCCTCTTCCACCTGAGGATCCTATGGAGCACGATGCAAGTGCTCCCAAAAGCCCGAGTCCCACGCGGAATCAGAAGGGCAAATTAAAACGACAGCCGCCGACCAAGTGGTTCTAGTGACCAGACTTTTCCATTCGCCCCAGGATGTCCATTATACAGTGGAATGCACGTGGCGTGCGTAGGCGTAAATTTGAGCTGCAATTGTTGAGTAATTCGCTGTCCCCCAATATTTTCTGTCTGCCGGAGACGAAACTTCAACAGCAGGATACTTTCACCTTTCCTGGTTTTACTCCGGTGAGATTTGACTTACCACCGGAGCCCGGTTTTCCTGCACATGGGGGTGTTCTACTTTTAATTCGAGACGATATATTTTACCAACCTCTTCCACTCTCTAGTGCATTGCAAGCCGTTGCCGTTTCTCTAACACTCCCTGGCCTTTCTTTTACTTTATTGTTCCGTGTATCTACCGCCTTCTCCCCTCTCCATTTCGGACCTCTCGGATCTAGTGTCTCAGTTCCCAACACCCTTCTTGCTTGTGGGGGACTTCAACGCCCATCACCCTCTTTGGGGATCTCCTAGGGCTTCCGTAAGGGGGAAGCACCTAGCCGAATTCTTTCTTCAGAACCAACTCTATTCTCAACACAGGCGAACCTACCTTTATTTCTGATTCAACCAACACCCTTTCTCACCTGGATCTGTTTCCTCGGCACTGCTTGCTCATCGTTTTGAGTGGAACGTCGTCTCGGACACATTCTCGAGCGAGCACCTTCCTTGCCTGATTAGCCTGCTTTCGAATTATACACCATCGTACCGTGCCCCCCCCCAGGGGCCTACTTCGGTAGGTACGGGTTTGGCGTACCCGGGGTCCCGAGCCAACAGTCTCCCTCGTGTGGGCTCCTCTTCGTGGTTGAGGGAGACGGTCAACAGGCCCACCCACGTGTAGGCCGTGCGTTGAGACCCGTGTCGGTGGAAAGGTTTGTTCTGGTGGTTGAGGGATGCGTATCTTAGCTCGTAAGTGTTTTTCTAAATTCGGGAAGGGTGCGCATTACCAATATACCACTTTGGCTACTGCTTCACCTAAACGGGAGGTTAGGGACTAACCCACCCCTAATCAATCGGCCAGGACAAGGTGTGACACTGAACTCCAGGGTGAGTGGGACGGCGCGCCCGCTATATCCCCTATGTAGCCCTGTCATCTCAGTGGGATGACCCCTTTTTGGGCTCCGTGGTGGGTGGGGAGCATTGGGGGATGAAAGTAACACCATACTTTTTTATGGCAACTCTCACTCCGAAACGCAAACGACAAGTTAACGAAGAAAAAGAGGCACCCGTAGCTTCAAGCGCTCGGTACCTAGTTATAAGTCGATTGGAAGAGACTCAGACGTTTTCAACCGTAAATCCTTTTGTCATTCAAATTGGACTTGACAAAATCGCTGGCCCGGTTAAGTCTTGCACCCGTTTGAGAACTGGTTCTTTACTAGTTGAAACCTTTACTTCTATACAGTTCGACAGAATCTTAAAGGCCAAACTACTTCACGGCTATCCTATCCGAGTCGAAAAACACCGTAACCTGAACTCAAGCAAAGGCGTTATTACCACCTCCCTACTGGATGGCATTCCAGAAGAAGAAATCCAGAATTACCTAGCAGACCAGGGTGTTATCTCCGTTTACCGCGTGAAAACCATGCGCGACGGTATTCAGGTACCAACGCGTACGCTTTTTCTCACTTTTGACCGGCTAGATCTTCCATCAAAAATTAAGGCTGGGTATGAGGTCATTAACGTTCGGCCCTATATTCCACGGCCTATGCGTTGCTTTAAGTGCCAAAGATACGGTCACACGAAGCTAACGTGTAAAACAACCACGCCTATATGTATGACGTGCGGCGACGAGGCCCATGAGGGTATCTGTCAAACTGCTCCCTGCTGCGTCAATTGTCGAGATGCTCATCCAGCAAATTCCCGCGACTGCCCACGTTTTCTGGACGAGAAGGCCATCCAGGAGCTGCGGGTGAAAGAGCGTATTTCTTTCACTGAGGCCCTCAAACGCCACCTTGCTCGGCAGCCTCCTGTCCTAAAATTTGGCACATTCAGTTCGGTGGTTTCTACCCCAGTACTTAAGCGGGACATCGGCATTCAAACTTGCTCGACTTCCTCTCTTGCCGCTCCAGCCAAACCAGCTAGCTGCCCTTCCAGGTCTCGCAGTCCAAAGAAAATTACTGTGAGTACCGAACCTCGACAATTCAAGACCCAGCCCAAACGTTCGGACTTCTTGAAAGACCCTCCTACTTCTTCATGTCAGCCGCTCGTATCGAAGGCGTCATCTCCCTCACCACCTCGGAGATCACGGTCCCAGGAGAACCGGGGCCGTAGCCGAGCCTCACGCAGTTCCGCGATCCCAGCGGCCACCAGCAACCGCTTTGATATCCTGTGTTCGGTTTCTGGTGACTCCGCCCCTCCTCCCTCCGCCGAGCCAATGGAGGAGGATCCCACGACTCCGAAGAGCCCCAGTTCCACGCGCACGACTAAAGGCAAACTAAAGCGTCAGCCTCTGACCAAGTGAAACACTTGAACCTCTATTTCTTCGGCTCCCAATTTCCGTTATTCAGTGGAACACACGTGGCATTCGCACCCACAAAACCGATTTACAAATGCTCACAGCCTCGCTGTCACCCATTATTTTGTGTCTGCAGGAGACAAAACTTCACACCCAGGATACCTTTACCTTTCCTGGCTACTCATCGGTGCGCTTCGATCTCCCACCGACTCCTGGTTCTCCTGCCCATGGGGGTGTTATGATGCTCGTTGGTGATAACATTTATTATCAAGCTCTTCGGCTCACCACCCACCTGCAAGCTGTTGCTGCCATCGTCCGCTTTCATGGTTTTTCGTTTACACTTTCTTCTGTTTATTTTCCACCTTCTTCTCTCCCTCTTGCTGATCTCGCGGCTTTAGTAGCGCAGCTCCCGACGCCTTACCTTCTGTTGGGAGACTTCAATGCCCACCACCCCCTATGGGGATCTCCACGGGCTTGCGCAAGGGGGAACGACCTCGTTGATTTTTTTTCTCAGTACAATCTTTCCGTTCTAAACACCGGCCAACCAACCTTTCTTTCCGATTCCAGCGGCAGTTTCTCTCACCTCGACCTAGCAGTTTGCTCCCAACAGCTTACACATCGCCTACAGTGGAACGTCATCTCTGACAGCTTTGGCAGCGATCATTTTCCGTGTGTTATACGCCTACTTTCACACAATGTTCCATCGTCACGTGTACCCCACTGGCAATTCCACAGAGCGCAGTGGCTCCTTTACTCAAACTTGGCGGTCTTTGAAGACCGCCTCTTTAACAACGTCGACGACATGGTGGATCACCTTACCTCCGTCATTACTTCTGCTGCCGAACAAGCAATACCTAGGTCGTCATCAAATCCGAAACGCCTGCCAGTCCCTTGGTGGACCGACGACTGCCGGGCGGCGATCCAAGCACGGAGGAAGGCACTTCGAGTATTTCGGCGCCACCCTACTCTTGACAATCTGGTCACGTATAAACGACTGCGTGACCGAGCTCGTCACATCATTATGGACAGTAAACGGGCCTCTTGGAAGCGCTTTGTCGAGTCATTTAATCCCTTCACACCATCTTCTATTGTATGGGATCAGCTTCGCCGCGTCGCCGGCAAAGCTTCCAGCCTCCCGATTCCCGGCCTCAGGCTGAATAACGACACTGTTGTTATTCCCGGAGCCGTTGCTGACGCCTTGGCAACTGCCTTCGCTGACGTTTCCAGTTCCTCCCACTATCATGCAGCATTCTTATCTACGAAAGACCGGGTGGAATCCCATGAGCTCTCGTTTTCCTCATCTAACACGGAATTTTACACCACTGATTTCTCGGAGGCCGAGCTAGAAAGGGCCCTGGCCTCTTCTAGGCCCTCTGCTCCTGGCCCAGATGGTATACATCGTCTGATGCTCCAATACCTTACCTCCCCTTGTAGAAGGTTCCTTCTAAGCGTGTACAACGGTATCTGGCGTACTACCACATTTCCATCCGCCTGCCCCTCAAAATCCAACCTCTGTGGTCCTCGTCCCGAGGGGTGGGCAACAGGAAGTAGGGGACTGACTGATGGGGTGATGTACGGTGGGGACTTGGTGTACCCCACGACCGCTACGGCTGCCGAGAAGGCCCATCAGTAACCCCGAAAACTGGCAGAAGAGGCTCTGGTATTTTTCCCCAGGGACCTACTACGGTAGGTACGGGATTGGCGATCCCGGGGTCCCTAGCCACTCACCCCCAATTCATCCCCTTCATCTCCATCAACTGTGCCACGTTGAGTTACTGCTTGTCAGTAAGCATCACACTCTTCCTCTTCTAGTTTTTATTATTATTATTATTAGCACGTAAGGTCTTAGGTTTATAACTCCTGTCTCACCAGCAGGGATCTCTCCTATCTCCGTGGTTCTGTCCCACGGTTTTCAGCGCGGCTTCCGACATGTGTGCTCTCCGGAGGTCTCAAAAGTGAAGGTTGAGCGGACCCTTCGCACTGCCCCTATGTGTAGTCTTAGGTGCGGAGCCCGTCCACACCGTCAAGTACACCCACGTAGCTCCTTGGGGGCCGGGCTGTGGTAATCTCCCGACGGCCGCGTTTTGCCGTTGGGTTAGTATCATGGACCGGACGTGTTACCGCTGACGGAACCCCGGTGTAATCAACCACAAGTCCCCTGAATCCGCGTGTGCCTATTGCACGCATGCGCGGCCTAAAGTGGGGAGCCACAGGCGGTTATTCCTGTGGTAGGGGCCTAAAGCCGGGGTGTGCGTGGTGAACGGTTTACCCATACGGACAAGCAGTGGAGATTGAAGGGTAGCTTTTCTGAGGTACAAATGAGATCGGTGATGGGTGAGGTCCCCATGACGGCACAGACCGTGAAGATTCGGTGTCTTTCTTTTTTAACCCCCGGATGGCAGGCTGACGCCGACGGTTCCGGATGGGGGTCTAAATCATCATGTCTCCGCGCAAAAATTCCTTTACTGACCCATTTTTAGTGATGACCTTGGCTTGTGATGGCAAAACGTTCAAAGATGTAAGTCCGTTCTACATAAAGAGAGAATTAGATAAGATCAGTGGCCCTGTCAAGAATGCGACGCGTCTCCGAGACGGCACCTTACTCTTGGAGAGCTCAAATGCAGACCAATCTAGTAAACTGCAAAAGGCGAGTTTGTTGGGCTCCTACCCGATCCGAGTAGCCCCACACAAAACCCTTAACACCTGCAGAGGAGTAGTCACCACCTCCAGTTTAGATGGTCTAGCAAATGAAGAGATAGTAAGTTGCCTCTCTGACCAACTTGTCTGTCAGGCGTACCGGCTTACCCGAAAACAAGATGGCAAGGAATACCCCTTACGTACGGTTTTTCTTACTTTCGCCGGGACTAAGTTACCCGAGTACATCTATTGCGGCTATGAGCGTGCGAGCGTCCGCCAGTATGTCCCGAACCCCATGCGCTGCTTCCAATGTCAGCGGTTCGGACATACTAAGGTCACATGTACCAATCCTGCTCTTTGTGAGCAATGTGGCCTAGCGAAACACGACGACCCAAACTGCAGTCGAACACCTTGCTGCGTGAACTGTGGCGGTAGTCATCCATCCAGCTCGCGACAGTGTCCAAGATTCATGGACGAAAAAAGCATTCAGGAGCTACGTGTCAAAGAACGCCTGACTTTTCCAGAGGCACGACGGCGCTTTGAACAACTAAAGCCTGCTACCACTACTACTGGATATGCATTAGCAGCTCGCCGTACTCCCAACACCACTGTTGCTGTTCAACACGTCCCTGTCGCCCACGCCTCCACGCAGACTGACTTTCTAGCCGTTAAACCCACGTCTCAGACTGCTTGTATAACCACCAGCACAGCCTCCGTTTCAGCCGTACAGACTTCAGCTACCAAGCCATCGCCGAGTAACAACAATCCAGTAGTAATAGTGAAAAACCGATCCCGGCCACAACATAGATCGCGAAGTCGCTCGCCTTCCATTAGATCCCGGTCTCGTTCTACGAGCCGTCGGAGTTCTGACTCCCGAACATCAGCGGAGTCACAGGAGGCTAACGACTTTCGAGTCGTAGGGCCCAAGTCAGCCAAGGTCAAGAAAAAGGTTAAAACGGCCCGTTAAAAGCTCTTCATGGAAATAATCCAGTGGAATGTCAATGGTTTTCGAGCTCGTGCTCAAGACCTACAATATTTAGTTTCTCAACGGTCACCGTCAATTATTTGCCTCCAGGAAACCCACTTACATCCCAATCACTCGTTACACCTTCACTCTTTCTCTGCCTTTAGAAGCGACTCTCTTGCAGGTATGCGTGCAAGCGGTGGCGTTGCTACCTTAGTGGCGCCTAACATCTCAGCCGCCAACGTTCCTCTCACCACACCATTGCAAGCTGTGGCCGTTCGGATACAGCTGGAGAGCATCAGTTTTACCATCTGCAACATCTACCTGCCGCCGCTCAGTATAGTTCCAGAGCGTGATCTTCGAGCTCTATTGGCACAGCTCCCCTCACCACTACTCCTTGTGGGAGATTTGAATGCCAAGCACACGCTCTGGGGATCAGACACTGATGACGCCCGTGGATGCCTCCTCGTAGACGTCTTCGATAAGTCTGACCTGCTTCTGCTAAATACTGGTGACCCGACATTCCTATCATCCGCTTATGGTACACATTCCGTACTAGACCTTTCTTGCTGCAGTCCGTCATTAGTACCACTACTTGAGTGGTCAGTACTTTCCGACCTCTTTGGCAGTGATCACTACCCCATTAACATACATTTTTCTGGCCGCCAATGTGTACCGTCTCGACATCCTCGCTGGATTATTTCCAAAGCTAACGGGGGAAAATTCCAATCCCTGATACACCTCATGCACGATGGTTTCGACACCGTCGACGAAATGGTGGAATATTTTACTTGCTCGATCCTGCTCGCAGCAGAATCCAGCATTCCTCGAGGTTCACCTACACCACGTCGTATCCCTGTACTGTGGTGGTCCGAGGAATGCAGTTTGGCTGTCAAAGCACGCAAACGTGCTTTGCGCGTTTTTCAGCGGCACCCGACGGAAGGGAACTTTGTCGCCTTCAAACGTTCTCGCGCTAGGGCACGCTTTATACTGCGCAACGCAAAGCGTAAATCCTGGGAAGCCTATGTGTCTTCGCTTTCCCGGCGCAGCTCTACCCAACAAGTATGGTCAGCTGTTCGGCGGATGTATGGCAAGTATCGCCGGACGGTAATTCCCGGCCTCGCCATAAACGGTTCCATGTACACCACCGAGCAGGACATAGCTGAAGCCCTAGCTACCTCTTTTGCTGCCACGAGCCAAACAGCCCGCTATGACGCTTTCTTCCTGCCTATCAAGGAAAAGGCGGAGCGGGTACCACTGAATTTTAATAGTGACTGCACCGAGCCGTACAACCAACCCTTTACCGCTGCCGAGCTCGCTCATTCTCTAGCGTTAGCAAAGGATTCTTCTCCAGGTCCCGATGACATACACCGACAGATGCTACTACATATTCCATCTGAGGCGCTATGTTTCCTATTAAACATCTATAACCGCTATAAATAATAACTAAACACTAGTAACACAACTTCACTTATCTTATTTAACAAGAGTTAAATAAGATAAGTGAAGTTGTGTTACTAGTGTTTAGTTATTATTTATAACCTAGTTTACTTCACTGTCAGCAGCTTCAGTTTTTTACATATCTATAACCGCATTTGGCATGAGCGGGTTTTCCCTTCCTCCTGGCGAGAGGGTATTGTCATCCCCATCCCTCGACCCGGAAAGGACCGCACACTTCCATCTAGCTACCGCCCCATTTGCCTGACGAGTGTCCTCTGCAAGACCTTCGAGCGAATGATAAACGCTCGATTAAATTGGTGGCTAGAAAAACATAACCATCTGTCCAACTTGCAATGCGGTTTTCGTCGCCATCGCTCAAGTGTCGACAATCTAGCACGCCTTGAGGGGTATATTTCCGATGCGTTTCTACTGAAACAGCACGCCGTGGGTGTGTTCCTCGACCTGGAGAAGGCCTATGACACCACTTGGCGATACGGCATACTCCGTAACCTTCATAGTTACTCTATGCGTGGTCATATACCCGAGTTTTTATGCAATTTTTTAAAACTTCGCCGTTTTCGGGTTCGCATAGGAAACACGATATCACGGGAGCGGATACAGGAGAACGGTGTACCTCAAGGGTCGATTTTGAGCGTCACCCTTTTCGCCGTAGCGATTAACGGCATCACTAGTGCCATTCGAAGTGGAATTCCAACATCACTCTATGTTGACGACTTCGCACTTTATTATAGGTCAGCCAACATAGATCACATTGAGCGCCAACTGCAGCTGACCATCACCCAGCTAGCAGCTTGGGCGCTACAAAACGGTTTCCGCTTTTCAGCTGCGAAGACCCAGTGCATCCACTTTCACCGCCTACGAGGTATTCACCCGCCTCCTGATCTTCATTTGAACGGCACACCCCTGCCATTTGTCTCGCACCTGAAATTCTTGGGCCTGTACATAGACCGACAGCTCAACTGGGAGCACCACATTCGTCACCTTCGAGCCTCTTGCGATCGTTCTCTTCGGGTGCTAAAGGTATTATCTGGAGCATCTTGGGGGGGCGATCGCACGGTAATGTTGAGGCTGTACCGCTCTCTTGTTCGGTCCAAGCTGGACTATGGCAGTTTTATTTATGGCGCAGCGACCGCCTCTAAACTTCGCCTTTTAGACACCGTGCATCATACTGGCATCCGCCTTGCCACAGGAGCTTTCCGCACCAGTCGAGTCGACTGCCTGTATGCAGACTCAGGCCAACCTCCACTGCATATTCGTCGCTCGATGTTACTCTGCTCATACGTCTCGAAGCTGGCAAGTCATCCCAATCATCCTTGTTTTAAACCAGTTCTGTGTCCAGATTTAGTCCACCGTTATATGCGCCCTGGTTCTCGGACACGCCCCGTGGGAATAAGATTTCGGGATCTCCTACATTCCCATGGCCTCAGAATGCCTCGCGTGGAGAGGTCGTCCATCTGCCCTTATCCCGCATGGCAGCTCAATCGTGCGTGTTTCGATCTAACACTTTCAAGCAACACTAGACTCGCTACCCCACATTCGGTGTTCCAACAACTTTTTGCCGAACTACTGGGCCGTTACCCTAACTATGTTCCGGTTTTTACGGACGGTTCCCAGTTAGGTAGCGCTACGGGTTGCGCATTCTTCATCAACGGTGAGACTCATAAATTTCGACTTCTGGACTCCACTTCGGTCTTCTCAGCAGAGCTGTATGCCATCTTTTATTTGCTCCTTTTTATTGGCAAGTTAGCCCCTGGCTCTTTTATTGTTTGCACCGACTCTCTGTGCTCTTCAGGCCTTGAAACAGCACACCGCCACTCACTCTCTTGTTTTAAAAATATAGGTCCAGATCTCCCAAATGCTCGGTCGAGGATACCATTTAGTTTTTACTTGGACCCCAGGCCATGTGGGCATTTTCGGGAACGAGGAGGCGGACGCGGCCGCGTTCGCCAGTCATTGGGCTTGGGGCCTAACTTGCAAGGCGTTTTAGGTGACGACCCAGTGGCCGTGGATAAGGCACTGCGGTTTATTTTTAAAATAGGTTTTAATAAAGTAGTGTGAATTTTATTTTATATTTATTACTTTTAGAGTTTTTAAAGTAAGAGTCTTTAGATCGTTTTTAATGTTCTTTTAGCAGTTGAGTGTTTTTATTATATTTTACAGTTTTAGCGAAATTTTTATAGCTTTTAGGTTTTAGTATTGACTTCGGGCCCGAATGACCTTGTTGTCGACGGGCCCTAAAACGCCACACTCACTCACTCACTCAATCCGCCTGGCGTGAGGCCACCATAGTCCCCATTTTAAAGCCTGGTAAGGACCCCCATCTACCTTCCAGTTATCGCCCGATCTCCCTCACCAGCGTCATCTGCAAGGTGATGGAGCGCATGATACACGGGCGATTGACATGGTGGCTGGAATCCCAACATTTGCTGTCCAATGTCCAATGCGGCTCTCGACGCTTCCGTTCTACGACTGATCATCTTGTCTCTCTATCAACACATATTATGGACAATTTTTTGCGGAGGAATCAAACGGTTGCCGTCTTTTTTGATCTCGCCAAAGCATGCGGCACATGTTGGAGGTATGGCATTCTTCGTACACTACACAGTTGGGGTATCCGAGGCCGTCTACCCCTCTTTATTCGAGAGTTCATGAGGAATAGAGTCTTTCGCGTGCGCGTAGGTTCAGTTTTATCCCGTGTTTTTATCCAAGAGAACGGAGTACCGCAAGGATCGGTGCTCAGTGTCACACTGTTTGCCATTGCTATCAATCCCATTGTAGAATGTGTTCCACCGGGCATTTCGTCCTCTTTATTTGTCGACGACTTTGCAATTTATTGCAGCTCTCGGCGAACTTGTCTGCTAGAACGCCGCCTCCAAGGTTGCCTAGATCGCCTCTACACTTGGAGTATCCAAAACGGCTTTAAGTTTTCCGCCGAGAAAACAGTCTGTGTCAACTTCTGGCGCCGGAAGGCGTTTCATTGGTCTTCTCTACACTTCGGCCCTGCTGTTCTTCCTTTTGCGAACGAGGTGAAATTTTTGGGATTGATCTTTGACAGAAAGCTGAGCTGGTCCTCTCATATTACGTATTTAAGAGCAAGGTGTGACCGTTCTCTCAATCTTATACGCGTTTTAAGTGGCACATCCTGGGGTGCAAATCGGACAATACTTTTACGACCCTACCGTTGCCTAGTCCGATCCAAACTCGATTACGGTTGCCTCGTTAACTCCTCGGCTCGTCCGTCGATTTTAAGTCGCCTAGATCCAATCCATCACCGCGGAATCAGGTTGAGTACTGGTGCCTTTCCCACTAGGCCAACAGTGAGTCTGTGTGCGGAAGCCGCCGAACCACCGCTCTCCTATCGGCGCGATGTCCTTATGTGCATTTACGCCTGCAAACTCTTAAGTATGCCAGGACATCCCTCTTTTAAACCGTTTTTTAACGACTCATTGGATCGCCAGTACACGACGCGCCCCCAGGCGTTGCTCCCTCCTGGCGTTCGGTTTCGCTTACTTTTGCGACTCTTAGACATCACCTTGCCATCTGTGTTCCACAGGGGAGAATGCCTTTTTCCCCCCTGGCTCCGTTCGGAAATCCCCGTTGATCTGAGGCTCACGGCTATGCCGAAATCCACCACCCCTCCTCCGAGCATTCATACGTCGTTTTTCGAACTTAAGGCTCATTATGGCCCCTGTAATTTTATATACACAGATGGCTCGAAAGACGACCAAGGAGTCGGATGTGCTTTTATTCACCGCGACCAGAGTTTTAAATTTCGCCTCTTACCGCAGTGCTCAATTTTTACCGCCGAGCTGTTTGCCATTTATCAAGCTATTTTATATATTCATAGGCAAGGTTCGCAGCGCTGGGTGATTTGCTCAGATTCTTTAAGCGCCCTCCAGAGCCTCAGGTCGCTGTACGCCTACCACCCTCTAGTACAGCGTGTCCAGGATCGCCTTCACTTGCTCGCTGATGATCGCATCAGCGTGTCTTTCGTGTGGGTCCCTGGACATGTAGGCCTGCCAGGTAACGAGGACGCTGATATCGCCGCGAAAGCTGCCCTTTCATGTGCCAGGTGTTTTAGCTCTCAGATACCCTCTGTTGATTTTAGCGCTGTTTTACGGGGACTTCACGCTTCTCGCTGGAAAAATTCTTGGAGCGCTGTCAAGCGGAACAAACTTCGGGAGGTAAAACCCCTCCCTGTCCCCTGGCACACTTCCTCCCGTGGTTGTCGACGTGAAGAAGTAATTTTAGCCAGACTACGTATTGGGCACTGCCGGTTTAGTCATAGCCATCTCTTGTGTTCCGATCCAGCACCAGTTTGCCCTCGCTGCGGTGAGCCACTAACGGTGCGACATATTTTAACACAGTGCCAGTTTTTAGCTCCCTTACGTGTGTCTTTAGGTCTGCCAACAGGTATGGCAGAAATGCTAGCAGACACATCAAGCTCTGTAGAGCAAGTTTTAAGCTTTATTCACCTAAGCGGTTTGGGTCGTATATAACAATTCTCTTTCCACCTTTTCTGTTCTTCGACCCTTCAGTCAAACTGGCTGTTATGGTTTTACCACTACTGGCATTGTTTTAGTGATGTTTTAATCTTTTACCCATTCGATCTGCAGGCTTCATGCCTGTCATTTCCCTGTTAATCTTTTAGCGTTTTTAGGGCGCTAATAACCAAAGCAGTTGTGCGCCCCCCAAAACTGTAATAATAATAATCGTACCGTGCACCCACCTGGCAGCTACACAGCGAACTGGCCTCTTTTTTGCAGCCTGGCTATTTTCGACTCCCGTGTATCGGAAGCCGTTTACGAGATGGTAGAGCACGTTACATCTGTGATCACCTCTGCCGCCGAACGTGCTATACCTCGCTCGTCAGCCGAACCTCGGCGTTTGCCCATTCCCTGGTGGACCGACGAATGCCGGGTGGCGGTGCGTGCACGCCGGGCAGCACTGCGGGCATTTAAGCGCCATCCTACTCTGGATAACTTGGTCACTTTTAAGCGCTTACGAGCCAATGCCCGTCGCGTCATTCAGGCTAGCAAGAGGACGTCCTGGCAGCGCTTTGTGGAGACATTTAACCGCTTCACACCATCCTCTGTAATCTGGAACAAGCTGCGATGCTTGGCCGGCAAAGTTTCTCGTGTTCCCGTGCCTGTCCTGCGGGTTAACAACGACATCATAGTTTCCCTAGAGCGGTTGCTGATGCCATGGGAGGTGCTTTTGCTGATGTCTCTCGCTCCTCCCATTATTCCGCGGACTTTCTACCCATCACCGGGCTGAGACTCATGAACTTTCCTTCCACTCCTTGAACCGTGAGTGTTATAACGCCTTCTTTACCATGCAAGAGCTGGAGCGGGCCCTGGTCTGTTCCAGGCCTTCCGCACCGGGGCCGGATGGAGTCCACATCCTAATGCTGCAACACCTGTCTTCGGCAGGTAAGCACTTTCTTTTGCCAGTATATAACCATATCTGGGGCACAGCAACTTTTCCGTCCGCTTGGCGCGAGACCACCGTTGTCCCCATCTTAAAACCTGAAAAGGATCCCCATCTCCCTTCCAGCTATCGTGCGATCTCCCTCACCAGTTGACTTTGCAAGGTGATGGAGCGTATGATAAATGGGCGATTGACATGGTGGCTAGAATCACACCTTCTATCTAACGTTCAGTGTGGTTTTCTTCGCTACCGTTCAACGGTCGACCACCTAGCCTCGTCCACGCACATCATGGATGGCTTTCTACGTAAGAGCCAAACGGTGGCTGTGTTTTTTTTTGACCTGGAGAAGGCTTATGACACTTGCTGGAGATACGGAATTCTCCGTACGTTTCATAAATGGGGCATTCGTGAAAGACTCCCGCTTTTTATTCGAGAGTATCTGCGAGATAGGGTGTTTCGAGTCCGTGTGTGTTCGTTTTTATCTCGTGCTTTTAGCCAAGAGAACGGAGTACCGCAAGGCTCGTTACTTAGTGTCACATTATTTGCTATTGCCATCAATCCCATTGCAGAGTGCGTCCCATCGGGCATTACTTCTTCCTTGTTCGTGGACGACTTCGCCATTTATAGTAGTTCTCGGCGTACTTCACTCCTCCAACGCCGCCTCCAACTGTGCCTTGATCGTCTCTTCACCTGGAGTGTGGAAAACGGCTTTAAGTTCTCCGTCGAGAAGACCGTCGGCGTAAACTTCTGGCGCCGGAAGGTATTCCCGTCACCTTCTCTGCATCTCGGAGCCGATGCACTTTCTTACGCAGACGAGACAAAATTCTTGGGATTGGTGTTTGATAGGAAGCTTAGTTGGTCATCCCTATCTCCTTTTTAAAGGCCAGGTGTGAACGTTCTCTTAGTGTTTTACGTGTTTTATGTGGCACATCCTGGGGAGCAGATCGGACAGTTCTTTTAAGACTCTATCGCTCTTTTATCCGATCCAAACTAGACTACGGCTGTATTGTGTATTCGTCGGCTCGACCGTCGATTTTAAAACGCCTAGACCCTGTTCACCACCGTGGTATCCGTTTGAGTATTGGCGCCTTTCCAACAAGTCCGGTCGTGAGCCTTTGTGCGGAAGCCGCTGAACCTCCGCTTCGCTATCGGCGTGATGTACTCCTGTGTAATTACGCTTGCCGGCTTCTTAGTTTGCCGGCACATCCGTCGTTTAGCTTGTTCTTTGATGATTCTCTGGACCGTCAATACTCAGTGCGCTCCCTGGCCCTCCTTCCTCCTGGCGTTCGGTTTCGCTCTCTGCTTCGGCTGCTGGACGTCGATTTGCCTGTGACATTTTGCAAAGGAGAAACCCGATTTCCCCCATGGCTCCGCTCCGAGATCCAGGTAAATTTAAGCCTGCTGTCCATGCTGAAATTGTCGACGCCAGATTCCATCCTTCGTTCGGGCTTTTTAGATGTTCAGGCGCAGTACCGACCCTGTAGTTTTATTTACACTGATGGCTCGAATGATAATACGGGAGTGGGATGTGCTTTTATTCACGGTCGGAAGAGTTTTAGCTTTCGTCTTTTACCGCAGTGCTCGGTTTTTACGGCAGAGCTGTTTGGTATTTACCAAGCTCTTTTATATGTTCGTCGGCATGCTTTACAGTCTTGTGTTCTCTGCGCCGACTCTTTGAGCGCCCTACAGAGCCTACGGATGCTGTACACTTCTCATCCACTTGTACAACGGATCCAGGACTGCCTTCAAACTCTCGCCAGTGCAGGCACTTGCGTATCCTTAGTGTGGGTACCTGGACATGTAGGCATTTCTGGAAACGAGGCTGCCGACGCTGCCGCGAAAGCAGCTGTTTTAGCTCCCAGATGTTTTGGGTCTAGCGTTCCCTCAGATGATTTTAGCTCATATTTACGTCGCGCCATCCTGTCAATGTGGAGCAGCCATTGGTATACCCGTCGGAGGAACAAACTTAGGGTGGTGAAGTCCCTCCCAATCATCTGGAGCACTTCGTCGCGCACCTCTCGTCGCGAAGAGGTGATTTTAGCACGACTACGTATCGGGCACTGCCGTTTCAGCCATGGTCACCTTTTATCATCTGATGCTGCACCGCTCTGTTCTCATTGTCATGAGCCCATGACGGTGCGGCATGTCTTAGTTCAGTGCCAGTTCTTAACCCAGCTGCGTGTGTCCTTGGACCTGCCTACGACCCTGCCCGAAGTGCTGGCAGACACTCCATGCGCAGTGGATCGTGTTTTACGCTTTATTCATCGCAGCAGACTGGGCACCCGTGTATGACTCCCATAATTCACCTTTTATCTTTTAGCCTTTTATGTGAGTTTTTTTATCAGTTTTATTGTCTCGCTGCTCTGCTACTATAGTTTTTGGCACTGTATTGGTGACCTTTTAACTATTTTAAAGTTTTTAGTCTTTTAGCCGAGGAATCAGTTTCAACTTTTTAACGTTATTGTTTTGTAATGGGCGCTAATAACCCTAGCAGTTAAGCGCCCTAAAGCCCCACCACTACTACTACTCAAGGTTTCGTGTTTAGTTCCAGAAACCTTGAAGATTATAACCGCCTCTTCACCTTGGCGGAGTTAGAACACGCACTTTCATCATCGCGACTGACAGCACCAGGACCGGACGGAATCCACCTTCAAATGTTACATCTCTCACCTGAAGGTAAGGCATACCTGCTCGAGGTCTATAACCGTGTTTGGGTTGATGCCACGTTTCCGGACAAGTGGCGAGAAGCCACCATTATACCTATCTTGAATGCTGGCAAGGACCGTCACCTCCCTTCTAGCTACCGTCCTATTTCCCTCACCAGTTGCGTCTGCAAGGTGATGGAACGCATGATAAATGGGCGGTTGGTATGGTGGCTGGAAACGCACAACCTACTGAATAACATCCAGTGCGGTTTTCGACGACGCCGTTCAACAGTGGATCATCTTGTGTCCATGTCGACACAGATTATGAACGGCTTTCTTAAAAACTGTCAAACAGTCGGAATATTTTTTGACCTCGAAAAGGCTTATGATACGTGTTGGCGTGCAGGGTTGCTACGTACTCTGCACACCTGGAATATACGTGGACGCCTACCACTCTTCCTTCAGGAATTCTTGAAAGACCGCGTATTCCGAGTAAGGGTTGGCTCGGTTCTTTCGAACCTTTTTGTTCAAGAGAACGGTGTACCACAGGGATCGGTGCTAAGTGTTACATTTCTTGCTATTGCGATTAATTCTATCTCGAAATGTGTACCTCCGGGGGTCTCGTCCTGCCTATTCGTAGATGACTTTGCCGTCTACTGTACATCTCAGCGCACTTCGTTTATAGAGCGCCGTCTTCAAACCACCTTGGATAACCTTAAGTTTTGGAGTTTAGAGAACGGCTTCCGATTTTCTGCTGAGAAAACCATTTGTGTGAACTTCTGGCGTCAGCAGAGTCGACTACCTCCAAGTCTCCGGCTAGGCGCTGATCTATTACCGTTTGCAGATGAGACGAGGTTCCTTGGATTGATATTTGATAGAAAACTTAGTTGGTCGTCGCATATAGCACAACTGAAAGCACGATGTGACCGGTCTTTAAATATCTTGCGGGTACTAAGTGGAAAATCGTGGGGAGCGGATCGTACAGTGTTATTGCGACTGTTTCGCACACTCATCCGTTCCAAATTAGATTATGGTAGTATCGTTTATGGCTCAGCACGACCATCTGTGCTGAAGAGATTAGACGCAGTCCATAATTGTGGCATACGTATAGCAGTTGGGGCATTTCCAACGAGCCGATTTATAAGTCTGTATGATGAGTCTGCAGAACCTCCTCTGCAGTACAGGCGCAACATGCTATTAGCAAATTATGGCTGTGGACTTAATTGCATGCCCACACATCCAACGTTTACGCCGTTCTTTAACACCTTCATGGACGTGCGTTATAGGAACACTTCTATAAAACCAAAGCCACCTGGTTTTCGTTTCCGGGAGCTCCTTAGACATCTTAATAGCGAAATGCCTAAGATGTATCCTAGGGGGGAGAGGACATACCCTCCTTGGTTGTGCAGAGCGCCCCACGTTGATCTGGGCATGACCACACACGATAAATCTACCATATCTATGTCTAGTATCCGCACATGCTTCTTAGAGTTTTTATCGCGATATCAGGACCATATTAAAATTTACACCGACGGGTCCAAGAATTCAGATGGTGCTGGTTGTGCTTACGTGTGTGGAACCGAACCCTATACATTCGGATTCCACACTAGCACTTCCATTTTTACCGCAGAGCTCTATGCAATATACCGGGCCATTTTACACGTACGTCGACGAAAGTTGGGGAACTGCTTAATCCTGAGTGATTCCCTCAGTGCACTTCAAAGCCTACGGCAACTGTACAACTACCACCCTATTGTGCAGCGGATACAGGATGCCCTCCACGTTTTACACGCTTCTGGCGTGAGCGTGGTGTGTGCATGGATTCCTGGTCACGTAGGCTTGCGGGGGAATGAAATGGCGGATTCGGCAGCCAAGACGGCTACCATGAAGCCCAGGGTTCGACTACCATGTGTGGCATCGGAAGATTTTAGGGCGGTATTACGGAGAGCTGTTCTAACCTCCTGACAGGAAGAGTGGTCCGCTCTCCGCAATAATAAACTGAGATGTATTAAGGAACTTCCGATTCCCTGGGTTACCTCCTGTCGGTCATCTCGTCGCGAGGAGGTGACTTTGGCTCGGTTGTGCATTGGGCATTGTTATTTTAGCCACAGCTTTTTATTGAATAGAACCCCGGGACCCGTTTGTCCACTGTGCAGTGGTGACCTGACTGTCCGTCACTTGTTTTTAGATTGTTATAGCTTGGCACGTCTCCGCAGGTCTCTCCAGCTGCCGGCCAGCTTGGCGGAGATCCTCGCGGATGACGAAACGGCAGTGGGCAAAGTTTTAGCATTTGTTTCAGCTGTGGATTTTAGAATTTAACCTCAAGTATCTTTTTTGTTGTTTTTTTTAGTATATATATATGTGTAGTTTTAACAGGTTTATAGATAATATATATTTTTAGAAATCTTTATATCTGGCTTTTGCCATGACTTGTTTTTTAAAGGGCGCTGATGACCGCCGTAGTTGAGCGCCCCTATACACATCATCATCATCATCATCACATCCGAAACAGACGCCCGCACCGAAATCGATAAAAGCACCTTTGAAGCTTGCGAAGAAGAGAAGCATAGCAACTTCGGAAAGCGGCGATTACGATACAGAAGTTAGATTTTCGCCGTACTCTACTCAAACGGCGACGCGCAAGCAAACGCGAAATGGCGAAAAGCTCGCTGAATCACGAGGAAATTTCTCTACTCGATAAATACAATTCGCAGGTCGCTCATTATGCGGGACTTAAAACCGTGCAAAAGCTTCGCAGGGCCACGGAAGTCTCGAGCGACAAAATTCAGCGTTATCTGCAAGGACAAGAGAGCTACACTCTCCACAAACCCGCGAGAAAGCGCTTTCCGACAAAAATATATCACGTGACCAATATTCACGACCTTTGGGAAAGCGATATTAACGTGTTAGATAACATATCTAAATATAACAGACCGTATTCGTATATCTTGACCATAATCGAGGTATTTTCTAAGTATACATGGGCCTTACTTCACAAAAATAAATCCGCCAAAGAGGTCAGCAGGGCTTTTAGTGCCGTTTTCAGTTGATATAAGCGCATTCCGAAAATACTTCAAACGGATAAAGGTACGGAATTCACAGAGTTCTTCAAAGCTTCCTAAAATCTAAGGGCGTAAGACATACCACCAACAACGTAAAAGCTAGCGTGGTGGAGAGCTTCAATAGAACCTTGAAAACTAAAATGTGGAGATACTTCACTCACAAAAATACGTATCGCTACGTGGACGTACTACCTAAATTGCTGCAGTCGTATAACGGTTCCTATCACAGATCGATAAAAATGGCTCCCATACAGGTAAACTCTTCTAATATATTACAGGTGTACAATAATTTATACGAGAAAAAATTGCAAAACTTGCGACTTCCAAATCTCTAACCTACAAGGTTGGCGATCACGTTCGAATTTCAAAATTAAAACTCGTGTTCGACAAGGGTTACGAGCACAATTAGACGAACGAAATATTTGTGATACATCGGGCGATCGGAAGCGTGCCCGCGGTCTACAGACTGAAGGATCTCTCGGGAGAAGGACTCGAGGGGATCTTTTACGCGGAAGAATGGCAGAAGGTCGCCCTTTCCAAGGTTTACAACATCGATAAGATCTTGAGCACACTCACCAAAGGCGGCAGTAAGGAGATGCTCGCGAAATGGAAGGGTTATCCCGGCAAATTTAATTCTTGGATTAAGTGGTCCGAAATAACGGCTCCGTTATGATCCGCACGGAGCCATTTTCCGTTACTTTAACCAGCAACGAATCCGTAAGCATATTCGAAAACAAGACGACGTCTCAGTTCGGGAACCTGCTGCCGCATATTCCGTGAACGCCGACGTGCTTCACATAGCCTCCAGGAACCGCTTCATCAACGCCGGACCCTACGACGCCGTCAGATTGACCATCACCCTGAACACGCGAAACACGCCCACTCTGGACCAGTGTCTTATGCGCCAGGGCTCCTTTAACATTCTTCAGTGCGAGCAGCATGGATGAACCGACTTCCTGGTTTGAGCCTTATACGTTCCCAAGGTCCAGCAGCAGCAGGACGTGACAATTTCTATCACTTCAATTTCACTAGCATCACCACTGTGGCTAACAAGTACATTCGCTCCATATTGCTCAACGACGACGGCGACTCGTCGGAGACCGAAGACGACCTCGATCTCAAACTCGACGTCAACGCCGGTCGCGAGCCAGACGCCGATCGCGGCAGAGACGTCGGCGGCAGCGAACCCGAGGCTCCAGGCAGCCCCTCGGCAATAGCAGCGGCAACCCCAACGACCCCAAGCAACCCCTCCACGGCAGCAACAACGACGCCGGTCGCCCCCTTGGCGTCGATAGCAGCAGCGGCCCCGACAAAGGCAGCAGCAAGAACAAGTGCGTAGTGACCCACGTGAAAGTAATCTTGTTAAATTCCGACGAACGATAGTGATGTGCTGGTGTAGTTGTTTTTTTCCTATCACCGCAACGGCTAAATAGCAACAACAAAATGTATAGTGTTAAAAGAAAGAAATAAAATGAAACTCAATCTCGATGTATATCGTGTTGTATGAGAACAAAAAAAAAAACATTGTACATGTATCCAAAAAAATAAAAATAAAGAAAAAATGCCCTGAAGGCACGCGCGGTCGAAGGGAGGGGGTCCGCTCCGGCGCACAAGAGGGGGGGAGGAAACGACGAACCACGCCCCGCACGCACGCGTGGGGGCCGAGGACTTGACCTAGAACTTTGGGCAGACAAAACAGTCAAAACATAACCTCCCATCAAATTTCAAGGACATGACCTTGACCTCCATGTACCAAGGCGTGACTCATCTGACCTCTTAGGCGCCGGATAGACCTTTGACCGTCTGCCTCCGGGAGGGTATTCACTACTAACGTATTAATCTATAATTGATCAAATAACCTCAGTTTTATTTTCTTTTTACCCGCATTCCCAACGAACATGGAAATGTTAATAATATATTTACAAAAAATAAAATTACATTTCCCCTCCCCCATCGCATAAAACATTATTCTATAATTTTACCTTGACAATCATAAGTTATCATTAATAAATGACATATCATCTATAAAAATAAACGTAATTATGCATGTTTTAGTATCAAATCTTGATATCTAAGTGCTTATATTAGGGAGAAACCTTAAACTGTGGCACACAGCATCTGTGTTAAAATGTGAAACAAATTGTTTCACTTATGAGAAAATGTTCTCTCTCTTTTAATGAAAATCCTCCCACTCTATCTCCCCATGTTTAAAAGACAATATGACTGGAAGCCCCACCCCATCACACAATAGGAATATTAATTATATATTTCCACAAAAATATAATCAACATTAATTGTTGCACAATTTTGTCCACAGCGTTGCATGAAAGCATTAATTTATAATTCATACTTTTACAATTATTAAATGATGTATCATCTGTGAAAAGTGAAAGTACTTCTACTCAAAATATTTTATTTTTACCCATACTCCCATCCACCATTACATCGTGATATATAACTACAATCATTGATTGCTATACATCCCCCCACAGCCACATAGAACATTAATCTATAATTTATACCGTTACAAGATATCATGTATATAAATGAAAGTACTTATACATGTTTTAGTATCAAATGGTGACATGTAAGAGCTCGTGTTAGGAAGAAACGTTAAACTATGGGCACACAGCATCTCAGTGTTAAAATGTGAAACAAAGTGTTTCACTTTGGAGAAAATCTTCTTCTCTTTTTATTTAAATCCCACCCCCCGTTTTTTCAAAACAAGCAATATAACACTGAATGTCATCACATGCATCATATTTTGCTTACAGAAAGCTTCATGGTATCAAATCTTGAAAACATAAATATGGCACAGAGCATCTATGTGTTAAATGTGAAAAGAACACCCTTAACTTTAGAGAAAATATTTCTTTCTCTCTTTATTTAAATTCACTCCTCCCTTCTAGCATCTTTTGTTTGATACATAAAAGCTACGCTTATTACAAACAATTCAATTTTTCACTGAATGTGCACAAATTTTTGTCAAAATTGATACACGCACACACATACAGGTACATTACAGTATCTCAGTCGAGCAGATGAAAAAGGATTTAATAAAGTTGAATGAAATTGTTTAAGCATGTAACACACATTTATTTCTCTGACTGTCAGTATCATTCACTTAAGAGTAAATATTTCCCTCTCCATCTGATTTTATTTAAGTCCTCTCGCATCACATGTGACAGTGAATCTCTGACTTTTGTCACATTAGGCTCAAAGTCATGTCTACATAGGTAACACTGATTCGCATTTTGGAAATTGGTGTCATCATTATCGGACATATTCAATTCTTTTTTATGTGAATATACCTCAATTACATCATCAGCAATCACAGTAAGTTTCTTCAAACTCGTCATACTCGCATACTAATTTGAGCGATATTGAAATCGCTTCATGTCTCTGCACCGTTCTTGTCCAACTGCTGTCATACGGCTGACATGAGTGAACCTTTTTAAGTATTGATTCTATATCAGCGTAAATGACGAATGGAACCGCTGTACACTTGGAATATGCATTGAATTCAATTCTATCATTTATACCTATTTCAGGCATAATTAAAACTTGAGATTTCTCGCATTTAAGTTTGTTTGGCTAAATTTGTTTCAACTGAAAAATGTCTCAAACAGCTTTCACATACACATTTTACGTTTGCTTTTATTTATCTGTTTAGACAACAGTCGCGATATATCATTTATTAAACAATAGTGTGATTTGCTATCATTACCTATTCTTAATAGGTTTACATTGTTTTTATTTCTCTGTTTTGATAGAGCAAAGTTATTCAATGGTCGTCTAGGCCGTATACTGTAATAGATATATTTTGATTCTGCTTTTCGAATTTTTCAATATCATCAAGAGATACGGGAAATGTTATTCCACTGAAATAAAATTCTTTAAACATGTTATACTTAGAGTAAAATCTAACTCTATGTTTATTAGTCTTTGCAGGATATTTAGATGCAAGCAGACAATAGCCGAAACATTTATCTTCATTTTTTATATTACTTACCGCCTTTTTATTCTTTATGTATTCCGGAAGCTTTGTTTAACATCCTGCATTTAAAGGATCATATTGACAGGCATTTAGCACTAACGAGCATATCTGATATAGAGATTTGGAACTACTTTTTGTTTCGATTGTATCGATACTTGAAAGATTAGGTTATTTAAGATTACTCTCATACCATTTAGTAATATCTGTACTCTGTAATATGGTTTCCATTTTGCTATGAAAATTAAATGCTTCAATTTTTTCATCATCAGGAGTGTGTATTATAAACTGGCATACTAACGTACCAGAAAATTTTATCCCGAAGGGTATCTTGCCACATTATTCCTAATTTCATTGGTAACTGGAGCCTTACATTCATTCAAAAGTAACTCGGGATCTATCATATTCAATGTATTGTTGATCTGACTTGTGTAAATGCGATTTATAAATGCTGATTCTATAATGTTACATATCAAATCCCTTTTTCTCTACACTCACCGATTCCATTTTAGATATCTTTGCAGAGGTCCCATCTGATTGATTCCAAGGATTTTCTCTTCGTTCCAGACATAACAGGAGCCTGCGTAACACTGAAATAATACGAATCTTATTAGTATATGCCGACATTACTAGCCACTATAATCTGTAAAGAAAAGCGCGTTATGCATTAGCATGTCTTTTTTAAGCTAGAATAAATATGATATGCATGCATGCATTATGACCTTTTCTAAACACATTTTTAATCCCGCCTAATATGTAAAGAGACGCGAATTATGCAGTAACATGTCTTGTTTTTTATGCTGAAATATATAAGGTATGCATTATAACTTTTTAATAATTTTTTATGATAAGATAAATTTGTAAAGTTGATAATATTATACTTGACATATTGTATATGTTGTATGTTTGATGAAATGCATATATGACAACAATATAATGTGTTTACCAATAACATCAACAACAATAATAATAAACAGAAATAGTAGTAATGATAATATATAAATAATAATCAATATTAATATAAATCTCAATGGAAATTTTTTCTACGATTGTGCTCATTACAGACTTCAAAATTAATACATTTATATGTTATGTTGATTATGCCTTCTACATTCTAACTTTATATGTTTTTAAGTACAAAGTTATTGTTGTTATATACTATGTATTAAGATGATTTATATAAGACTGAATGAAAGCGAGATACTTTTAATTAAAAAGTATTAATGTGAAAAATATAACGTTAATTTTTCAAAATCAATAAATAAGTGGATTTATAATTGCTGTCTTACCTTGACGGTCTGAGTACTGCAGTGACGCTGTGTGAAACTCCCCTGTCTGACTTTACTGACAGGTCTAATAATAATAAAATGTATTATTAGCAATTTTGAACAATGATTTTATAGGTGTTGTATATAAAACTGCTTTTTCATAACACATACCTTTGCTTGTAAAAAAGTAATCATATGCCTCTTGTATCCCGTGGATAGGACCTCTTGCCCCATATAGACCAATTGGACACCTCACTCATTTATTGTCTTCTGAACATCAGTCATATTTTTAAAGCGTTCCGGTAGAAATATTTGGAATTCGTCTAGCTCTAAGACTATCCTGTCTCCATATTTGGTCGCTACTGTTTTCAGTGACTTGATTTGAAATAGCTTATTATGATCCACTTCCCTCAGCTTTCGTGTTGGAAGAATCTTAGATCCTCCCGCCAATTCATTTAATTCTTGCATGAGTTGATCTGTATCATAACGATTTAAAACTAACTCTTTTAGTCTAGAATATATATCTATAGTCCAATTTAGATATTAACATATTTTTGAAGACTTCGAATACTTATATAAGTGGTTAAACATATTCCCGTTCAATGATTGACAAAAAATAATTGAAAGCGTTCCATTTATACAGGTCAAACTAAATAAGTTGGTAATTTCGATCATAATTGAACAAGCGTGGCGTGGCGTGTATTGGGGATGTCGTTAAAACATTAACGTTATTATTCACTTGGAAAACAAGTGTAAGTTTGTTGTGAAAACTTCACTAAATGTAATCTTAATTATAAAAAACAAGCTATTGTAATATTGAGAAAAGATTATATACATACAAAATGAATATACTTCTCAAACACATAACATATTCAACTACTTAACAGCCATTGCTTGTTCCTTCCGTGTATATCTGCGGTCACAGTTGAATTAATGATGCTTCATTTCAGTCGAAGCTTCTTTTATATTCACAGAAACATGAAGACACGCGCAGATCAGATTTACAGGATTTAACAAGTTAAATCCCCCACTACCTACGGAACTAGCCTTGACACACTTAAAATTACTCCGGCCATAGTTTACAGTTTCCTTCTAATATCTCTCTTACATTTCAAAATTTGATACTAAAGTCTAAGGTACTAAGACCAGCATTTTCACACCCAAAAGTATTTTCCATATGTTGGCGGAACTTCCCCCCACCACCATACAGAAAATGTTCGCTATGCGCACGCATATCTATTTCTACTGGATAATTCTGTTTTTGTACTTATACACATTACCTTCTTCAGGCTACTTCAGGTAGATTGCAGGGGGGCAACTCGCTTTAACTGTAAATGTACTTTTTTATAATGGATTGCAGCTGAATCGTTACAGCTACAGATTGGATGTCGGATTGTAGGTGTAACGGATCGGCAAATACGTCATCCCTGAGGAGCATCATAGTGCCCCCGTGAGCAGGAATGCCCTCTTCCGGTGCAATATCACACCTCAGTGACGTGTAGCGTCTCATTTGAAAATTGTCCTGTGGCCGTATCTTAGTCTCTTGTAGGCAGACCACCAAAGGGTCATACTCATGGAGCAAAAGTTCGAGTTCTGGTCGATGGGCCCTTAAACCGCGTATGTTCCAGTGTAGGATAGCCATGGCTATAAGTATGGGATATGGCGTCAGGGAAAGACACACATTACGTAGTCTGTGGCGGTGGTCGGATCAATTTGCCCTTTTTCTTGGGTGGCAAGGGTTCGACGGGTTTGTCTTGCCGCTTCTTTGCTGCCGATGTTGCAGAGTGGTCGGAGAGTTCCTGCTCCATCTCTTCGATGGAGGAGGACCGTGTAGCTTCAGGGACTCTCGGCTCGAGATGCTCGAACCGGTTGGAAACTACGACCGACGAAGATGACAGTCGCCGGTCTGAGTCCTCCCCAGATGACTCCGAAAATGATCGCGGAGGCGAGGATCGGGGACTTTTCTTGCCCTTACGTTTTACTGGAGCAAACTGGGAACTATCCTTGAGGAAGGCGCTTTTGTCGTAACTGGTCCTGAACTTTCTTTCCGGTGCCTGGTATATTACTGGCTGCTTGCTCATAGTAGATGGTCGATCCGGTGACTTAGCTGAGGTGCTGGCTGTTGCTTTGGAGAGGATCGTGGCGTAATTACTCTTTCAGCGATTGTTGCCCCGTTTATGTCGCAAGTTTGTGTAGCCATCTCACGTGTAGGTACCGGCCTAGCTGCAACGGCACTGTAAGAACCGGTCCTAGGGACTGAAGGCTGACGGCTGCGCAAGAGCTTCCGGGCTTCCACAAAGGACACCCTCTCTCTTACCCGGATCTCTTGGATAGCCTTCTCCTCTATAAAACGGGGGCATTCCCTGGAGTTGGATGAATGACTGCCGCCGCAGTTGACACAGACGGCAGGGGAGGTACAGGCATTATCGTGTTTACCTGCCCCACAGTCAACGCAAGTAGCATCCCCATTACACGTCTCACTCGTGTGTCCAAAGCGCTGGCATTTGTAACACCTCAGTGGATTCGGAACGTACTGCCGCACTTCAATAGCTTCGTACCCTGCCTTAATCCTTTGCGGGAGTACCACCCGGTCAAAGGTAAGGAACAGGGTACGAGTGGGCACTAGTTCACCTCGTTCTTTGCGGTGAACCCGATACATATTTGTCACTCCTTGTTCCGATAGGTTCTCCAGAATCTCGTCATTGGACATACCGTCCAATGCGCTGCCAGTGACAACGCCACGCGAGGAGTTCAGCGTCCTATGTAGCTCGACCCGCACCGGATAGCTGCCGAGTAGTTTGGCTTTCATGATTTTCGAAGCCTGTGTCGGAGAAAACGCTTCGACCAGGAGCGTTCCATTCCGAGATCGAGTGCAGGACTTCACCGGACCAGCAATGTTATCCAGACCTTTCTGAATCACGAATGGATTCACGGTGTTAAATCTGCGACCGTCCTCAGTTCTATGAATTACCAAATAGCGAGGACCACATGACTCGGCTATTTCTTTTCCGATTTTGTTTGCAATGTTGGTAATGTGGTTGTTAGATTTTACCATGAAAAATGGCTAAAAGTTCATCCCCCAGTACTCCCCACCCACCACGGAGCCCAACAAGGGGTCATCCCACTGGGATGACAGGGCTATACAGGGGATATAGCAGGCTCGCCGTCCCACTCACCCTGGAGTTCGGTACAAGACCTAGTCCTGCCGATTGGCTAGGGGTGGGTTAGTACCTAACCTCCCGTTTAGGTGAAGCAGTAGCCAAAGTGGTGTATTAGCAATGCGCACCGTCCCCGAATACAGAAAAAGCCTGGAACGAGCTCAGATGCGCACCCCTCAACCACCAGGAGAAACCTTTCCACCGACAGGGGTCTCCACGCACGGCCTACACGTGGGTGGGCAAATTGACCGTCTCCCTCAATCACGAAGAGGAGCCCACACGAGGGAGACTGTTGGCTCGGGACCCCGGGATCGCCAATACCCGTACCTACCGAAGTAGGCCCCTGCGGGGCTCTCTAGCTAAGTTAGGTATTACTAATGCAATGGAATTTAAATTATTTCCCTTAACTTTCGCTTCAATCAATATCTTTTCTTGTTCCTATAGCTGTGCTACAGTATACATTACTCACACTTAGATGTTCAACTCGATAATTAGCCATCAATGTTTTAAAAGAATTCTTCGCTAATTACCGAAGAGCTTGCCCCAGTATCTATTAGTACAGGTATTGGTTTTTGCCTTACTTGAATGACTATTTGTGGAGGGTTTACTAATTCAGTTTTCTCTGGTTTTGACACTACGATATTGTTCAAAGTATTCCCGATGTTAATTTAACTTTCACCCTGTATTACCCTTTTCCCATCACTTTCTATAGCGTAAAGTGACAACGTGATTAGTTTTCCAGAAGAGAATGCTGAATATCTGAGCTGGTTCTTAAGTTGGTATCACTTACTGTATCTCGCGAATTTGTCTGTTTTCTGGTTCTTCTCTTACATTTATTTATTTTCATCCTTTTATAACACAATACATGTTTTTTGGATAAGTCAGTTAAATTTATATTACGTATTAAAAACATAGAGTATTACACAATTATATAACATTTTACAATAATAATGATAATACTACATTTCTGTGTAGTTACTTTACATATAATAGTTATAAACCTTTACACCCAGTTGGCTGTCTTTGATAACAACGAACACGATTCTGTGAATGATCTAGTCGATCTCACAGAGAAAATTCTTTCCGCTGCAGAACAGTCTATTCCACGTTCGGCTACCCAACACGGTTGACTTCCTGTCCCATGGTGGAACGACTGCCGGAATGCTACTCGTGCTCGTAGACGTGCTCTACGGGTATTTCAACGACACCCTACCCAAAGTAATCTAATTGAGTACAAGAAAGCGCGTGCACAGTCTAGGCAAATAGTTAAGGATAGCAAAAAGATCTCATGGAACAAATTTGTCTCATGTTTTAACAGATGGAGACCATCATCTGTTGTAGGGGATAGGTTAAGGCGCGTGGCCGGAAAATCAACCCACTTGCCAATCGCTGGTCTGAAAACACCTGCAGGAGTTGTTGATCCGTTTGTCGTGGCTAACACCTTCGGCGGTGCTTTTGCTCAGGCGTCTAGCTCAAGTAATTATGCTCCTGAGTTTATCTCAATTAAGACTCAGGTAGAATCTCATTGATTCGTGTTTAGTTCCAGAAACCTTGAAGATTATAACCGCCTCTTCACCTTACGGAGTTAGAACACGCACTTTCATCATCGCGACTGACAGCACCAGGACCGGACGGAATCCACGTTCAGATGTTACATCTCTCACCTGAAGGTAAGGCATTCCTGCTCGAGGTCTATAACCGTGTTTGGGTTGATGCCACGTTTCCGGACAAGTGGCGAGAAGCCACCATTATACCTATCTTGAAAGCTGGCAAGGACCGTCACCTCCCTTCTAGCTACCGTCCTATTTTCCTCACCAGTTGCGCAATGCGGTTTTCGTCGCCATCGCTCAAGTGTCGATAACCTAACACGCCTTGAGGGGTATATTTCCGATGCGTTTCTACTGAAACAGCACGCCGTCGGCGTGTTCCTCGACCTGGAGAAGGCTTATGACACCACCTGGCGGTACGGCATACTCCGTAACCTACATGATTACGGTATGCGTGGTCATCTGCCCGAATTCCTGTGCAACTTCTTAAAACTTCGCCGTTTTCGGGTTCGCATAGGAAACACGATATCACGGGAGCGGATACAGGAGAACGGCGTACCTCAAGGTTCAATTTTGAGCGTCATCCTTTTTGCCGTAGCGATTAACGGTATCACTAGTGCCGTTAGAAGTGGAATTCCATCATCCCTCTATGTTGACGACTTTGCAGTCTATTATAGGTCTGCCAACATAGATCACATTGAGCGCCAGCTGCAGCTGACCATTACCCAGCTAGCAGCTTGGGCGCTTCAAACCGGCTTCCGTTTTTCAGCTGCGAAGACGCAGTGTATCCACTTTCACCGCCTGCGAGGTATTCACCCGCCTCCCGATCTTTATTTGAACGGCACACCCCTGCCATTTGTCTCGCACCTGAAGTTCTTGGGCCTCTACTTGGACCGACAACTCAATTGGGAGCACCACATTCGTCACCTTCGAGCCTCTTGCGATCGTTCTCTTCGGGTGCTGAAGGTATTATCTGGAGCATCTTGGGGGGGCGATCGCACTGTAATGTTGAGGCTGTACCGCTCTCTGGTTCGGTCCAAGTTGGACTATGGCAGTTTTATTTATGGCGCAGCGACCGCCTCTAAACTTCGCCTTTTAGACACCGTGCATCACACTGGCATCCGCCTTGCCACAGGAGCTTTCCGCACCAGTCGAGTCGACTGCCTGTATGCAGACTCAGGCGAACCTCCACTCCATATTCGTCGCTCGCTGTTACTCTGCTCATACGTTTCAAAGTTGGCAAGTTATCCCAATCATCCTTGTTTTAAACCAGTTCTGCGTCCAGATTTAGTCCACCGTTATATGCGCCCTGGTTCTCGGACTCGCCCCGTGGTAATTAGATTTCGGGATCTCCTACATTCCCATGGCCTCCGAATGCCTCGCGTGGAGAGGTTGTCCATCAGCCTTTATCCTGCTTGGCAACTGGATCGTGCGAGTTTCGATCTCGCTCTTTCAAGCAACTCTAGACTCGCTACTCCACATTCGGTGTTCCAACAACTTTTTGCCGAATTGCTGGGCCGTTACCCTAACTATGTTCCGGTCTTCACAGACGGTTCTCAGTTAGGTAGCGCTACGGGTTGCGCATTCTTTATTAACGGTGAGGCTCATAAATTTCGCCTTCTGGACTCCACTTCAGTTTTTTCCGCAGAACTGTATGCCATCTTTTATTTGCTCCTTTTTATTTGCAAGTTAGCTCCCGGCTCTTTTATTGTATGCACTGATTCTCTGAGTGCTCTTCAGGCCTTGCAACAGTACACTGCCGCTCACACCCTCGTTTTAAAAATACAGGCCCAGATCTCGCAGATGCTCAGGCGCGGGTACAATTTTGTTTTTACTTGGACCCCAGGCCATGTGGGGATTTCCGGAAACGAGGAGGCGGACGCGGCTGCAAAGTCAGCTTGCCGTTTGCCCCGGGGTTTAACAACTACTGTGCCATACCAGGATGTGCAACGTTTTTTTCGTCGCCAACTCCTCTCTGTTTGGCAGCACTCCTGGACAGCTATGGAAGGCACACAACTCCGGGCAATTAAAGAGAGCGTACAACCCTGGCTAACTTCCTGCAGGGATAACCGGCGAGCCGAGGTGATACTCACCCGGCTGAGAATTGGGCACACACGAGTCACTCATGGCCATTTATTAAGAGGGGAACCGGCCCCTGTGTGTGCTCCGTGTTCTGTACGCCTCACTGTGCGGCATATATTAATCGATTGCCCGCAGTACGCCAGCGTTCGCCAGTCTTTGAGCTTGGGAGCTAACTTCTTTAGTATTTTAGGGGACGACCCAGTGGCCGTGGGCAAGGCACTGCGGTTTGTTTCAGAAATAGGTTTTAATCAGCGAGTCTGACTTGCATTTTATATTTATTACTTTTAGAGTTTTTAAAGTATGTCTAGATCGTTTTTAATGCCCTTTTAACAGTTGAGTGTTTTATTGTATTTTACCTTTTTTAGCTAAATGTTTATAGCTTTTAGGTTTTAGTATTGACTTGGGGCCCAAATGACCAAGTTGTCGACGGGCCCTTAAACAGCACACACTCACTCACTCCTCACCAGTTGCGTCTGCAAGGTGATGGAACGCATGATAAATGGGCGGTTGGTATGGTGGCTGTAAACGCACAACCTACTGAATAACAACCAGTGCGGTTTTTAACGACGCCGTTCAACAGTGGATCATCTTGTGTCCATGTCGACACAGATTATGAACAGCTTTCCTAAAAACTGTCAAACAGTCTGAATATTTTTTGACCTCGAAAAGGCTTATGATACGTGTTGGCGTGCAGGGTTGCTACGTACTCTGCACACCTGGAATATACGTGGACGCCTACCACTCTTCCTTCAGGAATTCTTGAAAGACCGCGTATTCCGAGTAAGGGTTGGCTCGGTATTTTCGAACCTGTTCGTTCAAGAGAACGGTGTACCACAGGGATCGGTACTCAGTGTCACGTTGTTTGCTATTGCGATTAACTCTATCTCGAAATGTGTACCTCCGGGGGTCTCCTCATGCCTATTTGTAGACGACTTTGCCGTCTATTGTACATCCCAGCGCACTTCGTTTATAGAGCGTCATCTTCAGACCACCTTGGACAACCTTAAGTTTTGGAGTTTAAAAAACGGCTTCCGATTCTCTGCTGAGAAAACCATCTGTGTTAACTTCTGGCGTCAGCGGAGTCGACTACCTCCAAGGCTCCAGCTAGGCGCTGATCTACTACCTTTTGCAGATGAGACGAGGTTCCTTGGATTAATATTTGATAGAAAACTTAGTTGGTCGTCGCATATAGCACAACTAAAAGCACGATGTGACCGATCTCTAAATATCTTGCGTATACTAAGTGGCAAATCGTGGGGAGCGGATCGTACGGTGTTATTGCGACTTTATCGCGCACTCATCCGTTCCAAGTTAAATTATGGTAGTATCGTTTATGGTTCAGCACGACCATCTGTGCTGAAAAAACTGGACACGGTGCACAACTCCGGCCTTCGTATAGCTACTGGGGCATTTCCAACCAGCCCAGTCGTAAGTCTCTACGCCGAAACGGCGGAACCTCCTCTGCAACATCGGCGGGAGATATTACTAGCAAATTATGGGTGTGGGTTGAACAGTATGCCTTGGCATCCTACATGTGCACCGTTTTCTGATACCTCATTGGACGTACGTTACAGAAACACACGTCTGAGGCCCAAGCCGCCAGGATTTCGCTTCCGGGAACTCCTTGGGAGACTTACACTTAACTTGCCTAGGTTCTTCCCTAAGGGCGAAAGACTGTATCCCCCTTGGATGCGTGCAGCAGATCACGTAGATCTCGGCATGGTGCTGCATAGCAAGTCCACGACGCCGACGAGCAGTATCCGTGGCTTGTTTTTAGAGTTTTTATCAGGCTATAAGGATTTTAGTTTATTTTATACCGATGGGTCTAAGAGCTCTGCTGGTGTTGGATGTGCATTTGTCCATGGAGCCGAACCCTTTACATTCGGTCTCCATGGCAGCACTTCCATATACAATGCCGAGCTCTATGCCATTTACCGAGCCCTTTTACATGTTCAACGGAGGAAATTGGGTAATTGCCTTATCTTAAGTGATTCCCTTAGCGCACTCCAGAGCCTGCGTGCGCTGTACACCCACCACCCTATTGTACAGCTTATCCAGGACACCCTTCACACCTTACACGCCTCGGGCGTTAGCGTCGTGTGTGCATGGGTTCCTGGTCACGCAGGCTTGCAGGGGAATGAAATGGCGGATTTGGCAGCCAAGATGGCAACGAAACATCCCAGGTTTTACATAGAATCGGTGACATCGGAAGATTTTAGCATTATACTGCGGAGAGGTGTGTTATCCTGCTGGCGGGAAGAGTGGTCTGCTATCCGCAGAAGCCCCTTAAAATCCAACCTCTGCGGTCCTCGTCCCGAGGGGTGGGCAACAGGAAGTAGGGGACTGACTGATGGGGTGATGTACGGTGGGGACTTAGTGTACCCACGACCGCTACGGCTGCCGAGAAGGCCCATCAGTAACCCCGAAAACTGGCAGAAGAGGCTCTGGTATTTTTCCCCAGGGACCTACTATGGTAGGTACGGGATTGGCGAACCCGGGGTCCCTAGCCACTCACCCTCATTTCATCCCCTTCACCTCCATCAACTGTGCCACGCTGTGCTGCTGCTGATCAGTATGCATCACCTTCTTCCCCTTCTAGTTTTTTATTATAATTATTAGTACTTAAGGCGTTAGGTTTATAACTCCTGTCTCACCAGCAGGGATCTCTCCTATCTCCGTGGTTCTGTCCCACGGTTTTCAGCGCGGCTTCCGACATGTGTGCTCTCCGGAGGTCTCAAAAGTGAAGGTTGAGCGGACCCTTCGCACTGCCCCTATGTGTAGCCTTAGGTGCGGAGCCCGTCCACAGCGTCAAGTACACCCACGTAGCTCCTTGAGGGCCCGGTCTGTGGTAATCTCCCGACGGCCGCGTTTTGCCGTTGGGTTAGTATCACGGACCGGACGTGTTACCGCTGACGGAACCCCGGTGTAATCAACCACGAGTCCCCTGAATCCGCGTGTGCCTATTACCCGCATGCGCGGCCTAAAGTGGGGAGCCACAGGCGGTTATTCCTGTGGTAGGGGCATAAAGCCGGGGTGTGCGTGGTGAACGGTTTACCCATACGGACAAGCAGTGGATTTTGAAGGGTAGCTTTTCTGAGGTACAAATGAGATCGGTCATGGGTGAGGTCCCCATGACGGCACAGACCGTGAAGATTCGGTGTCTTTCTTTCTTTAACCCCCGGATGGCAGGCTGACACCGACGGTTCCGGATGGGGGTCCAATTCAATATGTCTCCGCGCAAAACCTCTTTCACTGACCCTTTTCTGGTAATGACCTTGGCATGCAATGGCAAAACGTTTAAAGATGTTAGTCCCTTCTATATAAAGCGTGAGCTCGATAAGATCAGTGGCCCTGTCAAAAACGCCACGCGCCTTAGAGACGGCACCTTACTATTGGAGAGCACAAGCGCAGACCAATCTAAAAAGCTACAGAAAGCGACTTTGTTGGGCTCCTACCCTATCCGGGTAGCCCCACACAAAACACTCAATACCTGTAGAGGAGTAGTCACCACCTCCAGCTTAGATGGTCTTGCGAATGAAGAGATAGTAAGCTGCCTCTCTGATCAGCTTGTTTGTCAGACGTACCGACTAACACGAAAGCAAGATGGCAAGGAGTTACCTTTACGTACGGTTTTTCTAACTTTTTCTGGGACTAAATTACCCGAATTCATCTATTGTGGCTACGAACGTGCTAGCGTCCGCCAGTATGTCCCGAACCCCATGCGCTGTTTCCAATGTCAGCGGTTCGGACATACTAAGGTCACATGTACCAATCCTGCACTTTGTGAGCAATGTGGCCTACCGAAGCACGACGATCCTACCTGCAGTCGAACACCTTGTTGTGTGAACTGTGGCGGTAGTCATCCCTCCAGCTCGCGACAGTGCCCTAAATTCATGGACGAAAAAAGGATTCAGGAGCTACGTGTAAAGGAACGCCTGACTTTTCCAGAGGCACGACGGCGCTTCGAACAACTGAAGCCTGCTACCACTACTACTGGATATGCACTAGCAGCTCGCCGTACTCCTAATACCACTGTTGCTGTTCAACACGTCCCTGTCGCCCACGCATCCACGCAGACTGACTTTCTAGCCGTTAAACCTACGTCTCAGACTGTTTGTCTCTCCACCAGCACTACCTCCGTTTCAACCGTACAGACTCCAGACACCAAACCATCAGCGGGTAACAACAATCCCGTAGTAACTGTGAAAAACCGATTCCGACCACAACATAGATCACGAAGTCGCTCGCCCTCCATTAGATCCCGGTCTCGTTCTACAAGCCGTAGGAGTTCTGACTCCCGAACATCAGCGGAGTCACAGGACGCTAACGATTTTCGAGTCGTAGAACCCAAATCAGCCAAGGTCAAGAAAAAAGTTAAAACGGCCCGGTAAAAACTCTTCATGGAAATAATCCAGTGGAATGTCAATGGTTTTCGAGCTCGTGCTCAAGACCTACAACATTTAGTTTCTCAACGGTCACCATCAATTATTTGTCTCCAGGAAACCCACTTACATCCCAGTCACTCGTTACACCTTCACTCTTTCTCTGCATTTAGAAGCGACTCTCTTGCAGGTACGCGTGCGAGCGGTGGCGTTGCTACCTTAGTGGCGCCTAACATCTCAGCCGCCAACGTTCCTCTCACCACACCATTGCAAGCTGTGGCCGTTCGGATACAGCTGGAGAGCATCAGTTTTACCATCTGCAACATGTACCTGCCGCCGCTCAGTATAGTTCCAGAGCGTGATCTTCAAGCTCTATTGGCTCAGCTCCCCTCACCACTACTCCTTGTGGGAGATTTGAATGCCAAGCACACGCTCTGGGGATCAGACACTGATGACGCCCGTGGATACCTCCTAGTAGACGTCTTCGATAAGGCTGACCTGCTTCTGCTAAATACTGGTGACCCGACATTCCTATCATCCGCTTATGGTACACATTCCGTACTAGACCTTTCATTCTGCAGTCCGTCTTTAGTACCACTACTTGAGTGGTCAGTACTTTCCGACCTCTTCCGCAGTGGTCATTACCCCATTAACATTCATTTTTCTGGCCGCCAATGTGTACCTTCTCGACATCCTCGCTGGATTATTTCCAAAGCTAACTGGGGAAAATTCCAATCCCTCATACACCTCATCGACCATGGTTTCGACACAATCGACGAAATGGTCAAATATTTTACTTGTTCGATCCTGCTCGCAGCAGAATCCAGCATTCCTCGAGGTTCACCTACACCACGTCGTATTCCTGTACCCTGGTGGTCCGAGGAATGTAGTTTGGCTGTCAAAGCACGCAAACGTGCTTTGCGCATTTTTCAGCGGCACCCGACGGAAGTGAACTTCGTCGCCTTCAAACGTTCTCGCGCTAGGGCACGCTTTATACTGCGCAACGCAAAGCGTAAATCTTGGGAAGCATTTGTGTCTTCGCTTTCCCGGCGCAGCTCTACCCAACAAGTATGGTCAGCTGTTCGGCGGATGTATGGCAAGTATCGCCGGACGGTAATTCCAGGCCTTGTCATCAACGGATCCATGTGCACCACCGATCAGGACATAGCTGAAGCCCTAGCTACCACATTTGCTGCCACGAGCCAAACTGCCCGCTATGACGCTCTCTTCCTGCCTATTAAGGAAAAGGCGGAGCGGGTACCACTTAATTTTATTAGTGACTGCACCGAGCCGTACAACCAACCTTTTACCGCAGCCGAGCTCGCCCATTCTCTGGCGTTAGCAAAGGATTCTTCTCCAGGTCCCGATGACGGACACCGACAGATGCTGCTACATCTTCCATCTGAGGCGCTATGTTTCCTTCTAAACATCTATAACCGCATTTGGCATGAGCGGCTTTTCCCTTCCTCCTGGCGAGAGGGTATTGTCATCCCCATCCCTCGACCCGGAAAGGACCGCACGCTACCATCTAGCTACCACCCCATTTGCCTAACGAGTGTCATCTGTAAGACCTTCGAGCGGATGATAAACGCTCGGTTAAATTGGTGGCTAGAAAAACATAACCATCTGTCCAACTTGCAATGCGGTTTTCGTCGCCATCGCTCAAGTGTCGATAACCTAACACGCCTTGAGATGTATATTTCCGAGGCGTTTCTACTGAAACAGCACGCCGTCGGCGTATTCCTCGACCTGGAGAAAGCTTATGACACCACCTGGCGGTACGGCATAATCCGTAACCTACATGATTACGGTATGCGTGGTCATCTACCCGAATGCCTATGCAACTTCTTAGAACTTCGCCGTTCTTGGGTTCGCATAGGAAACACGATATCACGGGAGCGGATACAGGAGAACGGCTTACCTCAAGGTTCAATTTTGAGCGTCACCCTTTTTGCCGTAGCGATTAACGGTATCACTAGTGCCGCTAGAAGTGGAATTCCATCATCCCTCTATGTTGACGACTTTGCAGTCTATTATAGGTCTGCCAACATAGATCACATTGAGCGCCAACTGCAGCTGACCATTACCCAGCTAGCAGCTTGGGCGCTTCAAACCGGCTTCCGTTTTTCAGCTGCGAAGACGCAATGTATCCACTTTCACCGCCTACGAGGTATTCACCCGCCTCCTGATCTTCATTTGAACGGCACACCCCTGCCATTTGTCTCACACCTGAAGTTCTTGGGCCTCTACTTGGACCGACAACTAAATTGGGAGCACCACATTCGTCACCTTCGAGCCTCTTGCGATCGTTCTCTTCGGGTGCTGAAGGTATTATCTGGAGATCTTGGGGGGGCGATCGCACTGTAATGTTGAGGCTGTACCGCTCTCTGGTTCGGTCCAAGCTTGACTATGGCAGTTTTATTTATGGCGCAGCGACCGCCTCTAAACTTCGCCTTTTAGACACCGTGCATCACACTGGCATCCGCCTTGCCACAGGAGCTTTCCGCACCAGTCGAGTCGACTGCCTGTATGCAGACTCAGGCGAACCTCCACTGCATATTCGTCGCTCGATGTTACTCTGCTCATACGTCTCGAAGTTGGCAAGTCATCCCAATCATCCTTGTTTTAAACCAGTTCTGTGTCCAGATTTAGTCCACCGTTATATGCGCCCTGGTTCTCGGACACGCCCCGTGAGAATAAGATTTCGGGATCACCTACATTCCCATGGCCTCCGAATGCCTCGCGTGGAGAGGTCGTCCATCTGCCCTTATCCTGCATGGCAGCTCAAACGTGCGCGGTTCGATCTAACTCTTTCAAACAACCCTAGACTCGCTACTCCACATTCGGTGTTCCAACAACTTTTTGCCGAATTACTGGGCCGTTACCCTAACTACGTTCCGGTCTTTACAGACGGTTCCCAGTTAGGTAACGCTACGGGTTGCGCATTCTTCATTAACGGTGAGGCTCATAAATTTCGGCTTCTGGACTCCACTTCGGTCTTCTCAGCAGAGCTGTATGCCATCTTTTATTTGCTCCTTTTTATTTGCAAGTTAGCTCCTGGCTCTTTTATCGTCTGCACTGACTGCCTGAGTGCGCTTCAGGCCTTGCAACAGCACACTGCCACTCACACACTTGTTTTAAAGATACAGGCCCAGATCTCGCAGATGCTCGGTAGCGGATACCATTTAGTTTTTACTTGGACCCCAGGCCATGTTGGGATTTCCGGGAACGAGGAGGCGGACGCGGCTGCTAAGTCCGCTTGCCATTCGTGGCTCAGTGGTTAGACCGCTTGGCTCTCACCAAGGCGGTCCGGGTTCGATCCCAGGCGACCGCAAAGTGAGATTTGTGGTGGACAACATGGCGTTGGGGCGGGTTTTCTCCGGGACCTCCGGTTTCCCCCGCCATCTCATTCCACCGGCGCTCCATCTTCATCTCATGCATCATCAGTGTCACCGCCTGCGGTGCCATATGTAGTAAAAGCGGGCGTTAAACACTACACATTTCACACACCGCTTGCCATTTGCCCCGGAGTTTAACAACTAAGGTGCCGTACCAGGATGTGCAACGTTTTTTCCGTCGCCAACTTCTATCTGCTTGGCAGCAATCCTGGACAGCTTTGGAAGGCACACAACTCCGGGTGATAAAGGAGAGTGTACAACCCTGGCCAACTTCCTGCAGGGATAACCGGCGGGCCGAGGTGATACTCACCCGGCTGAGAATTGGGCACACACGTGCAACGCATGGCTATCTATTAAGAGGGGAACTGGCCCCTGTGTGTGCCCCGTGTGCAGTACCTCTCACTGTGCGGCATGTACTGCTGGATTGCCCGCAGTACGCCCGCGTTCGCCAGTCTTTGTGCTTGGAGCCTAACTTGCACGGTGTTTTAGGTGACGACGCAGTGGCCGTGGATAAGGCACTGCGGTTTGTTTTTAAAATTGGTTTTAATATACAAGTATGACTTGTGTTTTATATCTATTGTTTTTAGAGATTTTAAATTTTTAGTACTTGGACAAGTTTTAATGTGTTTTTAATGGTTGATTGTTTCTATTTTATCTTACTTTTTAACTTTGGGTAGGTTTTAGATTTTAGTGTTGACTTAGGGCCCAAATGACCTTGTTGTCGACGGGCCCTAAAACCACACACACTCACTCACACTCACTCACTCTCCGCAGAAATAAACTCCGATCGATCAAGGCCCTTCCGATACCCTGGGGAACATCCTGCCGTTCCTCTCGTCGTGAGGAGGTGCGGCTGGCTCGGTTACGGATTGGCCACTGCTTTTTTAGCCACAGTTTTATGCTGAATGGGGGCCCTGCACCAGAGTGTCCGCATTGCGGTGGAACTCTATCGGTCCGCCATGTGTTTTTAGAGTGTTTTTACCTAGCAGATGTCCGCCGGTCTCTCCAGATGCCGGCCAGTCTGGCAGAGATCCTGGCGGACGAGGAACAAGCGGTGGCCAAAGCATTTCAGCTACTTTTAAGTGTGAATTTTAGAATTTAGTTGTAAATTTTAGTCATTTTAATCTTTTAGTCTTTCTTACACGTATATCTTATACTGTGCTTTTATTTAGGATGACTGTCTTTTAGCCTTGTCTTATATAACAGTTTTTTAAATAATATAATTGTTAAGGGCGCTAATGACCGCGCAGTCGTGCGCCCAAAAACTCCACCATCATCATCATCATCATCATCATCATCATCATCATCGATCCCATTGCGGAGTGCGTCCCGTCGGGCATTTCTTCTTCCTTGTTCGTGGACGACTTCGCCATTTACAGTAGTTCTCGGCGGACTTCACTCCTCCAACGCCGCCTCCAACTGTGCCTTGATCGCCTCTTCACCTGGAGTATGGAAAACGGCTTTAAGTTCTCCGCCGAGAAGACCGTCAGCGTAAACTTCTGGCGCCGGAAAGTATTTCCGTCACCTCCTCTGCATCTCGGAGCCGATGCCCTTCATTACGCAGACGAGACAAAATTCTTGGGATCGGTCTTCGATAGGAAGCTTAGTTGGTCTTCTCATATCTCCTTTTTAAAGGCCAGGTGTGAACGTTCTCTTAGTGTTTTACGTGTTTTATGTGGCACATCCTGGGGAGCAGTTCGGACAGTTCTTTTAAGACTCTATCGCTCTTTTATCCGATCCAAACTAGACTACGGCTGTATTGTGTATTCGTCAGCTCGACCTTCGATTTTAAAACGCCTAGACCCTGTTCACCACCGTGGTATCCGTTTGAGTATTGGCGCCTTTCCAACAAGTCCAGTCATGAGCCTTTGTGCGGAAGCCGCTGAACCTCCGCTTCGCTATCGGCGTGATGTCCTCCTGTGTAGTTACGCTTGCCGGCTTCTTAATTTGCCAGAACATCCGTCGTGTAGCTCGTTCTTTGATGATTCTCTGGACCGTCAATACTCAGCGCGCTCCCTGGCCCTCCTTCCTCCTGGCGTTCGATTTCGCTCTCTGCTTCGGCTGTTGGACATCGATTTGCCTGTGCCATTTCGCAAAGGAGAAACTCGATTTCCCCCATGGCTCCGCTCCGAGATCCAGGTAAATTTAAGCCTGCTGTCCATGCTGAAATTGTCGACGCCAGATTCCATCCTTCGTTCGGGCTTTTTAGAAGTTCAGGCGCAGTACCGACCCTGTAGTTTTATATACACTGATGGTTCGAAGGATAATACGGGAGTGGGATGTGCTTTTATTCACGGTCGGAAGAGTTTTAGCTTTCGTCTTTTACCGCAGTGCTCGATTTTTACGGCAGAGCTGTTTGGTATTTACCAAGCTCTTTTATATGTTCGTCGGCAAGCATTACAGTCTTGGGTTATCTGCTCCGACTCCCTGAGTGCCCTCCAGAGCCTACGGATGCTGTACACCTATCATCCACTCGTACAGCGGATCCAGGACTGCCTTCACACTCTCGCCAGTGCAGGCACTTGCGTATCCTTAGTGTGGGTACCTGGAGACGTAGGCATATTTGAAACGAGGCTGCCGACGCTGCCGCGAAAGCAGCTGTTTTAGCTCCCAGATGTTTTAGGTCTAGTGTTCCCTCAGATGACTAACTCTAATTTACGTCGCGCCATCCTGTCAATGTGAAGCAGGCATTGGCAAGCCCGTCGGGGGAACAAACTTAGGGCGGTGAAGCCCCTCCCTATCATCTGGAGCACTTCGTCGCGCACCTCTCGTCGCGAAGAGGTTATTTTAGCACGACTGCGTATCGGGCACTGCCGTTTTAGCCATGGTCACCTTTTATCTTCTGATGCTGCACCGCTCTGTTCGCATTGTCATGAGCCCATGTCGGTGCGGCATGTTTTAGTTCAGTGCCCCCCCCCAGGGGCCTACTACGGTAGGTACGGGTATTGGCGATCCCGGGGTCCCGAGCCAACAGTCTCCCTCGTGTGGGCTCCTCTTCGTGGTTGAAGGAGACGGTCAACAGGCCCACCCACGTGTAGGCCGTGCGTGGAGACCCGTGTCGGAAAGGTTTGTCCTGGTGGTTGAGGGATGCGTATCTGAGCTCGTAGCAGTGCTTTTCTGAATTCCGGAAGGGTGCGCATTACCAATATACAACTTTGGCTACTGCTTCACCTAAACGGGAGGTTAGGGACTAACCCACCCCTAATCAATCGGCCAGGACAAGGTGTGACACTGAACTCCAGGGTGAGTGGGACGGCGCGCCCGCTATATCCCCTATGTAGCCCTGTCATCCCAGTGGGATGACCCCTTGTTGGGCTCCGTGGTGGGTGGGGAGCATTGGGGGATGAAAGCAACACCATACTTTTTTATGGCAACTCTCACTCCGAAACGCAAACGACAAGTTAACGAAGAAAAAGAGGCACCCGTAGCTTCAAGTCGATTGGAAGAGACTCAGACGTTTTCAACCGTAAATCCTTTTGTCATTCAAATTGGACTTGACAAAATCGCTGGCCCGGTTAAGTCTTGCACCCGTTTGAGAACTGGTTTTCTACTAGTTGAAACCTTTACTTCTATACAGTTCGACAGAATCTTAAAGGCCAAACTACCTCACGGCTATCCTATCCGAGTCGAAAAACACCGTAACCTGAACTCAAGTAAAGGCGTTATTACTAGCTCCTTACTGGATGGCATTCCAGAAGAAGAAATCCAGAATTATCTAGCAGATCAGGGTGTTATCTCCGTTTACCGCGTGAAAACCATGCGCGACGGTGTTCAGGTACCAACGCGTACGCTTTTTCTCACTTTTGACCGGCTAGATCTTCCATAAAAAATTAAGGCTGGGTATGAGGTAATTAACGTTCGACCCTATATTCCACGGCCTATGCGTTGCTTTAAGCGCCAAAGATACGGTCACACGTGTAAAACAACCACGCCTATATGTACGACGTGCGGCGACGAGGCCCATGAGGGTATTTGTCAAACTGCTCCCTGCTGCGTCAATTGTCGAGGTGCTCATCCAGCAAATTCCCGCGACTGCCCACGTTTTCTGGACGAGAAGGCCATCCAGGAGCTGCGGGTGAAAGAGCGTATTTCTTTCACTGAGGCCCGCAAACGCCACCTTGCTCGGCAGCCTCCTGTCCTAAAATTTGGCACATTCAGTTCGGTGGTTTCTACCCCAGTACTTAAGCGAGACATCGGCATTCAAACTTGCTCGACTTCCTCTCTTGCCGCTCCAGCCAAACCAGTTAGCTGCCCTTCCGGGTCTCGCAGTCCAAAGAAAATTACTGTGAGTACCGAACCTCGACAATTCAAGACCCAGCCCAAACGTTCGGACTTCTTGAAGGACCCTCCTAATTCTTCATGTCAACCGCTCGTATCGAAGGCGTCATCTCCCTCACCACCTCGGAGATCACGGTCCTAGGAGAACAGGGGCCGTAGCCTATCCTCACGCAGTTCCGCGATCCCAGCGGCAACCAGCAACCGCTTTGATATCCTGTGTTCGGTTTCTAGTGACTCCGCCCCTCCTCCCTCCGCCGAGCCAATGGAGGAGGATTCCACGACTCCGAAGAGTCCCAGTCCCACGCGCACGACTAAAGGCAAACTAAAGCGTCAGCCTCTGACCAAGTGAAACACTTGAACCTCTATTTCTTCAGCTCCCAATGTCCATTATTCAGTGGAACACACGTGGCATTCGCACCCACAAAACCGATTTACAAATGCTCACAGCCTCGCTGTTACCCATTATTTTGTGTCTGCAGGAGACAAAACTTCACAGCCAGGATACCTTTACCTTTCCTGGCTACTCATCGGTGCGCTTCGATCTCCCACCAACTCCTGGTTCTCCTGCCCATGGGGGTGTTATGATGCTCGTTGGTGATAACATTTATTATCAAGCTCTTCGGCTCACCACCCACCTGCAAGCTGTTGCTGCCATCGTCCGCTTTCCTGGTTTTTCGTTTACACTTTGTTCTGTTTATTTTCCACCTTCTCTCCCTCTTGCTTATCTCGCGGCTTTAGTAGCGCAGCTCCCGACGCCTTATCTTCTGTTGGGAGACTTCAATGCCCACCACCCCCTATGGGGATCTCCACGGGCTTGAGCAAGGGGGAACGACCTCGTTGATTTTTTTTCTCAGTACAATCTTTCCGTTCTAAACACCGGCCAACCAACCTTTCTTTCCGATTCCAGCGGCAATTTCTCTCACCTCGACCTAGCAGTTTGCTCCCAACAGCTTACACATCGCCTACAGTGGAACGTTATCTCTGACAGCTTTGGCAGCGATCATTTTCCGTGTGTTATACGCCTACTTTCACACAATGTTCCATCGTCACGTGTACCCCACTGGCAATTCTACAGAGCGCAGTGGCTCCTTTACTCAAACTTGGCGGTCTTCGAAGACCGCCTCTTTAACAACGTCGACGACATGGTGGATCACCTTACCTCCGTCATTACTTCTGCTGCCGAACAAGCAATACCCAGGTCGTCATCCCATCCGAAACGCCTGCCAGTCCCTTGGTGGACCGACGACTGCCGGGCGGCGATCCAAGCACGGAGGAAGGCACTTCGAGTATTTCGGCGCCACCCTACTCTTGACAATCTGGTCACATATAAACGACTTCGTGCCCGTGCTCGTCACATCATTATGGACAGTAAACGGGCCTCTTGGAAGCGCTTTGTGGAGTCATTTAGTCCCTTCACACCATCTTCTATTGTACGGGATCGGCTTCGCCGCGTCGCCGGCAAAGCTTCCAGCCTCCCGATTTCCGGCCTCAGGCTGAATAACGACACTGTCGTTATTCCCGGAGCCGTTGCTGACGCCTTGGGAACTGCCTTCGCTGACGTTTCCAGTTCCTCCCACTATCATGCAGCATTCTTATCTACGAAAGACCGGGCGGAATCCCATGAGCTCTCGTTTTCCTCATCTAACACGGAATTTTACAACACGGATTTCTCCGAGGCCGAGCTAGAAAGGGCCCTGGCCTCTTCTAGGCCCTCTGCTCCTGGCCCAGATGGTATACACCTTCTGATGCTCCAATACCTTACCTCCCCTGGTAGAAGGTTCCTTCTAAGCGTGTACAACCGTATCTGGCGTACTGCCACATTTCCATCCGCCTGGCGTGAGGCCACCATAGTCCCCATTTTGAAGCCTGGTAAGGATCCCCATCTGCCTTCCAGTTATCGCCCGATCTCCCTCACCAGCGTCATCTGCAAGGTGATGGAGCGCATGATACACGGGCGATTGACATGGTGGCTGGAATCCCAACATTTGCTGTCCAATGTCCAATGCGGCTCTCGACGCTTCCGTTCTACGACTGATCACCTTGTCTCCCTATCAACACATATTATGGACAATTTTTTGCGGAGGAATCAAACGGTTGCCGTCTTTTTTGATCTCGCCAAAGCATACGACACATGTTGGAGTTATGGCATTCTTCGTACACTACACAATTGGGGTATCCGAGGCCGTCTACCCCTCTTTATCCGAGAGTTCATGACGAATAGGGTCTTTCGCGTGCGCGTAGGTTCAGTTTTATCCCGTGTTTTTATCCAAGAGAACGGAGTACCGCAAGGATCGGTGCTCAGTGTCACACTGTTTGCCATTGCTATCAATCCCATTGTAGAATGTGTTCCACCGGGCATTTGGTCCTCTTTATTTGTCGACGACTTTGCAATTTATTGCAGCTCTCGGCGAACTTGTCTGCTAGAACGCCGCCTCCAAGGTTGCCTAGATCGCCTCTACACTTGGAGTATCCAAAACGGCTTTAAGTTTTCCGCCGAGAAAACAGTCTGTGTCAACTTCTGGCGCCGGAAGGCGTTTCATTCGCCTTCTCTCCACCTCGGCCCTGCTGTTCTTCCTTTTGCGGATGAGGTGAAATTTTTGGGATTGATCTTTGACAGAAAGCTGAGCTGGTCCTCTCATATTACGTATTTAAGAGCAAGGTGTGACCGTTCTCTCAATCTTATACGCGTTTTAAGTGGCACATCCTGGGGCGCAAATCGGACAATACTTTTACGACTCTACCGTTGCCTAGTCCGATCCAAACTCGATTACGGTTGCCTCGTGTACTCCTCGGCTCGTCCGTCGATTTTAAGTCGCCTAGATCCAATCCATCACCGCGGAATCAGGTTGAGTACTGGTGCCTTTCCCAGTAGCCCAACAGTGAGTCTGTGTGCGGAAGCCGCCGAACCACCGCTCTCCTATCGGCGCGATGTCCTTATGTGCATTTACGCCTGCAAACTCTTAAGTATGCCAGGACATCCCTCTTTTAAACCGTTTTTTAACGACTCATTGGATCGCCAGTACTCGACGCGCCCCCAGGCGTTGCTCCCTCCTGGCGTTCGGTTTCGCTTACTTTTGCGACTCTTAGACATCACCTTGCCATCTGTGTTCCACAGGGGAGAATGTCTTTTTCCCCCCTGGCTCCGTTCGGAAATTCCCGTTGATCTGAGGCTCACGGCTATGCCGAAATCCACCACCCCTCCTCCGAGCATTCGTACGTCGTTTTTCGAACTTAAGGCTCATTATGGCCCCTGTAATTTTATATACACAGATGGCTCGAAAGACGACCAAGGAGTCGGATGTGCTTTTATTCACCGCGACCAGAGTTTTAAATTTCGCCTCTTACCGCAGTGCTCGATTTTTACCGCCGAGCTGTTTGCCATCTATCAAGCTATTTTATATATTCATAGGCAAGGTTCGCAGCGCTGGGTGATTTGCTCAGATTCTTTAAGCGCCCTCCAGAGCCTCAGGTCGCTGTACGCCTACCACCCTCTAGTACAGCGTGTCCAGGATCGCCTTCACTTGCTCGCTGACGATTGCATCAGCGTGTCTTTCGTGTGGGTCCCTGGACATGTAGGCCTGCCAGGTAAGGAGGACGCTGAAATCGCCGCGAAAGCTGCCCTTTCATGTGCCAGGTGTTTTAGCTCTCAGGTACCCTCTGTTGATTTTAGCGCTGTTTTACGGGGACTTCACGCTTCTCGCTGGAAAAATACTTGGAGCGCTGTCAAGCGGAACAAACTTCGTGAGGTAAAACCCCTCCCTGTCCCCTGGCACACTTCCTCCCGTGGTTGCCGGCGTGAAGAAGTAATTTTAGCCAGACTACGTATCGGGCACTGCCGGTTTAGTCATAGCCATCTCTTGTGTTCAGATCCAGCACCAGCTTGCCCTCGCTGCGGTGAGCCACTAACGGTACGACATATTTTAACACAGTGCCAGTTTTTAGCTCCCTTACGTGTATCTTTAGGTCTGCCAACAACTATGGCAGAGATGCTAGCAGACACATCAAGCTCTGTAGAGCAAGTTTTAAGCTTTATTCACCTAAGTGGTTTGGGTCGTCGTATATAACAATTCTCTTTCCACCTTTTCTGTTCTTCGACCCTTCAGTCAAACTGGCTGTCATTGTTTTACCACTACTGGCATTGTTTTAGTGATGTTTTAATCTTTTACCCATTCGATCTACAGGCTTCATGCCTGTCATTTCCCTGTTAATCTTTTAGCGTTGTTAGGGCGCTAATAACCAAAGCAGTTGTGCGCCCCCCAAAACTGTAATTAAAAAAAAAATTAGTTCAGTGCCAGTTCTTAACCCAGCTGCGTGTGTCCTTGGACCTGCCGACGACCCTGCCCGAAGTGCTGACAGACACTTCACGTGCAGTGGATCGTGTTTTACGTTTTACTGACCGCAGTGGACTGGGGACCCGATAATGACCTCCATAATTGAACTTTTATCTGACTGTTCGCCTTTTAAACGGGTTGTCTTATCAGTTTTATTGTCTCTTTTGTATTAATACAGTATTTGGCACTGCATTGGTGACCTTTTTTACTATTTTAAAGTTTTTAGTCTTTTAGCTGAGAAATCCGTTTTAAACTTTTAACGTTATTGTTTTTAATGGGCGCTAATGACCATAGCAGTTGTGCGCCCTAAAGCCCCACCACTACTACTACTACTGGGATTATGGGATACGGAGCAAGTACATGGGCCCAAAGGCTTTGCAATAAAAGAAACAAAATGCTAATAAGAAGAACACAAAGACAGATACTTTTACAGTATGCAGGCGGAACTAAGACCACCCCCACGATGGCTTTATTCGTAATCCTAGGGATATGGCCGATGGACTTGATCATAAGATATAGAGGTTTAGAATACTGGAGAAGAAAGAATAATCAGCAAAAAGTACGAGAAATAGTAGGTGTAGAATGTGAGACAAGGATGCAAATTAAAAGGACAATATTACAGGAATGGCAAAACGAATGGGACAGCATAGAGGAAGGACGTCGAGTTTATGAACTACTTCCAACAATAGAAGAAAGACTAAGGATGAGCCACTTCAAACCGACTAAAGGAATAATCCATTTTTTTAGTGGACATGGACCTTATGCCACCTACTTTAAGAGGATAGGAAGACGAGCGACAAGTCTAGTACAGCATGCAGCATAGAGGATACACCAGAACACCAAATTTTCGAGTGTCAAGAGCATCGAGAAGTGGATAATTTGAGACAAGAGCTGCAAGGAAAGACAACATGGGAAATAATAAGAGATACAGGGGAGTTCAATAAGTTAGACACAATAACAAACATCATTTCAACAAAAGCTTGGGAGCAATATATAAGTTCTAAGAAATCGACACCCATAGAATTGGCTACACCTGCAACACTTCAACAAATAAGACGATCAACTAGACTCCAAAGACGAGAGATGGAAGGAAATATGAACATAGGAAGAGATCCAATTGAGGAGAAGAGGAATAAAGAGATTTTGAAATTGAACATATCCATGAGTTGGGAGGAGAAGAGCTAATAAACCAACAAGGTGATATAGACTGAAATCGGACTGACTTGACAGCGATATATATAATTGAAGAGAGAGACAAATTTGGAAACAAAAGAAAAACTATAATTAGGATAGTGGTTGGGTTGGTTGACTGCAAAGTTTGGCAGTCACTTAGGTTATTGTTTCTGCAAACAATTAAAAAGTTATTCTTATAATCAATAAATTTCTAAATGAAAATAAGAAATAGTTAAAAGGTTCCGATATAGAATCTAGGCATCGGAACATAAGAAAGCAGACTTTTTTGTAGTGGGCTATCACTATCACTGCCCCAAAGGATCTTTTAAAATCCAGGTGGTATACACCATTAAGGTGCGATCTGGCAAACGATGAGGCTAGTTCTGCAGACGGATGCGCTATGATGCTCCTCGGGGATTATATATATCACCCTATCAGTTTCTGAAGGTATTTAACTACCATCGGTCTGATTTGCTATTTGCAGTATTTATGTACCAAAATCTGAGGACGTCTCTGTTACTGAATTAGAAGATCTGGTTTCTCAGTAATCAACACCTTTTCTGTTGGTGTTGCACCTAAATGGCCATCACCTCTCTGGGGCTCAACTTGAGCTTGTGCGAGAGGCAAACTAATCTTGTGCTTCAGATCAGCCATAACATGGTTCTCATGAACACCGGAGAACCTAAGTTCCTTTCTGATGCATTCAACACCTTTTCTCAGATTGATTTGACAGTCTGTTCACCTCAGTTAGCATTTTGCTTAGAATTGAATTTCATCCCAGAATTACCTTATAGTGGCCATTTTCCTTGTTTTATTAGAGTCTTGGCAGAAGGTGTGTGTTCCGCACGTCTGCCTAACTGACGCTTTGATTGCGCAAATTGGGTGCTTTATACACATTTCAATTACAACAAGCCCAATTCTGTGAACCATCTAGTTCAACATCTCACAGAGAGGATTCTCTCCCTTGCTGAACATTCCATTCCACTATCGACTATGTACGCACGACAATTTCCTGTCCCCTTGTGGACAGATGATTCCTGGAGTGCTATTCGTGTTCTTAGGATTTTCCAGCGACACCCTACACAGGATAGCCTGTTCGAGTACAACAAAAACGTACAAAAGAGCTTAAGCGATGGTCGAATCTATGAGGAACTGGTCGCTATGTGATGATTTTTAAACTGAATGGCAAAAAGATACAAGAAATGGTTAAGGAATTCCCATCTCAGAAAAATACAGCAATTAGAACATTCAAACAAATAACAAGGAATGTCTAATACTGTTCACTCGACATAAACTGGGTATTTAACGTCATCTACATTTGCACAGTAAGATTTTCCTCATCTGTTTTGGCTGTTCATTCAAAATGAAGATGATTTCTGAGATCATTCCCACCCAGTTCGGGATACATATTTAGTTTGTCGTGATACTATATTAAACATATATTATCATGAAAGCCGATTGTGAAAAAAAATTCTAAACACATCGCACATAAAGGATTATCTGGATGTGGGTGATTTCTTGAAAATATTCATGTCTAATGCTTGGAAAATGCTGAATATAAATAGAAAGTTTATTTTCCCGATTTTTCATTTGTTAGAAATGCTGCTCTCACATATACAACATATACACGAGAGCGCGTATTTCAAGGAGTTCAAAACATGCATTTTGACTGAAATCTTATTGTCGAATTTTTGGGTGGAATGCAATACTTTCACATTTATCATTGAGGCATATTGATCTCCAGGAGATAGCGATGTATTCGTTCCTTATTTTGTTTATAGAAGAGGGAAATATTAGTAGCCTGGCGTATAGTAAGATGAATCAGAAATTGAGCACTTCTGTGATATGAAAATAGCAAATAATTACTATATATGGAAATACAAACTACCATTGCAGACGCCCGTATGTCGCCTCTTCATTCTCATTATAACAATATTGAATCACGTTATATCACATTGATCATATATGCAACAAAATGTGCTCAGGGTTATTCGTCATGATAAAAAAAAGCTGAACATAGTGGATGTTAATACACAAACAATGCTATATTATGGATTCATATACCCGATATATCATACGGGTTAACAGTGTGGGGACGTTGTGCTAAAAAACACGCTAACTGAGCATTTCTTCTCCAAAAAGAGCAATAAGACTAATTATAGGAATTCAAACAGAGTCTTGTAGGCAAACCTTCAAAAACCTAAATATTTTAACTATATATTTACTTTACATATATGAAGTAATAGTAGAAATAACTAACAGGCGAGATAAAGGTAAAACAAATAAAGAAATGCATAAGCACTACACCAGAGGAAATACAAATTTTCATTTGCAGTCACACCGATTAGAACTATATAAAACCAGATCTACTGCTGCAGCTCATGAACTGTATAATAAACTCCCTACCTATCTGAAAAATATTCATGATCTTAAAATATTCAAGATAGAATTGAAGAAATGTTGTATGGAAGGTTGCTATTATTCAATTGATGAATATCTTATATAATATTGACTAAATAAATGGTATTTGTGTACTATAAGTGTAATAGTATATAGTTTGTGATTTATTATTGTAATTAGGTTATTTTAGAACTTGTTTATGTAGATATTAAACTATGTGATCTTCTGGTTACATATATTTAACTTGACGATGCTTTGAATATGTTTGGTATTCTTTTAAGCAGATAATGAATGTAAGTTCTTGCGCTTGTCGATGTGTGACACGTTGCTGTTCAGAAGACATGATTTCATCTGAAGAGAGTTTACATTCACTGTCGCGCCGTGTATGTGCGATAGGCTGGCATAAACCTGTCTGTTGGTTTCCTTTAGATACATATCTAAGTTTTGCCTTGTAGTACTTAAGGTTATATCTTGAATTCGAATTTTTATGTGGAATACAATACTTTTTATATACACTGTAGTCTAATTTAGATTCAATGAGTTGCACAATATGTACATATATTCACTGCATTCTCTATACGTCAAATTTTTGTGTGAATCATTATTTCGCTAATTATAGTAAAATAGTAATATTCATAGCCATAACACTAGGCACAAGGACGATTTTTTTAGGCAAAGTTTTAATAAGAATATTTCCGACAGGGATCCAAAAGTGATGGGCTCTTTGCTTCACAAAAAATTGCCAGCACATCTAAGGTCTTGTAAAGGCAAGCAATTCGAGGTGCTCTGAAGAAGTACTTGTTAACAAAAAGTTTGTATTGTATTAATGAATTATAATCATTGTACCACATGAATTTATTCCTTAATTTGTAGTACATATTACATGCTGAATTTATTCCTTAATTTGTAATTAAAAACAATTGTATTTATATATGTATTTATATGTATAATGTCAGAAACTGCAAAGTCTATTGGCAATAAATTATTATTATTATTATTATTATTATTATTATTATTATTATTATTATTATTATTATTATTATTATTATTATTATTATTATTATTATTATTATTATTATTATTATTATTATTATTATTATTATTATTATTATTATTATTATTATTATTATTATTATTATTATTATTATTATTATTATTATTATTATTATTATTATTATTATTATTATTATTATTATTATTATTATTATTATTATTATTATTATTATTATTATTATTATTATTATTATTATTATTATTATTATTATTATTATTATTATTATTATTATTATTATTATTATTATTATCATTATTATCATTATTATCATTATTATCATTATTATCATTATTATCATTATTATCATTATTATCATTATTATCATTATTATCATTATTATCATTATTATCATTATTATCATTATTATCATTATTATCATTATTATCATTATTATCATTATTATCACTATTATTACTATTATTACTATTATTACTATTATTACTATTATTACTACTATTACTATTACTATTACTATTATTATTACTATTATTATTACTATTACTATTATTATTATTATTATTATTATTATTATTATTATTATTATTATTATTATTATTATTATTATTATTATTATTATTATTATTATTATTATTATTATTATTATTATTATTATTATTATTATTATTATTATTATTATTATTATTATTATTATTATTATTATTATTATTATTATTATTATTATTATTATTATTATTATTATTATTATTATTATTATTATTATTATTATTATTATTATTATTATTATTATTATTATTATTATTATTATTATTATTATTATTATTATTATTATTATTATTATTATTATTATTATTATTATTATTATTATTATTATTATTATTATTATTATTATTATTATTATTATTATTATTATTATTATTATTATTATTATTATTATTATTATTATTATTATTATTATTATTATTATTATTATTATTATTATTATTATTATTATTATTATTATTATTATTATTATTATTATTATTATTATTATTATTATTATTATTATTATTATTATTGAGGTAAAAGAGAAACATGTCTTCGGAATTAAACGTTACAAGTTCTATGTGACGTAAGTAAACACTAACGATATGAAAAGTAAAGAAATGCGACTATTTATTTATTACTACATGTATGTCATAGTCAAGGACTTTGGTCGTGGATGATAAAGAAAACGTTCTAATGAAGCAGAATAAAACGGAATTATCAAATTTATTGTGGTTGGTAGTATAGTTGCTTCTTTGGCGCAACTACATTCTTTGATCAGCTAGCTGCAGAGTTTTCTATTTAGATCCTCTGTGGCGAATGGTGTTCTGTGCTGCTGTGAGTTTGTCTTGGCTTGACGTGGCACACACATGCTGGGGTGGCTTGGCGTCAGTGTAGCAAATGGCGTGTGAGAATGTGGTTTGGAAAGTAATAGTTGTGGAATTTGAGTGCAAATGCTTGTATTAACAGTGTGTGGGATAGCTCTTTCAGTGCTTATTATTGTCTAAGGTATGTAAGTGTGTCTTATATTGTTAGCATTCTAAATAAAAAGAATTAAATGCTGTTCTAAGCTTATAAAGTGTAATCCGTGTGAACAAAGAAGCGACGCATGCACTTGACTTTTTCGCTGTAATACAAAATATTCTAAAATTCTAGACGTTTGTTAATCCAAATTGACTTGTAATCTCAAGGGAAAGTTTAGTATATTCACGGTCCAAGGATGGCTATTAGCGGAAAATCAATAAACTGTAGAACAGTGACCTCGGGAATTTCTTTTGTTTTTTTGTTTAGGACGGTGTACTTCTGCATATTCAACTTCCTCAAAAGCAGCAACATTTTCTTCTTCTTGTTTCCCAGGCTTTTTCTTCATCTTCCACTGAACAATTCTCAGTCATATAACTCGGCAACAGCTCAACTGTTTTGAAGTAGACCAATTCTTGCGAATACTGCAACCCACATTTATTGAATACAAATAATTGTGCATCGTTGATAACAAAACCAGTTAACAAAGAAGAAAACTACAAAAGTAGGATACTCCTAAATTTATGCAAGTTATAACCATTTCAGAACAAAAATGACACTTAAAGTGTGTAGCATAACTACATCTTCGTTAATGTGTTTAAGACTAATTAGTACTTTTCAAAAATTCCTCTGAACTGTAAACGCAGTATGTTAGTGGATATTTCTTGAGCCCTTTCTTATAACAGTTTAATATGAGTTAATCCCTTTAGATCTGTTGGTAGTACATTAAAATATTTAGAACGTGCATTAATTATATTTTTTATTACCTAAGGTACCCCTGCATGAACTCAGTCATTTTGTCTGAGAGTAAAATAAGTATGTACATCTTTGTTTAGTTGAGGGAATTCACTTGATGTTTTAGCATACAAAATAGTGAAGAATACATATATACAAAATAAAGTTAAGTTGCTTAAAGTATAATATATCAGAAAAAGTATGATAAGCTTACTACGTGTTATTCCTATCACAGTATCACTAGTTCATAAGTAAAAACATTTGTTGGCGGCATTTCCCTGTATTTGCGTATGAATAATAAGCTTGCTACAGAGTATTCCCATTATGCTGCACATAATTCCTCTTCTGTTTGCAATACCTTCTCACTACAGCGTTTTCTGGCCCTTGATGTACTTGGAACAGCTGAAGTAGCTATCAACACATTGGAAAACTGCTTACTTACGCAGATATACTGTTATTTCAGTGTTATTTATGGTTTGTTATTACATTCTGGCATGACAAAAACACTTAACATTGCAACAGGAGTATGGTTACGTCAGAACAGTTCCTGACTACTGGGGTCAGCATAAACACATGATGTACATTAACTACGTTCTACCATGCTGTGCGCTGCAGGCTAATCATTATTTCACTACGCTTTACTACTCTGTGCGTCACAAAGAGTTAACAGAGCAGTTAACAGTTGAAACACCTGTGCGCTGCATCTCTTGCCTTGTGGTGGGTAGACAGTATTTATTTCTTGAAGCAGCATAATCAAATTCAAATTTTACTTTTACGTATAACATCTGTTCTTGCTCACATGTTACAGTATTACTAGTTTGCCTGGTAATGTTGGTATTTTCAGCAAAATGTTGGCAATGCTCAGCCATGAAGTCACGCTCTTATTATAGCTTTGCTGTCTTTGTGCAGTTTAAGTGTACAAAAATGTAACAGGAATAGCAAGATATGCTGTCTTGGCTTATTTCAGAACTCTGCAGTTGGAGTCATTCCGTACTGTAGCAGATGAAGCCGCTGTTCTGCAGTTTAACCATTTCATGTTGCACAAAGTATACATGTAATTTCCAACAGCTAAATATTAAGGGCTGTAAGCATCAACAGTGGGCTGAAATACTTGTCTGATGTGAGAGCAGAGCAAGGCAATTTTATACTCCAGTTTCTAGTCCATAGTGCAATTCTCTTCTGCTTGTATTTCTCCACACTAAGCAAGTGTGTAATGTCTTGTCTGCATCAGTTTCCTTAGCTTGCCATTCACATACTCAAGAAATAATTTACATATGTTAAAGTTGCTTGTAGTGAATGAGATGCGTTTGCGGATTCAGAATTACCATCTCGTTACCGCCATTCTATTCTTTCTCTTGCATACATACGACTCTTCTTGGTGCTAGACGTAAGCGAACACAAACTGAATTTTCCAAACTTTTATAATTCAGTGGAAATTATAATGGTAACATGGATATTTGCATATTATGCACATGTGCATAATGGTAATTATAATTTATGAATAACTTATCTTTCTAATCCATTGAATTCGTCAGTGGTGCATGCAATGTCACTTACGTCAAGAGACAATTTGTCATCGTCTTCTCATCTGAGTATTGCAAATTTATGATGATAGGCTAAAAAATTCTTGACACGTGCTATTTCTTTCCAAATGTTTTGTAATGTATTTGCATATCTGGCAGGTTTCCCAGTCTTGCGTTGTCACATTTTCGATGAATAAATTCTTAAACGTCGGTCAGTTGAAAAGTATTATGTTTGCAACGGAATTTGTGCCCACATTAAATCAATTGTATTGTACTGGCAGTGGAAATGGGGAACACGGATTATCTTTTCTCATTTCTGTTGCAAGTTGATCGGTCTGATATATTTCTCCCTGGTTTTTAAACTGAAGAACAGCTGAATACTGCTTTGAACTATAGAGTAAATAGAGATTACAAACCATTCATAAACATAGACACATGTCACATTTTGCCATACAGCATTCTTACCAGCCAGCAGGAAGTGACTACTCTATCTCAAGTTTGGCTAGTTCAAAGTGCTTTTATCATGTCATGTCAAATCTTTACATTTCACTTGTGAGTAATTACAAATACACATACATGCTAACATGACAACCAGTAATGTTCATTACAATACTTAGGTCACGATGCATTGTTTGTATTAGGAAAACTTGGGCTGAAAATGAGGTTTTGAAATGTTGGATAAATTACTCTCGACCTTCCTAAGAGATCGCATCTTGTAAAATCTGAATTTTTGTCTTAGCGCAAATAGTATTTATTAGAGATTGACTCATTTGACACTTGTCTCCTACCACTTATTGAGAGTGCAATATGACAACACTTGAGGACTCTGATTGGTTGTCCACCTAGTAGCATTCAAGTACAAACAGCATCTCACTTGATACACACAATTTTAATGGATTGAGAGCAAGACAATCTGGCTCTTTAGAATATGTCCCACAAGAAATTTTGTCCAAATCATATGCATGCACAAGGGCTGGCGGAAACTTCCAAGATGTCCATGGAATTGCAACTTGGTATATGATGTGCCAAATTTGGCAGTTACATTACTAATAACTTTAAATGTTATTACATTATTCATCAGTGTGAATACTCCTTATTCTCACGAATAGATACTTTTTATATTACAAAGAATTACAGAAAGTACTTATTGCATATGCACTGATAGCATACAACTTGACCTCTGCCAACAGTGATACAAGCACGCTAGTTTTTGTTGCCAACTCTTAATCCATTGCACTCTATTGTATAGGCATTTAAACAATTGTTGGGTTCTTCTCTCATTAAATTTAACAAGATAAAGAAAGGAGGCCACTAATATGTTTTAGTTACAAATGTGTAGTGTTTGACCCACGCTTTTACTGCATACGGCACTGCAGGCGATGACACTGATGGTACATGAGATGAAGATGGAGCACCGGTGGAATGAGATGGCGGGGGAAACCGGAGGTACCGGATAAAACCCGCACCAGCACCATGTTCTCCACTATAAATCTCACTTTGCGGTTGCCTGGGATCGAACCCGGGCGGCCTTGGTGAGAGCCAAGCGGACTAACCACTGAGTCACGGCGCGGCCTGTTTTGGTTACATTTATATGCATTATGTAATGGAATAAACCTGTGGAATATTATTGATTAGTTCCTGGAAGGAGTCTGCTAATTGGTATTTTACCTCTTGTCACCACACTTGTGGAATATGTACATCTATATTGTCTTTCTGATGCTGATGTTTTAGTTACAAATGTGTAGTGTTTGACGCACGCTTTTACTGCATACGGCACTGCAGGCGATGACACTGATGGTACATGAGATGAAGATGGAGCACCGGTGGAATGAGATGGCGGGGGAAACCGGAGGTACCGGATAAAACCCGCACCAGCACCATGTTCTCCACTACAAATCTCACTTTGCGGTTGCCTGGGATCGAACCCGGGCGGCCTTGGTGAGAGCCAAGAGGACTAACCACTGAGTCACGGCGCGGCCTGTTTTGGTTACATTTATATGCATTATGTAATGGAATAAACCTGTGGAATATTATTGATTAGTTCCTGGAAGGAGTCTGCTAATTGGTATCTTACCTCTTGTCACCACACTTGTGGAATATGTACATCTATATTGTCTTTCTGATGCTGCAGCTGGACAGTTTTCTAACGTAACTTGATGTAATTCTGAACATATGTTACTAGGTCCACAAAATGCGGGCTGTGGTTCTTAGGTGCGCTGCAAATTCTCTAGTCAATAATCCACTCTATCCACCCCAACAATCTGTATTGATTGTGCTGGCGAATTCTACATGCTCCTTGATCAGGACAAAGAGGGTGACACCATCTCTTCTGTTGGGAGAGTCATTTGCACTTCATTGGTGACCACGTCAGTCATCCGAAGGAACCAGTTTCCTTCAACGATGTGGCTGTGATGGTATTTTTGGCTTCCTACTTTACAGTTGTCAATTTGTACGATGTTGCTGACAGTATTGTACCCCTGTTGATGTACTTGTCCACTGAGGAGATGCACATCTCCCGGCAGTAGCTAAACCAGGCATGTTGTTACGTGGGTGATGTGTCTCCATGGGAACTTTGAGTAGCAGTTTGCTCATTAGAAGTTCACTCACAAAGCTGTGGAGCACTTTTGCAGGCAGCAATTTGCTGATCTAGAACAATGTAACTTTGGCCACAGATTCAGAGAACTGCTCAGGATGCCCTCTCCCGCACAAAAATATTTGAAAATTTCGACCCTGTTCTGTTCTGCGCTGTTGAACTGCATAGCACTTCCAACATAGCTTGCTTGTTGCAAGATCAATGAAACTTATAAATCGAGCCATCGGTATAAGACACAACTTGCCACTAAAAACTTATGTTTACTAAATGCCAGGGATCTGGTGGGATATTCATATTCATTTCCGGAGTTAAGTAGCTTTCCTTCTAACAATGGAACATGTGCTGTACATCTGTGAAATTTCGAACATTGTCAAACAGGTGCCAGAGATGTTGGTGCAAATGTTGGCAACAGATACATGTCAGTAATTACGTGAGCAGCACGGCAATTGCATGGCCACTTCTGCAGGTTTTGTCAGCCCTTGTGCCAGCTCTCTGGACTTCTGACAAAAATTTTTGGGGAACGTATTCTACACAATCTGACAATTTTGACGTGAAAGGATTACATGTTAGTTGTCTTATGTTTTGAAGGGAACAAACTAACAATGTGCATCATTTTGATTTAAGAAATGTCATTTGATTCTCCTCTCATCCATACTATCCATATATTTATTGCGAATTTGGATAAGTTCTATTTTAAAGAGAATAAATTTACAACTAAGGGCACCATTCACTGAAATTGAATAATTTTAAGACATTGGAACCGAGAGCCTACTTCGTTAGGTACGGGATTGGTGATCCCGGGGTCGGGAGCCAAATCTCAATTGGGTGCCTCTGAGTGGTAAGAGCTTAATGCCAAACGCCCCAAAAAACTTAGGTCCACATCTGTGTTTGACCCATGAATTCGTCACTCCCTGAACACAGGTATGACGGATACCGCTGCGCGGTGGGTGCAGGCGGTGACTGCGTAACGAGTAAGTCCCAGTCCCTAATTATCATGTAGGACTGTTGGTATGCGCTGATAAAGGTCAGTCCCGAGGAGAGGCCATTGCATGAGCTGATGCGCTCCTGGAGGCCATTAGGTCCCTCTCTATACTGGGAGGTGTGACCCTGAGATGAGCAAGGTGTAGGTCAGGACTCACCTAAGTCGGGTGGCGCCCAGAATGTGAGCACGCCATCGGAGATGTTTGCGATGCTGGACATTGTCGCTATGACAACCAATAGAAAACCTACAAAATTCTGAAAGTGTAAAAGTAGTCATTTGGTCTTCGCTTAAAACCAACAGAGGAAGGTAAAAACTTTTCTGTTATGAACCATTTCATCATTCAAAGGGGTCTATAAAATATCTGGTGCAGTTAAATGATGTACAAAGTGTAGGAATGGTACGCTCCTGGTTGAAGCACAATCCGTCTCCTAGGCAACGGCGATGTTGGACTCTACAATGCTAGGCAGCTGTCAGACTAAGGTTATGGTGCATAGATCCCTCGAGTTTTCGCGCTGCGTTGTAAACATCCGTGCATTGGACGCTATGTGTAACGAAGAGATTCAAGAGAACATTGAAGACCAAGGTGTCACGGCAGTGTCGTGTTCAACGACGTGAGCGCGGGGAATTGGTGCATACTCGTACCCTGTTCCTAACTTTTGATCGGGTTATAAGTGCCACGGAGGCACCTTGCATGAAGATCCAGGTACACCTCCAGCATGCATTGACTACTGCCCGCCTCGGTAGCGTAGATAGCGTGTCTGCCTCACGCTCAAGAGGTCGCGAGTTCGAATCTCGATTAGGGTGAGTTACCTGGATAAGGTTTTTCCGGGGTTTTCCCTTATCCTGAAAGACGAATGTCGGGTAACTCTAAGCTCTTGCATTGACTGCAGCGGTAAACCTCTATCGTGTTCACGAGAATGGCACATCATAGAGCGTCTTCTGACGAATCTTCCCGAGAGGATTCTGATCGGTGATTACCAACGTCGTCGATCTGTTTCCAATCGGTTTGAGGTTTTTGAACCGAAGTTTTCAGTCGGGAAACGGGCTTCTTCAGTGGAGAAGATGGAGCAGGTGGATCCTGTTCCTACTGCTAGAGGCAGGAAAACCCTCCCGAGAAAACAAAAGAAAAAGGGCAAATTGATTCGGCCACCGCAGAAGTCAAGCTAAAGGTTATTCCATTGTTATATGCGTGACGTGCTTTGAAGCAAAAACGGAATTGGAACAGATAGGCCGATCTTGAATTTTTGCTTAGTAAACACGAGGCATTGGTCATGTGTCTACAAGAGACTAAGCTGCGTCCCCAAGTCGACGTTAAAATCACAGGCTATGCACTACTAAGGTATGACGTTGCAGCTGAAGAGGGTATTCCTACACAGCGTGGCATGATACTCAGATGACCTTTGTACCATTTGTACTGTTACAGTCTGATATCCAGTCAGTTGATGTGAGCACTAAACTTCTATCCATACAGTTCGGTATTCCCAATACTTATCGACCGCCTTCCGATGACCTCTCGCTTACTGATATGCATCTGGTCTTCCGACCGGAGCTTGAACTTCTGTTCCAGGACTATGAGCCTATGGTGGTGTGTCTTCAGGAAACGAAACTCCGTCCACAGGACTCTTTTCAGATCAGGCGGTACTCTGTACTACGCTGTGACCGTTTGCCATACGAGGGGTTCCTGCCCACGGGAGCACTATGCTACTCCTCCGAAAAGATCTCTTCATCCAACCTGTCTCGTTACAGTCTGATATTCAGTCTGTGCCTGACCGTCTAACCCTGCCCTCCATCAAATTCACCATTTGCAATATCTATCTACCTCCGTCTGACGACCTCTCGCTCAGAGATTTTCAGGATCTAGTCTCCCAGTTACCCCCTCCTTTTCTGCTGGTTGGAGACCTCAGTGCCCATCACCCACCCTGGGGCTCTCGCAGAGCGTGCGCGAAAAGCCAACTAATAGCCGATTTCTTGGATACCCATAACCTCACTGTCCTGAACACCGGAGCGCCTACCTTTCTTTCTGACGCCCACCACAGCTTTTCACACCTTGATTTGGCTGTCTGTTCTGTGCCCTTGGCAGTTTCCTTCCGATGGTCTGTTCTTTCTAATCTATGCAGTAGCGATCACTTCCCCTGTGCTTTGGATCTTTTGCTCCCTAATACCAATTCCACATATATCCCTAGATGGCGCTTAGATCACGCCCACTGGCACCTATTCTTTCAATTGGCTGTGTTTACTTATAACGAAACCGACTCTGAATTGCACTGGCGGATCATCTTACGACGACCAATCTCTCCGCCGCTGAGCGCTCCATTCCTCGGTCGTCAGCGCCATCCCGAAGATTGCCCGTATCTTGGTGGACCGACGACTTTCGCCGTGCTATCCGCTCCCGCAGACGTGCCCTCAGAATTTTTCAGCATCACCCAACACTGGATAACCTGGTAACTTACAAGAAAATGCGTGCCCAGGCTCGGCAGATCATAAAGGAAAGTAAAACGGCCTCCTGGAGAAAGTTTGTTTCCTGCTTTACCCAACATACCTCTTCTGTGGTATGGGATAAGTTACGGTGAGTTGCCGGGAAACCGGCCCACACGCCAATCGCCGGTCTTAAGACCGCTGCCGGAGCTGTCGTGGATAGCTTCGATGTGTCTAACACCCTAGCCCGTACTTCTGCTCAAGTGTCCAGCTCCGATAACTATCTGCCCGAGTTCCTTGCTATGAAGGCTCAGGTGGAATCCCAAGGCTTCTCCTTTCGTTCTGCCAATCTAGAGGATTACAATCGCCTTTTCACCATGATGGAGCTAGACCATGTCCTGTCATCTTCTCGATCTTCGGCATCAGGACCAGATGGCGTTCACATACGCATGTTGCAACAGCTCTCTCCTGAAGGAAAGGCTTTCCTGCTCCATGTCTACAATCGTGTTTGGGCTGACACCACTTTCCCCGATATGTGGCGGGAGGCCACCGTTATACCCCTACTGAAGCCTGGCAAGGACCGTTATCTTCCCTCCAGCAACTGTTGTAATGGAACGCATGATTAATGGACGGTTGGTATGGTGGCTAGAAACTCACGACCTCTTGACCAATACCCAGTGTGGTTTCCGTAGACGGCGTTCGACTATCGCTCATCTCGTGTCTGTCGACGCAAATATTGAACGGCTTTCTTGAGCGCAGCCAAACCGTAGGGATCCTCTTCGACCTCGAGAAGGCGTACGATGCATATTGGAGAGCGGGCATTCTTCGTTCTCTGCTCGCCTGTAACCTGCGTGGGCACCTCCCAAATTTCATCCGAGACTTCCTGAAAGACCGTGTTTTCCGTGTAAGGGTCGGATCGGTGTATTCGGATCTCTTTGTTCAAGAGAATGGCGTGCCACAGGGATCGGTCTTAAGCGTCACCCTCTTCGCTGTCGCCATCAATTCCATTACACAATGCATTCCTTCCGGAGTTTCTTCCTCTCTTTTCGTAGACGACTTCGCCGTCTATTGTACATCCCGGCGCACGCCATTTTTGGAACGCAGACTGCAACAATGTTAGCCTTTATGCCGAAGCAGAACCTCCTCTTTCCTGTAGACGAGCAGTCCTGCTAGGGAGTTACGGCTGTGGGCTAAGGTGTGTGCCTACGCACAACACGTTCGCTTCCTTTTTCGACGCAGTGCTGGATCAACGTTATACGCATAGCCCGGATAACCCCAAGCCTGCTAGTTTTCGTTTCCGAGGCAGCAATGTCCCCAACTGCCTCGTCTCTGTCCTAAGGGGCAGAGCCTTTATCCTCCTTGGCTCCGTTCGTCCTCCGCCGTCGATCTTGGGATGTTGGAGTTCCGGAAATCTCTGCTGCCGGCGTCCGTTATCCGCTCCTGCTTTTTAGTTTCTTTCCCGCTATGGTGACCGGATTTTTATCTACACTGACGGCTCCAAGAGTACCCAAGGTGTTGGAAGCGCATTTGTCTGCGGAAACGCCACGTACACCTTCGGTCTACCTAGTTGCACTTCCGTTGCGGAGCTCTATGCCATCTACCCCGCCGCCGCAACCTGGGTAACTGCCTGATTCTGAGTGACTCCCTAAGTGCCCTACAGTGTTTGCATGAGCTGTACAACTATCATCCAATTGTTCAGCGTATCCAGGATGTCATTCACGCTCTCAGCACCTCTGGCGTTAGCGTTGTTTGTGCTTGGATTCCTGGGCACGTTGGCTTGCCTGGCAACGAGCAGGCGGATTTAGCGGCAAAGGCGGCAACCACAGCACCCCAAATCCGTGCTGCTTACGTCACCTCTGAAGACCTCAGCCTAGTTATTCGGAGAGAAGTGCTTTTGCGGTGGCACGAGGACTGGCTGACTCTTCGTTGTAACAGTCGCGAAGAAGTAATTCTGGCCCGGCTACGCATTGGACACTGCGCTTTTACACACGCGTACCTTTTAAAGCGGGTACCGCCACCAGTTTGCCCGTTGTGTGGGGAGAGTCTGTCAGTCCGTCATATACTGTTGGAGTGTGCTTCCCTAGGACCCCTTCGTGCCACCTTGAACCTGCCGGACCGTCTTGCAGAAGTACTGGCGGATGACTCCAAAGCTGTCCAAAAGGTTTTTAAGTTCTTATCGCCGATACCCTTCGCACTGCATATTTAGATTTTAGCTATAGAGTGAGGTTGTACTGGCACTAAGTACACTCCACTCCTTTTTATACCATGCCTCTGTGATGCTCAGTGAGTTGTTCACTTGAGGCTGTGCGACCATTACCGTGATTTTAACTTTTTAGCGCGCTGTTTTACCCCCTGACTTTTACAATCGTTTTTATTGGTAAGTCCCCCTGCCTTCTGTACCATCGTTTCTGTTGAGGCGCTAATGACCTTGCAGTTGAGCGCCCGCAACTCAATCAATCTGGTCTTCCGACTCCCAGAACCTTTTCTGTTGGTAGCTGATCTAAATCCTTACCAGTCTGGGGCTCAACTCGAGGTTGTTGAAGAGGCAAAACTAATCGCCAATTTCATGGACGGCAATAACCTGGTGCTCCTGAGTGCAGGAGAACCCACGTTCCTTCCTGATTCGTTCAACACCTGTCGATTTGCTGTCCCATGGTGGACAGATTGCCGGAATGCTATTCCTGCTCTAAGGCGCGCTCTTAGGAAATATCTTTCGGGTACTATGTGGAAAGTCGGGAGCGGATCGTACAGTGTTATTGCGACTTTATCGCGCACTCATTCGTTCCAAATTAGATTATTGTAGTATCGTTTATGGCTCAGCATGACCATCTGTGCTGAAGAGATTAGACACAGTTCATAATTGTGGCATACGTATAGCAGTTGGGGCAACGAGCCGAGTTATAAGGCTGTATGCTGAGTCTGCAGAACCTCCTCTGCAGTACAGGCGCAACATGTTATTAGCAAATTAATGGCTAGAGTTAATTGCATGCCCACACATCCATCGTTTACCCGTTCTTTAACAACTTCATGGACGCGCGTTGTAGGAACTCTTCTATTAAACCAAAGCCACCTGGTTTTCGTTTCCGTGAGGTGCTTACACATCTTGACACTGATACGCCCCAGATGTATCCTAGGGGGGGGGGGAGGACATAGCCTCCTTGGTTGTGCAGAGCGTCCCACGTTGATCTGGGCATGACCAAATATGATAAATCTACTATGTCTATGCCTAGTATCCGCACATGTTTTTTAGAATTTTTATCGCGATATGAGGATCATTTTGTAATTTATACTGATGGCTCCAAGAACTCAAATGATATTGGTTGTGCTTACGTGTGTGGAACCGAACCGTATACATTCGGATGCCACACTAGCAGTTCCATATTTACTGCAGAGCTTTATGCAATATACCGGGCCATTTCACACGTACGTCGACGAAAGTTCGACTGCTTAATCCTGAGTGATTTCCTCAGTGCACTTCAAAGCCTACGGCAGCTGTACAACTACCACCCTATTGTGCAGCGTATACAGGATGTCCTCGTTTTACACGCTTCTGGCGTTAACGTGGTGTGTGCATGGATCCCTGTTCACGTAGGCTTGCGGGGAATGAAATGGCGGATTCGGCAGCCAAAACGGCTACCATGAAGCTTAGGTATCGAGTACCATCTGTGACATCGGAAGATCTTAGGGCCGTATCGCGGAGAGCTGTGCTAACCTGCTGGCAGGAAGAGTTGTCCGCTCTCCGTAATAATAAACTTAGATCTGTGAAAGAACTTCCGATTCCCTGGGTTAGCTCCTGTCGGTCATCTCGTCGCGAGGAGATGATTTTGGCTCGGTTGCGTATTGGGCACTACTTTTTTACTCATAGTTTTCTATTTAAAAAGGGTCCACTGTGTCCGTTTTGCAATGAAGCGTTATCTGTACGACACGTGCTGCTAGAGTGTTTTCACCTAGCAGACCTTAGGACCTCTCTGCAGCTGCCGGCCAGCTTTGCAGAAATGCTAGCGGACGATAACGCAGTAGTGGAGGTTTTTAGATTCTTTTCTAGTTAAGACTTAAGTATATAGCGAACAAAATATTTTAGTAGGTTTTGATTTTTTTTGGTTTCCCCTTTCTATGTACGTGTAGTTTTAATAGGTTTATTTACATTAGTATAGTTTTTAGAATTTTTTTGTCTTTTGCCCTGAGTACTTTTTTAGAGGACGCTGATGACCGCCGTAGTTGAGCGCCCTTATATCCATCATCGTTCTCTTAACATACTGTGGGGACTTTGTGGGAATTCGTGGGGAGCGGATCGCTCAGTGTTGCTTCGTTTGTATCGCACACTGGTCCGATCCAAACTGGACTATGGTTGGACCGTTTTTTCTTCAGCTCGTCCATCTGTGCTGAGGAAATTAGACACGGTCCATAACTCTGGGCTTGTTTGAGGTGTTGGAACATTTCCAACTAGTCCTGTAGTGAGCCTCTGCCCGAAGTATCAAAACCTCTGCAATATCGCCGAGAGGTTTTGCTGGAATATTCAATCTGATAATGGAAGGGAGTTTTACAATAAACATTTCCGCGAACTAATGAATCGTAATATTAATCATTACAGTACATTCACTCACGTTAAGGCTGCTGCAGTAGAACGTTTAATAAGAACGATCAAAATGAATTTGCATAAGGAATTTATTGTTGAAGGCTCATATCAATGGATAAACATACTACTTAGAATTATTCATACATACAATAATACTTACCATCGAACGATTCGTATGAAGCCTGTAGAAGTTCGTGATAATTCTCTCCTCCTTAGTGTTTACAAATATGGTAGAATTCTGCGTGAGAAGTGAAGATCTAGACCTCATCGTGTTGGTGACTACGTGAGGATTTCTAAGCATAGTCTTATGGAGAAAGGTTATCTACCAAATTGGAATGATGAAGTCTTTAGGATACGTACAGTGCAAAGGACACATCCGTTGACATCTCATCGAGGATCTGGAGGGTAAACTAATTCAAGGAGCATTTTACTGTTATGAATTACAGAAAACAATATCCAGACACGTATTTAGTTGAAAGGATTATCAGACGACGTGGTGATATGATTCTGGTGAAATGGTTAGGATTTCCTATCCGTGAATGGATTAATGAGGTGGACATTGTATAAATAAAAACACACAACTCAATAAGGAAATATAATTTTAATGATACATTCTTTTTTTGTTCACATTGATTCCTGATATCTTCATTAACATAACGTTCATGCTAGTTCACATTGATTATATATAAATTCACATCTCCTTAACATAAACATGATAACATTTTGATTTAAATAGTAATATACTTTTTTTAAAAAAAAATCATACATGATTATAGTTGAATTAACATTTAATTGTAGAGATTTTAACATAACGTACATGCTAGTTCACATTGAGTATATATAAATTCACCTCCCCTTAACGTAAACATGATAATAACAATTTGATGTAATTAGTAATATACGTTAAACAAACATACATGATTATAGTTGAAATAAGAGCCTTTAACATAATGTACATGCTAGTTCACATTGATTATATATAAATTCCCCTCCCCTTAACGTAAACATGATAATAACATTTTGATGTAATGAGTAAATATACTTTAATAGAAAAATCATGCATGATTATAGTTGGATTAACATTTAATTGTAGAGATCAATAAGGTCACATTGATTCCTGATATCTAACATTTCAAAAAACATGAATAGAAAAAATGTTCCTTCCCCCTAACGTAAAAATATCATCTTTCAAATGAAGTAAATATGTTATGTAATTAGTAATACACTTTACGATTATACTTGAAACTTAATGTTTTTCAAATGCACTAATACGTTATCATGTGCCTAGTAATACCTTTTAACTCAGTTTAATCTATACATGAGAGATATTGTTCAAAGGTTATGAATCTCATCGAATCTTTTGTTACACCTTTTGATTTTTTAATCACTTCAGTATCATATCGATAACAATCCCACATTCAGTCATCACTCTACCGGCTAGCTCATCCTTGAATAATCCGGAGATTTTATTTGCTAACGGAATAGCATACACATTATCCATTGGATAATTCCATGTATCGAATAAATGTATATTGATTTTAATAAATTCATATATATCACAGTTAGCTTCATACAGAAAAGCGTCCGTGTCCGTATAGATAAAAGTAACATCTTTCAATTTTTTCTTCAGAATTTCATAATAAAAACCATACATTTAAATGTTGGGATAGAACCAGGATTGCTTGTCCTATGTATATTGGCTTATTCATCAATATTTCGTCTCTGACCAATCCCATACCTATTAAATTTTCATCAAAAATCACGCACCTTATACACGCGTGTTGAGCTAACAATTTACGCGCTCGCTCCCAGCTGTTAGCTAAATGAAATGAATTATAACGTTTTACATTCTCTATAAATTTTCCATAAACACAATTATTCATTAACTTCCTTAGATTTTGGCCAAATTTCGTTTTATCTTCAATACGTTTACGAGCGTTGAGTTCAATGTAAGGATTTATCCAGTTGGATTGTTTATAACTGATTATGTATACGTGATACAATCAAACCCAGTTTAACACATTGCTGAAAATTGAGATAATGTAATACGTATTTATTTTTATCATTCAATGTTAGCAATTTTGTATACTTATCACCTGGCGCGATTTCATTCAAAAGGCGTAATGGCAAATCATTTTGTATATCATGAAGTTCTTGTGGATATTTAAAGTCTACTTCCAACACGTATCCCACGCCAGAATCACTTGTGATAGACATAAAATCTATTGATTTAATTTCAGCATCAGTTAGCCACCTTATATCCGTGTATGGTAAGCGATTGTTCCCCATCGTTAAGGAATATAATGAATTGCAGTCAACATACATTAAATAATTAGTTGGTTGAGTGTTATCATAGCTAGTCATGTATCTGTTATTCGCTTTTGCGTACCGTTTGGTCACAGTGCAAATTCCACCACTTATTCCTCTTTCGAAGAAATCATAGTCTTATCTGTCAATAATGAAATCTGTACACCAGTCGTTCTTAACATTGGATCATAAGCTAATCCGGGAACTGTGTAATACTGACACGGATCTTGTCCATACAAACCGATACTTAATTCACGGAAGCGTTCAAACACACCCGTTAAAATTAACGTATCACTCTTAAGATATATATTTAAATATTCACCCAGATTTTTAACATTGAATTCATTCCATACCGTTCTACCATGACTAATCCTCATCGCTTACATGATCAAAATGATGTTTAGATGGTAGACTATCCTCGTTTAATTTTTCTATATAATCCACATAGGTGTACGGGAAGACACCTTTGCGTTTCATCAGTTGTCTATGCAAAGGGTTCGTATACGTATTATTGATATAATGAAAATCATCGGATTCTAACATATCCGAAAGGTTGCTAAGTTTTGAATCCAAAAAACGATAGCTATCCAGAAATTTTAGATATATACTCATTCCATTCGAATTTGTATATCTTTTGCTAAAGGATAAGTAATTTTCAGAAGTTTGTGCAATACAGTTGATAGGCTCCGTATCATAACCTAGTTTTTTGACTATGAAATGAGCATCGTATTTTGACATGCAATGAAAGAATATTGGTATGAATCCTGGCATTTTCCTATTTGAATTGCAGTGCTTATGGGCTGGCCCAACGTAACTTCCAGTTAAATGACAATGATCACGAACCTTTATACACGAGTTAAGAAATTCACGTTTGCATATGTGACATCGTGTTGCATTTTGATATTCTAACTCATCCACATCTCTCATACTTATTTCAATTTTATTAGCATATATGTTAATGACATGATTTGCAATTAGCGTTAATTCTTTAAGAAAATTTTCAATTGCATATGGACCTTCAAATGATTTGAAACGCGTTAAATTTTTATCATAACTACAAACCAAATGTAATGCAATTGCATACGCTTCATGTTTATGGGTAGTACGTGTCCACGAATCTACCTTACGTAAGATACATTCTGTCTGCACAAACCACGAATGGAACTTTCAGACATTTCGAATATGCGTTAAATTCAACGAGATTTGTTTTACCTGCCTCGGGCATTCTGATGATTTGATTCATCATACACCGCTTTTTATGACTATTTAAACGTGATTCTGATGTGAAATACAAGTTACAATTGTTACATAACCATTTTCGCCCCTGATGTTTAGGTAGCTGCTTTCCTAGCAAACGTGATAAGTCTGTTATCACACAATGTCTTTTATACATCAAAAGATTAACATGATGTGATTTTATCTCTCTTGGTTGATATAAGAGAATAATCTATTTTCAACACCGTATATCGTTAATTAAATATTTGAATTTTGATTCTCGAATTTTTCCACATCTTTCAATGACACGGGGAATGTTATATTCTCAAAGTTAAATTCTTTAAACATATCACACCTTTTATAGGATGTGGGTCGATTCCTGTTACGTTCTACAGGGTATTTGGATGCTAACAGACAGTATGCATCGCAATATTTATTGGCATTTCGAATATTAATAACAGCTCTCTTCGACTTTATAGTCATGTAATTCAGTATACATCCCGGCATTCAATGAATCGTATTGTGTCACATATATTCATTTTTCAATACTGTATAAAGCTTTTGAACAGGCGCGCGATTCAAAATTATCCATATGATCTAGGATAGGTTGTACAATCTTCTGTTCATACCATATCGATTTATCTGTAGATTGCAATATCACCTCAAGTTTACTGTTTAAGTTAAATGTGTGAATATTATCGCTCTCTTGTGATATGACATATTGACAGGATAAACAGGATCCTATCTTAAGACCTGATTTATACATGTTTAGTATCCGCACATGTTTTTTAGAATTTTTATCGCGATATCAAGACCATGCAAAAATTTACACGGACGGGTCCAAGAATTTAGATGGTGTTGATTGTGCTTACGTGTGTGGAACCGAACCCTATACATTCGGATTCCACACTAGCACTTCCATTTTTACCGCAGAGCTCTATGCAATATACCGGGCCATTTTACATGAACGTCGACGAAAGTTGGGGAGCTGCTTAATCCTGAGAGATTCCCTCAGTGCACTTCAAAGTCTACGGCAGCTGTACAACTACCACCCTATTGTGCAGCGGATACAGGATGCCCTCCACGTTTTACACCTTCCTGGCGTAAGCGTGGTGTGTGCATGGATTCCTGGTCACGTAGGCCTGCGGGGGAATGAAATGGCGGATTCGGCAGCCAAGACTGCTACCATGAAGCCCAGGATTCGAGTACCATGTGTGACATCGGAAGATTTTAGAGCCGTATTACGGAGAGCTGTGCAAACCTGCTGGCAGTAAGAGTGGTCCGCTCTCCGCAATAATAAACTTAGATCTATTAAGCAACTTCCGATTCCCTGGGTTACCTCTTGTCGGTCATCTCGTCGCGAGGAGGTGACTTTGGCTCGGTTGCGCATCGGGCATTGTTATTTTAGCCACAGCTTTTTATTGAATAGGACCCCGGTTCCCGTTTGCCCACTGTGCAGTGCTGACCTGACTGTCCGTCACTTGCTCTTAGATTGTTTTAGCTTGGCACGTCTCCGCAGGTCTCTGCAGCTGCGGGCCAGCATCCTCGCGGATGACGAAACGGCGGTGGGCAAAGTTTTAGCGTTTGTTTCAGCTGTGGATTCTAGAATTTAATCTCAAGTATTTTTTTCTTTCCTTTTTTTATTTTAGTATATATGTGTGTGCAGTTTTAATAGATTTATATATAATATATTTTTGGAAAGTTTTATATCTGGCTTTTGCCATGACTTGTTGACTTGTTTTTTAAAGGGCGCTGATGACCGCCGTAGTTGAGCGCCCGTATACACATCATCATCTTATCTTCATTCAGTTTTTTCACGTTATCCAAATATTCGTATGGGAATACCACCTTAGATTTCATAAGCTTCAAATGCTTGGTGTCAGGTTATTCAATTTTGTAATTTTGAAGTCGTTTTCCACGAGCATTTCAGCTAGACTGGTTAGTTTGCCATCAAGAAATTTAAATCTATCAAACAATCTGAAATGAATGTTCTCTACCGCTTGCTGAATAAAATATAACGTTTCAAATTTTGTGTAATATATGAAATCGGTTATCATATGCCAGGTGTCATCAGAAAGTGTTCATGAAAAATGATAGATATGAAATCACGGTATGAAAGTTTTGGGAAATCACGATCAAAGGTTAAGCACCATTCTTTTCAAATTACATGTACTCTCAGAGCATGCCTGCTCCATATTCCTGCTCAGTTAGGTTTTCCTCATCTTAGCTTCCCTTTTCTTACTTATAGCTACTTTAAGGCAACTGAGCTGTTCTTTTTGTCTCTGAGAGTCGACACATTTTTTTAGAACACCCCGCGGTGTCTTACTGGTTAGATCGCTTGGCTCTCACCAAGGCGGCCCGTGTTTGATCTCAGGCGACCGCAAAGTGAGATTTGGGGTGGACAACACGACGCTGGGGCCGGTTTTCTCTGGGATCTCCGGTCACCCCCGCCAGTTCATTCCACCGGTGCTCCAAGTTCATCTTATGTGCCGTATGTAGTAAAAGCGCGCGTTAAACACTTAACATTTTACATGTTCTAGACATGCTGCCCTCATTTTCACCAACCTATATACCTATTTTTTGTCATTGCTTTAAGCCTACAACTGCACCCACCATTATAACAAATAACACTATCATACACACCCACCATTATAACAAATAACACTATCATACACACCAATTTTTAAAGTTTTTGGCCCAACTTGCAGTGTTTGGAGTTCTTTCCCATATTAGATTATGAATGCTTTCATTTGGGTTTTGGGTTCGACCATGCACTTTTTCAGTAATTCATCTTGAGAAAGTTCACTAAATACTGGTTGAATTGCAATGAGCATCTCATGTGTAAGAGTTATTAAATTTCTTTTCTAATCTGAGCTCTTTGAAAGCCACACCATGAATCTGCACCTTTAGGACACTAACGATGCTATGGATTACTGTCTGTGGATAATTTATGAAAGTAACTGGCCCCGATGGCTTGTTTCATTTCTGCAATTGTTTTACCTGTATTTCTCCTGATTGCTAGTCCATAATACTGCTGGAGGTCAATCTCGCTGTCTGTTAAGTTTTCCACGACCTGCAAGTGGTTTGCCATCTGGAAGAATCTTTCCCGTCATACTACATGTTAATTTCCTGAGTTTTTTTTATCCATTCTTTGCACATGTCCTACACATTCTAATTTAATAGCTTATATTTTCACCATAATGCAATCTTTTACTCTCTGAAACCCTTTAGAATCCCCATCTCGAAGAACTGGAACGCTCTGCCTGCTCCACGGTGTCCGTTTTGCAACGAAGTGTTATCTGTACGACACGTGCTGCTAGTGTTCTCACCTAGCAGACCTTAGGGCGTCTCTGCAGCTGCCGGCCAGCTTTGCAGATATCCTAGCGGACGATGACAGTGGTGCAGAAGGTTTTTATACCCCTTTCTAGGTTAAGATTTAGTAAATGAAATATTTAGGTTTTCTTTGATATTTCTTTTTACCTTTTTTCTTTCATATAGAATGTACCTCTAGTTTTAATAGGATGTTTTACAGTTGTATAGTTTTTAGAAATTATATCTGGGTTTTGCCATGACAAGTTTTTTAAAGGGCGCTGATGACCGCCGTAGTTGAGCGCCCTTATACACATCCATGGATTGTTTAGATTCTCGTGTGACGTATGCCGCCCATGTTTCGTCAACCAGTAACAATTTGGTCTAAAAAACCTTCACCTTCATTGTGGTACCGCTTAAAGAAAGTCAATGCACTATCTAAACGTTGGGGTTTGTGCAAATCCGTCAACATTTTCGGCACCCAACGTCAACTTAATTTCCGGTACTTCAAGTTCTGGGTCACAATGCGATACCAAACACCACTAGAATATTTAGGAAAATATTCGCACAATGATGAAATTGTCGAGCGTCTGTTTTCTCTCACCTTTTCGTCCAGTTTCCGCACCAAATCTTCAGTAACGGCCGAAGGACGCTCACTTTCTTCATCATGCACATTTGTGCCGCCATCTGTAATTGCTCTCACCCATTTCCTTACCATTCCATCACTCATGTTTTCTCCGTAAACTTCACAATTCTCACGATGCATATCGATCGGTTTTACGCCTTTAGGGCCAAGAAATCGTATAACAGCCCGTACTTCACAATCGGCGGGACTCACTGACGAATCTCCTTATCTCGTACCCCGTCAACGAATGTGTAGGCAGCTTCGCGGGATACGAACTCTGGTGGGAGGTCGACTGGGGCCTTGCTAGCCAGTTGTTCAACTGCCAGGGCAAACTCCTGCATTGTCTCCCCTGGCTGCTATGACATTGCCTTTAGCTGGCTGCGGTACGCTGCGGCTAAGCGGTGGTTCCCCAAACGATTCTCCATGGCCTCCCATATGTCCTTGGGCGCCGCCGTTGTCTGTATCGCGTTCAGGACTTCCGCGGCCCGTCCGTGGAGGCTGGCTATTAACTGTGTGGCCTCCTCCTCTGGTGACCATTTGTTGTGCTTGGCCACTACGTCGAATTGGCGGCGGAAGACCGTGAAAGATGAGGCGAACTAGCTTTTGTTTCAAAATTCTCTAGATGAGCCATGATAGACTTACAATTCAGATTTGTTTGTCGATAGCAATATAGCATCCATCTTACTGTTAAAGTTAATCGATTAAATTGTTTCATTACCGGGGGAGATTATGTATTGGCATGCTAAAGTTCCACCTAATTTAATTCCTGATTTGTAAGTTATGGACTTCTGGATTTCATTGGTGACAACGACTTTGCACAAGTTCAAGAACGTTTATGGATCTACCTCTTGTATAGAATTTTTTATGGTACCTTGAAGCAAAAATGAAGGTGGTGGCGATCACAGGTTACCACCGCTCTACGTTGTACACCAGTTTGATGCAAATATAATATAATGGCGAACACAGAAGTCGGCGAGCAATGAGGTTTCTCTCAGGGTATGCGTGGATGTGTGTGAGAAGGAGATTTTACAACACTGGAATGCCCGTTTCCAAATTATTTATTCACTGCTTCTTATTTCAAACCTCGAAATGGAAGCTGCCGACCGAGGGTTACCAATCACGGTTTATAGTGACTGAATGCTAACTATATTTCTCGATAAATTTTGATGACCTGACAAATATTCAAGACCGAACAAGTTGACCACCCTAATAGGCTTCACGTTTGACTCTTCCCTTTATATCGGCTACACGCCGGATAATATTTATAATGGTTTCATAGCCGTGACCCGACTCCATCGGCGAACGCCGAAGAGTGCTCTGACTACCTCTGCGCGCGTGTGTATCTTTATATAACTTTCACTCTCCAAACTCCTTTTCCAAACCAAACAAAGTCCTTTTGTGGCTGTTTTGGTCGCTATTGTAAACGATTCGAAGAATACCCTATTCATATAAGTCAAGTGACAATTCCTTTAGAAACCTTCTAAGGACACTGTTCCTTTCATTCATGGCATTGTTATAAACAGTTTCCCCACTTAAACTGGCCTTGGCTTTGGTCGTCACAAAGACCAACATTCCTTCGACGTCTATCATTATTCTTTGCTTCTGGCAACCAATAATTTCGGTATCAAATGCCCCCATAGATATTATTTTATTATCCCATAATGTCTTGCCCGAATATAACGCAAAATATTAAACCTTTGTCAGCAACTTCCAATTCATTTTACAATTTCTTTTCACAACATTAAATTTTTACATGACATTTCCTAAAAATTATTCACCTGGTTACATAACAACAGTTCATTTAAAATTTACCAACATTCTGTTCTGCAATTTTCAACTTTTAAATATTACTCGGAAAAGATTTCAATTTACCTCATCTCTCTCTTTCTCCATCTGATCTACTTAAAATTAATTCATATTGTTGTTACACTTGAAACAATTACTAAATATACACTCCCACGTTTAAATCAATGGTACATTAATAAGGTTATATTTGTATACAACATTTCTGAGTTCTTCTTGATTCTATATAAATATTCTTTTCAAAAGTCTTTCATTGTTCTGATATTTTTTAACTGGTTAATTTTTTTTATATACATTTCCGAATACTTCTTTATGATTCTATATAAATATTATTTTCAAAAGTCTTTAAGTGTTCTAATTTTCATTACTATATCTTTCTTTTCACTTGTTTAGTTTTAAGTTTCACTGCACTGTCACAACACTGTTTACACTTAGCCTATACATTTTACACTACACTATTTATACTTAGCCTATACATTTTACAAGTTTGTTTCTTCTCCTTTTACAATTTGTTATGGCAATTTTAAATACTTTAGCCTAAGTTCCTACCATTTACAAGAAAATTCATCATCCCACAACGTACTTCGAAAATACAACAGAATTTTGCGGACTTTTCCATGTATAAAGGACTTATTTATTATACATCCCCATGATTTTTCCACATTTAGCTTAGATATCGGACATAGACATTTTTTTCTATCTTTCTTAGGCATATTCTCATGGAACTGTGCCCCTTGCCCGAAATATTTTAATATTTCTGTTTCGTTTAACCCTGGATTTTGCATGTTGTTCAATGTTTCATTTGTCACCGTGATCTCTATTGCTACCTCACTAATTTCACTTGTGGTTTTCTCCAAATTCCTCGTCAGTTTTCTATTTTCCCACTCTGATGCTTCTAGTCTACTCCTAGCTTCTTCTAACTCTTTTCTAGTCATTTCTCCTTCTTTATCTAGTTTCTGTACGATTTCCTCCCTGAGTTTTCTGTTTTTACTATCCGACCTTTCATTAACTAGATTTAAAATTTCAGTTTCCTTTGTCACTGATCTCCATTGCTAACTCGTTAATTTTATTTTTATTTTCCTCTACACTCCTCGTCTGTTTTCTATTTTCCCATTCTGATACTTCTAATCTACTCCTAGTTTCTTCTAATTCTTTTCTAGCCATTTCTCTCCCTTTGTCTAATTTCTGTGCTATTTCCTCCCCAAGTTTTCTGTTTTCACTATCGGACCTTTCATTAGTTAGATTCATAACTTCATTTTCAGCATTCTCCGTCTCCTCACTAACATCTTTTCCTAAACTGTCTGTTACCTGATCAGCTTCTTTTCTTACGTTCTCTACTTCCTGACTAACTTTCCCGAAATTTTCTACCGACTGTTGTTGATTGTCTAACTTCTTTTCCTAGTTCTATTTGTCCTGCCTCTAACTTCTGAAAACCACTTTCTATCTTTCCTTCTACCTTTTTTAAACTTTGATTATTAGCCTTCATCTCTGTTATTAAACTTTGAGTATTATCCTTCATCTTTTTACTTAAATTTTGATGCATATCATCTAACTTTTTACTTAAACTTTCATTGTCCTTACTTAAACTTTCGAACATTTTTCTCATTTCCTCTAACATAATTCTTTCCCTTTCTACATTATTTAGGGCCGTTCTACTACTACACTCTGGTACTACGACTTCCTTCCTACTGTTATTACTATAAACCTCCTGAACTTCCATTTTCTTTCTTTTTTTTTACAGATTTTTACTCAACACATTTGTTTTCCTCCTCAGATATATTCACAATAATCTATTAGATAATGTAACACTCTGTACCTTTAATTGTTTTTACTGGCTCCTGATGATGTCTCTGATGACGATGCCGGCCTCCTTTCTTCTTTACAGTCGTACTGTTGACGAATTTCTTGATGGGTCGACCGTCCTGTCGAACCACCTTCACCTGTTGAACCTCGCTGTCGGGTTGAAACTCCTTCTAGGTTGAACTTCCTTCTAGGTTGAATCTGCTTCTCGTTGAACCTCGTCGTCGGGTTGAAACTCCTTCTCGTATCGAGCTCCACTTGTCGAACGTCCTTCTCCTATCGTGCCGAACCTCCTCGTATCGAGCCCCACGTTGGGCGCCAGTTTGAAGCAAAAATGAAGGTGGTGGCGATCACAGGTTACCACCGCTCTACGTTGTACACCAGTTTGATGCAAATATAATATAATGGCGAACACAGAAGTCGGCGAGCAATGAGGTTTCTCTCAGGGTATGCGTGGATGTGTGTGAGAAGGAGATTTTACAACACTGGAATGCCCGTTTCCAAATTATTTATTCACTGCTTCTTATTTCAAACCTCGAAATGGAAGCTGCCGACCGAGGGTTACCAATCACGGTTTATAGTGACTGAATGCTAACTATATTTCTCGATAAATTTTGATGACCTGACAAATATTCAAGACCGAACAAGTTGACCACCCTAATAGGCTTCACGTTTGACTCTTCCCTTTATATCGGCTACACGCCGGATAATATTTATAATGGTTTCATAGCCGTGACCCGACTCCATCGGCGAACGCCGAAGAGTGCTCTGACTACCTCTGCGCGCGTGTGTATCTTTATATAACTTTCACTCTCCAAACTCCTTTTCCAAACCAAACAAAGTCCTTTTGTGGCTGTTTTGGTCGCTATTGTAAACGATTCGAAGAATACCCTATTCATATAAGTCAAGTGACAATTCCTTTAGAAACCTTCTAAGGACACTGTTCCTTTCATTCATGGCATTGTTATAAACAGTTTCCCCACTTAAACTGGCCTTGGCTTTGGTCGTCACAAAGACCAACATTCCTTCGACGTCTATCATTATTCTTTGCTTCTGGCAACCAATAATTTCGGTATCAACCTGTAAAGATCCTGTGCTGCAACGCTGATTCGCCAGTAATGCATTCCGATACGTTGTCGATGTGTGTCGGCTGCTTTGAACTACTTGCATGAATCTTACGACTCGTTACACCTGAAATTATGGATTAAACATGTCAGAAAGCACGACAAATTAATTACACTTTTTGAATAATTAACATATCAATGTTAAACATGCAGCATCTGTGCAGAAAACACAATTGATTACGCTTTGCAATAATAAACATTTAGAACAGTCAGAGCATTGCATTCCTAATAATGTATTTATTAATTTGTACCTGTCTTATTAAAATTTGAACCTGTCTTACGTAACATGTTTACTGGAAAAGAAATAAGATTATGATGACGATGCATTCCTTTGTATATGGCTACTAGTTCTTTCATTGGTTAATTGAGTAGCTGAACTTCCGGTCCTTTTAGGGATTTTAGGTATATGGCAAACCTTTTCCGAGTTTACATCATCCAAAATGGTTAATATTTCACCAGCCGCCGATGCTTCGAAGAAATTAAATTCTCTTATCGACGATGTATCCACTCCAATCACTGGTCGAAATGGTACTTGCATCAAAAAGTTCTGATTAATGGTTGCTCCCCAATTCGGCGGTGTTTGTCTATTCACCAAATAAAAATATCCCGATCTTTCTCTCTTCATTTGGAATAATGCTGTTCTAGCTGTTATCCCAGCTCCAAGTGCGGTCGGTGCTCTAATTTGTCCAAGATGTAAACTTAATCTATCATGCTGAACATGTGGCGTTGTATAATATAATTAGGCCACTTTCACCTGCTGGTACAGTTCTTAAACTTAAATCTTTCGCAATTTTCACTCTGACAGATTCTAATGCTGCATTTATCCTAGCAATTACTTCTGCACTATGGCTCAATCTACCTGCCATTGTATCATCGTTTGCAAAATTTAATCCAGCAATTCTATTTTGGCTTTCATAATTTAATCTTTCAACAGGTCTCCAAACTAGTAAATTTCGTGTTGGTAATCCATTATTTGGAAATCTTCCTGCTGGTAATGGTTGCCACTGATCATTGAACGCATGATTTGCATTCTGCGTGATTGTCTCTTCAATTAAACGCCTAGACACATATGGTGATTGACTGCAGATATGCATTCATGATTTTCAAAATCTTACATGTTCAAGCATTATTACTACTCTTATCGATTTGCCTTTTATATAAAATGACCAATTCGTTAGGTATTCCATACATAAATGTTAACAGAATTTGTGCTTGAATACATTTTCCAGTTTCTTCACCGGAATACACGAAACTCCAACCTTCCTGGTTGACAGCGTCCATTTGAGCTGCAGTCATGTTCTTAAATCTCTCGGACAGAAAAGTAACCTGGCATTCTGGTAGCTTAAGTACGACTCTTATCACCGTATCTCGTAGCCTCTTCGTGGGGAGCTTCGGCAAGCTGATTTAAATCGTGAAGAATCGACTAAAATTATAAAATCACACATTCTATTTAACGCTTCAATTCATTACGTGAAAATTACTGTACACATATACATAATGCTTACGTTCATGTTAACGCTGTCTGCAACGTTTCAGTTGCGGTTGTGCTGTTTTGTTTGTTCGGTTCACTGCGTCGTTACCTTAGCACCCGCTCTTAAAATTTCCTAACCTGTTTGCACATGTGCTTAAGTTCATGCTTCTGCTTCTTTTACTACAAACTATTAGACTTAGAGTTTTAACCTGTCATCTTATATATCTACTAGCTAAAAATTAAAGAATCTTAAGATCTATAGTTATTAAGTTATATATACTCTTTAGAAAGTTTCCACCCCTCCTTACACTGCGCGCGCAGTCGTGTAGCGATTATTTATTGGGATATTGCTGCCTGCACGCTGAATGGTTAGGTTGTGCGAAGTGGAATATGTCGCACCCACTCTGATGTTTGTAGTGGTTCAGATTTATGGAGAAGTTATGTATTGACATGTTAAAGTACCACCTGATTTAATTCCTGATTTTTTAGCTGTGGCCTTCTGGATTTCATTGGTAACAAAGGGTTGGCACAAGCTCAAGCTCGACGATGCATATAGGTCGTGTATAGACATACGTCTACCAAACTGCTCAGATCTTACACTTGGGATGTGGCTGAAGCACCTAGTGGCCAGTTAACTCGGGGCATTCGAAGCATGTCGTCCACCATGCCCACCCTGGTGAACCTCAACAAAGGTAATACCCAGGCTAAATAAAGAGCTCTATATACAAATAACTAAACAAATATACCATAGAGAAGGAGGTCTGAAAAAATAGCAATTAAATAACCCTTAGATTTTACGCTTTGCTTATGGCTGAAGCACCTAGTCCCCAGTTAACTCGGGGCATTCGAACCATGTCGTACCATCAGGACAGGCAAGCCCACCCTGATGAACCTCAACAAAGTGATACCAGGCTAAATAAAGAGCGCTATATACAAATAAATATAAAACATATACAATAGAGATAGAGCTAGGTTACTGGTTACACACAGCCACGCGTCGTTTTGCGGTAAGCCGGATGCTTACCACGTGTTAACATACGCTAATGTATGTTTTAAAAACTGTTCTAATTAATGATACTGTATCGAAAAAATGCTTGGTTTTTGAGCAACATTTTATTACACTACTTTTCAACTTCTCTTATGTATAGTACTGTTGCATGTATAGGCTTTAACCTTCTCTAAAACACAATTAGTGACGATTCTATTTCAAGTTGAATCTTCAGTGCAAATTATATATTTGTTTCAATTTGTTTTACTCACCTTTCAAGCGGCTAACACCTAATCCATTTGTAAACTCGCACCTTCATACGTTTTCCGAACACCTGTTTATTCCGAATATGCAACTACTTTTTGCTGGAGCTAACATTCACCATATCAGCTAGCATTTCATTTCATCGTCCGCTAGCATTTCTGCAAAGATGACCAGCAGCTGCAGAGACGTCCTAAGGTCTGCTAGGTGAAAACACTCTAGCAGCACGTGTACAGATAACGCTTCATTGCAAAACGGACACAGTGGAGAAGGCTCCTTTTTAAAAAGAAAACTATAAGTAAAAAAGCAGTGCCCAATGCGCAACCGAGCCAAAATCATCTGGCGACGAGATGACCGACAGGAGGTAACCCAGGGAATCTTTTTCTTTCCCAACAATCCTGTATCATTCTGCTCAACTTTGGCATTGGTTATACCTCCCTTTCGCAACAATCCTGTATCACTCTGCTCAACTATGGCATTGGTTATACCTCCCTTTCGCTACAATCCTGTATCACTCTGCTCAACTTTGGCATTGGTTATACCTCCTTTTCGCAACAATCCTGTATCACTCTGCTCAACTTTGGCATTGGTTATACCGCCCTTTCGCAACAATCCTGTATCACTCTGCTCAGCTTTGGCATTGGTTATACCTCCCTTTCGCAACAATCCTGTATCACTGTGCTCAACTTTGCCATTGGTTATAGCTCCCTTTCGCTACAATCCTGTATCACTGTGCTCAACTTTGCCATTGGTTATACCTCCATGTGTTAGCCCCTGGATGAAGACCTCTACGTCAAGGGAACCATAAGCATACATGGTGGATGTCTGGTTTATGTCTTGCACGGGGTCCGTGGAAGGTACGCCACGTTAGGTATGTATCTAGAATTTCAAATCTACAGGATAAATAAAAAGCACTACAGCGGATCAAACTTACTATGACGAATTCACAAATTTACGAATTTCGAGTGTTCTTAGTAAAAATTAGAATTCAATCAGCTTCACTAATAACTTTTGATGATGACGATGGATATAGGGGCGCTCAACTACAGCGGTTATCAGCGCCCTTTTAAAAACTACTCAAGGCAAAATCCAGATATAAAAGGTTTCTAAAAAATTATACTAATGTAAGCCTATTAAAACTACATGTACATAGAAAGGAGAAAAAAACAAAAAAAAAACCTACTAAAAATTATGTTCGCTATATCCTAAAGTCTAAACGAGAAAATGATCTAAAAATCTCACTTCTGTGTTATCGTCCGCTAGCATTTCTGCAAAGATGACCGGCAGCTGCAGAGATATTCTAAGGGCTGCTAGGTGATACCACTCTAGCAGCACGTGTCGTACAGATAACGCTTCTTTGCAAAACGGACACAGTGGAGAAGGCTCCTTTTTAAATAGAAAACTATGAGTAAAAAAGCAATGCCCAGTGCGCAACCGAGCCAAAATCATCTCGCGACGAGATGACCGACAGGAGGTAACCCAGGGAATCGGGAAGTTCCTTGACAGATCTAAGTTTATTATTGCTGAGAGCGGACCACTCTTCCTGCCAGCAGGTTTGCACAGCTCTTCACAATACGGCCCTAAAATCTTCCGATGCCACAGATGGTGAAACTTCCTGGCTAACTTCCTGCATGGATAACCGGCGAACCGAGGGGATACTCACCCGGCTGAGAATTGGGCACACACGAGCGACCTGCGGCACGTACTGCTTGATTGCCCGCAGTACGCCCGCGTTCGCCAGTCAATAGGCTTGGGAGCTAACTTGCCCAGTATTTTAGGGGACGACCCAGTGGCCGTGATTAAGGCACTGCGGTTTGTTACGGAAATTGGTTTTAATAGACAAGTCTGACTTGGAGTTTATATTTGTTAATTTTAGCGATTTTAAAGTATTAGATTTGCAACAGGGTTTTTATGTACTTTTAATGGTTCAGTGTTATTTTGAATTTGTTAATTTTAAAGATTTTAAATTCTTAGTCTTGGTATGGGCTTCTTTTATGTGCGTTTAGTAGTTGAGTGATTTTATTTTATTTTACCTTTTAGCTTAATGTGTGTGTCTTTTAGATTTTAGTGTTGACTTAGGGCCCAAATGACCTTGTTGTCGACGGGCCCTTAAACACCACACTCACTCACACGAGCGACGCACGGCCATTTGTTAAGAGGGGAACCGGCCCCTGTGTGTGCTCCGTGTGCAGTACGCCTCACTGTGCGGAATGTATTGCTCGATTGCCCGCAGTACGCCCGCGTTCGCCAGTCTGTAGGCTTGGGGACTAACTTGCTCTGTGTTTTAGGTAAAGACCCAGTGGCCCTGGTTAAGGCACTGCGGTTTGGTTCTCAAATAGGTTTTAATAAACAAGTCTGACTTGTATTTTATATTTATTAATTTTAGAGATTTTAAATTATTAGTACTGGAATGAGTTTTCTTATGTACTTTTAATAGTTGTCTTTATTTTATCTTACTTTTTAACTTTGTGTAGCTTTTAGTTCTTAGAGTTGACTTCGGGCCCAAATGATTTTGTTGTCGACGGGCCCCAAAACACCACACTCACTCACTCACTCACTCACACCACAGACTCACTCACTCGTCTTTCAACACTTTTCTGTTGGGATTGTTCAACAACCTTGTTGCCTAAGCATTTTTTTCGTCACATATTTTGTCGAATAGGGCTTCCTTGTATTCCGAGAATATTGAAAGTGCAGTGGGCATCTCTGTCGAGTATTTTTCCAGTAAGGCTTTACGAACACAACTGTTTGCCGTAAATGGGCGGAGAATGGGATTATAGTCACTTTTGGTCCAAATCCAGTCACACTGATTCTTCTGCGTCATACTGCGAACACGTTTCGAAGGGCCTGGCGCGTCATCACAGCTTTCATTGTTTCTTTCCTCGCTGCTTTCTTCACTAAATTCATCTTCACTGTCACTGGAAACTTCTTCAGGTTCTGTTTTATGTACTGAAAAATCGCCATATCCACTTTCACTGTCTAATACACTTTGTACAAATTTTCTTAAACCGTCTTCGTCATCCGCGCGAACTTTCCTTGCGGCAATGATTGCTACTGAGGCGAGGGAAATAACACTAAGATGAAATTGTTTTTGCTTAGTTTAAACACAGCTGCTGGGGTTATAGTCAGCAAAATTACAAACATCGCATATCAGTGATTCATTCTAGAGGTATACATATGACATCTATGAGAAGGGAGCCCCTCAAAATCCAACCTCTGCGGTCCTCGTCCCGAGGGGTGGGCAACAGGAAGTAGGGGACTGACTGATGGGGTGATGTACGGTGGGGACTTAGTGTACCCACGACCGCTACGGCTGCCGAGAAGGCCCATCAGTAACCCCGAAAACTGGCAGAAGAGGCTCTGGTATTCTCCCCCAGGGACCTACTACGGTAGGTACGGGATTGGCAATCCCGGGGTCCCTAGCCATTCATCCCCATCGTCATCTTCTCATACCCATTTCCCCGTAGGATTAGGTTTCTTCCTCTTCTAAGCTTATGAATTCATAGTTTTAAGGGCTTTAGGTTTATTAACTCCTGACTCACCATCAGGGATCTTTTCTATCTCCGTGGTGCTGTCCCACGGTTTCGGCGCAGCTTCCAACTTGTGTGCTCCCCGGAGGTCTCAGGCGCGAAGGTTGAGTGGACCCTCCTCACTACCCCCTTCGTGCGACACTAGGTGCGGAGCCGTTCCATTGTCATGTACACCCACGTAGCTCCGATGGGGCCGGGTACCCTCGGACATCTCGGCGGACGCGTATCGCTGGGGTGGACGGGGATACCCGACGTGTTACCGCTGTCTGAGGCCCGATGTAAACAACCACAAGTCCCCTGAATCCACGCTGACTCCGTTGAGGTAGCGTGGCCTAAAGTGGGGAGCCATTGGCGGTTATTCCAGTGGTAGGGGCATAAAGTCGGGCCTGCCTATGGTGAACGTGTCGCATACCGGTCAGTAGTGATAGGCGGAGGGTAACTCCTCCGAAGTACTCCGTGAGATCGGGCCTGAAGCGGGTGCCCAGGCCGGCACAGACCGTAAGATTTAGGTGTCTTTCTTTCTTTATCCCCCTGATGGCAGGCTGACGCCGACGGTTCCGGAGGGGGGACCTATTCATCATGGCTCCCTTGCGCCCAAAAACCCCAACTACACTGTGTAAGAGTATCGTAAAAGAAGTAGCCGAGGCATTTGGTCCTCGCTACTTAGTAGTAAAACGGACAGAGGAGGGTAAGACATTTGCATCGGTGAACCCTTTTGTTATTCAAAGGGGTCTCGATAAAATATCTGGTGCAGTTAAGTCGTGTGTGAAGTCGAGAAACGGCACACTCCTGGTTGAAGCACAAAGCGTCACCCAGGCAGCGGCGGTACTGAAAGCTACAATGCTTGGTAGCTACCCTATAAGCGTTATGGTCCATAAGTCCCTGAACTCTTCGCGAGGTGTTGTTAACACCCGTGCATTGGACGGTATGTCCAACGAAGAGATTCAGGAGAACCTTAAAGAACAAGGTGTCACGGCAGTGTATCGCGTGCAACGACGTGAGCGCGGGAAATTGGTGCCGACTCGTACCCTGTTCCTAACCTTTGATAGGATTGACCTCCCTCAAAGGATAAAGGCAGGGTATGAAGCAATTGAAGTCAGACCATACATTCCTAACCCCTTGAGATGCTATAAATGCCAGCGCTTTGGTCACACTAGTGACTTTTGTAACGGTGTACCTACTTGTGTTAGCTGCGGAGGAGTCTTGCATGAAGATGCTTGTACAAGACCTCCAGCATGCATTAACTGCAGCGGTGAACATTCTTCAAATTCCCGCGAATGTCCCCGTTTGATAGAAGAGCGTGCGATCCAAGAGATCCGGGTCAGAGAGAAGGTGTCCTTCTCTGAAGCTCGGAAGCTCTTGCGTACTCGCCAACCGTCGGTTGCTAGGTCCGTTAGTTACAGCGCAGCTGTAGCTAAGCCGGTACCTAGACGCGAAATCGCAACTCAAACTGGCGATTTAAACGGCGCAACAATTGCGGAAAAAACAATAGCACCTAGGGTACAGATAAAGCAACAGTCATCAGCAAGTGTAGCAGTGTGCACACCTAGCGAAGCCAGTCGTGAAAAGCTGTCATCCAAATCACCGCCAAGACCATCGACCTCAAAATGTTCCGAGCCAGTTACATGTAACGCACCAGCAAAACCGTTAAAGAAAGCGTATGTAAGAAGCGACTCTCTGCAAGATAGAAATACTTGTAGCAAGTCGGCAAACCGGCGGAAGTGTCCGCGGCCATCTCCTCCGAGATCGTCTTCTGACGACTCTTCCGGAGAGGAGACTGATCGGCGATTATCGTCGTCGTCGACCTCCGTTTCCAATCGGTTCGAGGCTCTCGAACCGAAGTTCTCCATCGGGAAGCGTGCTTCCTCAGAAGAGGAGATGGAACAGGAGGATCCCGTCCACACTGCCCAAGGGGCAGTGAAAAAGAGGCAGGAAAAACCTCCTGAAAAAGGTGTTAGCCCAACACCGAAGAAAAAGGGTAAATTGATTCGGCCGCCTTTAAAGTCGTCATAAGCTAAAGCAAATCTACTACCATGTCTATTATTCATTGGAACTTACGCGGAATCAGAACACACAGACCCGAGCTTGAATTGTTGCTCAATAAACACGAACCACTCGTCATTTGCCTACAAGAGACTAAGATGCGTCCTTTAGACGACTTCAAAATCAGAGGCTATACTCCACTAAGGTGCGATGTTGAACCTGAGGTGGGTATGCCTGCGCATGGAGGCACTATGATGCTCCTCAGAGATGACATTTTTGTTGAATTTGTACCTTTACAATCTGACATCCAGTCAGTTGCTGTTTTCATCCGACTTCCATCCATACATTTTGCTATCTGCAACATTTATCTACCACCTACCGATGACCTCTCGCTTACTGACTTACAACATCTGGTCTCCCAACTACCAACACCTTATCTGCTTGTGGGAGACCTAAATGCGCACCATACTCTATGGGGCGCTCCTCGAGCATGTGCGAGAGGCAAATTGATCGCAAGTTTCATAGACAACAATAACCTGGTTCTCCTGAATACTGGAGAACCCACGTTTTTATCCGATGCTTTCAACACCTTTTCACACATTGACGTGGCAGTCTGTTCGCAACAGCTAGCAGTCTCCCTTCAATGGAATGTCATCTCTGACCTCCATTCTAGTGACCACTTTCCGTGTCTTGTCAGTCTCTTAGCACGAGAACCGTGTTCCGCACGTCTGCCCAGCTGGCGCTTTGATGGTGCCAACTGGAATGTCTACAAGCAGTTGGCTGTCTTCAACTATGATGACCACGCGTCTGTGGACGACTTAGTTGAGCATTTCACGGTGACGATTCTTTCGGCAGCAGAACAATCTATTCCGCGAACGAGAACGCACACCCGTCGTTGCCCTGTCCCATGGTGGACAGATAATTGCCGGACTGCTATTCGGGCTCGGAGGCGCGCTCTTAGGAATTTCCAGCGGCGCCCTACTCTCGATAATCTGATCGAGTACAAAAAAATGCGTGCGAAATCCAGACAGGTGATTAAGGATAGCAAAAAGACCTCATGGACCAACTTCGTGTCATCGTTCAATCAACATACACCTTCCTCAGTCGTATGGGATAGGCTAAGGCGCGTGGCCGGAAAGTCCACATACATGCCAATCGCCGGTCTTAAAAGCGCTACAGGTGCTGTTGTTGATCAGCACGATGTAGCTAATACTTTCGGCAGTGCGTTCGCCCAAGTGTCTAGCTCAAATAATTACTCGCCTGAGTTTCTCCAAATTAAGACTCTGGAGGAATCCAAAGGTTTTTCCTTCTGCTCTAGAAACCTTGAAGACTACAATCGCCTCTTCACCATGGTAGAGTTAGATCACGCGCTTTCATCTTCGCGGGCATCTGCACCGGGACCAGACGGCATCCATGTGCGATTGTTGCAACAACTTTCTCCCGAAGGGAAGGCATTCCTACTGGAGATGTATAATCGTGTGTGGGTTGACGGCACTTTTCCTGAGAAGTGGCGGGAGGCCACCATCATACCCATTTTGAAAGCCGGGAAGGACCGCCATCTGCCTTCCAGCTACCGTCCTATTTCCCTCACCAGTTGCGTATGCAAGGTGATGGAACGCATGATCAATGGGCGGTTGGTGTGGTGGCTGGAAACTCACAACCTCCTGACAAACATCCAGTGTGGATTCCGACGTCGCCGCTCCACAGTAGACCATCTGGTGTCGATGTCGACACAAATCATGAACGGCTTTATGAGGAACTGTCAGACCGTCGGCATATTTTTCGATCTGGAGAAGGCCTATGATACGTGTTGGCGTGCAGGTATCCTACGCACCTTGCACGGCTGGAACGTACGTGGGCGCCTACCTGTTTTCCTTCGGGAGTTCATGAGCGACCGCGTTTTTCGGGTAAGGGTCGGCTCAGTTTTTTCGAATCTTTTCGTACAAGAGAACGGTGTTCCTCAAGGATCGGTGCTAAGCGTTACACTGTTCGCTATTGCCATCAACTCTATTTCCCAATGTGTTCCTCGAGGGGTTTCATCGTGCTTGTTCGTAGACGACTTCGCCGTGTACTGCACTTCACGACGCACTGCATTCGTGGAGCGCTGTCTGCAGCAATGTTTAGACAATCTCCGCGATTGGAGTGCTAAAAACGGCTTCCGATTCTCCACAGAAAAAACTGTCTGCGTCAACTTCTGGCGCAATAGGAGTCGTTTACCACCTTCACTCCGACTCGGTCCACACCTCTTACCATTTGCAGATGAAACGAGGTTCCTGGGACTGATCTTTGATCGGAAGCTTAGCTGGACATCTCATATAGCAGTGCTGAAAGCACGATGTGAGCGTTCTCTTAACATACTGCGGGTACTTAGTGGACGATCGTGGGGAGCGGATCGCTCAGTGCTGCTTCGTTTGTATCGCACACTGATCCGATCCAAATTGGACTATGGGTGCATCGTTTATGCTTCAGCTCGTCCATCTGCGCTGAAGAAACTAGACACGGTTCATAACTCTGGGCTTCGTATCGCTATTGGAGCATTTCCAACTAGCCCAGTGGTGAGCCTCTACGCCGAAGCAGCAGAACCTCCTCTGCAGTATCGCCGCGAGGTTTTGCTGGGGAATTACGGCTGTGGGCTAAATAGTATGCCTTCGCATCCGACGTATGCACCGTTTTTCGACACCTTATTTGACGGACGTTATAGGAACACGAGTATAAACCCGAAGCCGCCAGGTTTTCGGTTCCGGGAGCTCCTAGGGAGTCATGCACTCGAAATGCCTAGGATGTTACCCAAGGGCGAAAGAGTGTATCCTCCATGGTTGCGTGTAGGATCCCACGTAGATCTTGGGATGACGGTGCACAGGAAGGCTACGACGCCCTCGTGTAGTATCCGCAGTAGTTTTTTAGAGTTTGTAACTTATTATAAGGACCATACTTTAATTTATACAGATGGATCCAAAAGCGATACAGGTGTCGGATGTGCTTACATCCATGGAGCCGAACCCTATACATTCGGTTTCCATGGCAGTACTTCCATTTATAGTGCAGAGCTCTATGCAATATACCGAGCCGTCATACATGTTCGCCGAAGAAAGTTAGGTAATTGTCTTATACTAAGTGATTCCCTAAGCGCACTTCAGAGCCTTCGTGAGTTGTACAACCAACACCCAATTGTGCAACGCATACAGGATGCACTCCACGTTTTACACGTCTCTGGCGTTAGCGTGGTGTGCGCATGGATTCCTGGCCACGCAGGCCTGCATGGGAACGAACTGGCGGATTCGGCAGCAAAGGTGGCAAGCGTAGAACCGAGTGTCAACATCCCTTTTGTCACCGCGGAAGACTTTAGGCTTGTTGTGCGTAGGGCGGCGCTGTCACGCTGGCGTGATGAGTGGTCTGCTCTGCGTAATAACAAGCTGAGAAGGGTAAAAGAGCTTCCGGATAACTGGGCGACCTACCGCTTATCGCGTCGGGAGGAGGTGAGTTTGGCTCGGTTGCGTATTGGGCACTGCTACTTCTCACACAGTCACCTGTTGAGGAGGGTCACTGCTTCTATTTGCGAGTCATGTGGTCAGGCTCTCTCGGTCCGTCATGTGCTGCTAGAGTGTATTCACCTAGCAGACCTGCGGGAGTCTCTGCAGCTGCCGGTCAGCTTGACGGAGATCCTAGCAGACAATAACTCTGCGGTGGAAAAAGTTTTGAAGTACATCGCCAGAGTTCAGTTAAGAATTTAATAGTTTATGCTTTTATCGTCTGTTATTTTATACGTTTTTATTTTCATAGTCTATTGCTGGTTTCGGCCGGCTTTTGTTATAAATATATTTTTGTTTTATTTATATATGTTATATCTATTGCGTTTTTGTATTTTAGCAATAAAGAGTGTTTTGTTTTTCTATTTCTTTTTAATGTTTATTTTTATAGATATGTTTTTACTTAGTGGGTAAGTTTTTTTTTAGTATCATTCACACAATGGTCTTTAATGGGCGCTGATGACCTAGCAGTTGAGCGCCCATAAACACAAATCATCATCATCATATGAGAAGGGACGTAAACTACTTGGAATTTTATGGAGAATTGCAGCATGCGAGCTGAGCTCGTCATAAGATTCAAATTTCAAAATGGCGCGTGACGAGCCCTGGTCGTCAAATGATGCGAATGGGTTAATAACATCATCTTCAATTATTAACTCTTTAAGAAATTCAATTGCATGTAAATTCCAATGATTTGAAACGTGTTCAAGTTTCATCATAACTACAAACCATATGTAAGGCGATTGCATACGGTTCGTGTTTGAGTAACTCGTGTCCAACTTTTATCCGTTGAATCTTGACACGAATCTAGATTCTGTAATACACACTCTATATCTGTATAAACAACGTGTGGAGCTTCTAGGTATTTCGAGCATGCATTTCATTCGATGATATCGTTTGTACTTGATTCAGGCATCGTGTTAATTTGAACCATCGTACAGCGTTTTTATGTCTATTTATACGTAATTTTGTGATGAAATGTGATTTGCAAACGTCTCATAATCGTTTTTGTCCGTTATGTGTAGATAGCTGCTTTCCTAGCAAACGTGATAGGTGTGATATAACCATATATTACATTTTCACTTTATGAAACACTTGGGAGCTTACCGTGTCTAGCCCTCAAAATCCAAATTGGATTTTAAACCCATTGGTTTTTAAGGGCGCTGATGACCTAGTAGTTGAACGCCCTTAAACACCATTACCGTGTCTAAGATGTTTCAATCACTGATATATTTTAAACTATTATCACCTAGTCTTCTTTAGTTATGTATCCGAATGTCTCGTCAGTTCCTATGATGTAGAGGGTTGGGAGTTCGTAGTAGAGTCCCATATTCACATGACAGTTCATACCGATGGAGATGTCTAGCACATACTTGCTATTTGGATTCATCGTTCTCGAGCTTTTCAGGAGTGGCATCGAAGATTAGTATCTACTATATTATCCAGAGCAGCATCGTCCACCTTGGGATGACCCCTTGTTGGGCTCCGTGGTGGGTGGGGAGCATTGGGGGATGAAAGTAACACCATACTTTTTTATGGCAACTCTCACTCCGAAACGCAAACGACAAGTTAACGAAGAAAAAGAGGCACCCGTAGCTTCAAGCGCTCGGTACCTAGTTATAAGTCGATTGGAAGAGACTCAGACGTTTTCAACCGTAAATCCTTTTGTCATTCAAATTGGACTTGACAAAATCGCTGGCCCGGTTAAGTCTTGCACCCGTTTGAGAACTGGTTCTTTACTAGTTGAAACCTTTACTTCTATACAGTTCGACAGAATCTTAAAGGCCAAACTACTTCACGGCTATCCTATCCGAGTCGAAAAACACCGTAACCTGAACTCAAGCAAAGGCGTTATTACCAGCTCCCTACTGGATGGCATTCCAGAAGAAGAAATCCAGAATTACCTAGCAGACCAGGGTGTTATCTCCGTTTACCGCGTGAAAACCATGCGCGACGGTATTCAGGTACCAACGCGTACGCTTTTTCTCACTTTTGACCGGCTAGATCTTCCATCAAAAATTAAGGCTGGGTATGAGGTCATTAACGTTCGGCCCTATATTCCAAGGCCTATGCGTTGCTTTAAGTGCCAAAGATACGGTCACACGAAGCTAACGTGTAAAACAACCACGCCTATATGTACGACGTGCGGCGACGAGGCCCATGAGGGTATTTGTCAAACTGCTCCCTGCTGCGTCAATTGTCGAGGTGCTCATCCAGCAAATTCCCGCGACTGCCCTCGTTTTCTGGACGAGAAGGCCATCCAGGAGCTGCGGGTGAAAGAGCGTATTTCTTTCACTGAGGCCCGCAAACGGCACCTTGCTCGGCAGCCTCCTGTCCTAAAATTTGGCACATTCAGTTCGGTGGTTTCTACCCCAGTACTTAAGCGGGACATCGGCATTTCCCCCCAGGGGCCTACTTTGGTAGGTACGGGTATTGGCGATCCCGGGGTCCCGAGCCAACAGTCTCCCTCGTGTGGGCTCCTCTTCGTGGCTGAGGGAGACGGTCAACAGGCCCACCCACGTGTAGGCCGTGCGTGGAGACCCGTGTCGGTGGAAAGGTTAGTCCTGGTGGTTGAGGGATGCGTATCTGAGCTCGTAACAGTTATTTTCTGAATTCGGGGAGGGTACGCATTACTAATACACTACTTTGGCTTCTGCTTCACCTAAACGGGAGGTTAGGGACTAACCCACCCCTAATCAATCGGCCAGGACTAGGTATTGTACCGACCTCCAGGGTGAGTGGGACGGCGAGCTCGCTATATCCCCTGTGTAGCCCTGTCATCCCAGTGGGATGACCCCTTGTTGGGCTCCGTGGTGGGTGGGGAGCACTGGGGGATGAAATTTTTCGCCAACCTTCATGTCAATCTTAAACCCAAAAAACAATACAAAAACTTGCAGCAATGGAAAAGAAGTAGCCGAGTCTTGTGGTCCTCGCTACTTGGTAATCAGTCGCACTGAAGAAGGCCAAAAGTTTACTACCGTTAACCCCTTTACCATCCAGAGGGGACTAGACAAAATTGCAGGTCCGGTCAAATGTTGTATACGATCGAGAAATGGCACGCTCCTGGTAGAGGCGCAATCTAACGCCCAGGCGGCATCGTTACTTAAGGCAAGCATGCTAGGGAGTTATCCAATATCCGTTACGGTGCATAAGACTCTGAACTCCTCGCGCGGGGTGGTAACCACCCGTGCGTTGGACGGTATGTCCAACGAGGAGATTCAGGAGAACCTAAAAGACCAGGGTGTAACTTGTGTGTACCGAGTACAGCGCAGAGAATGTGGGGACTTGTTGCCTACTCGTACCCTGTTCCTTACTTTTGATAGGGTAGATCTTCCTCAAAAGATTAAGGCAGGATACGAGAGTATTGAGGTTAGGCCGTATATACCGAACCCCCTGCGGTGTTACAAATGTCAGCGTTATGGTCACACTAGTCAACTGTGTAACGGATCTCCAGCATGCGTCAACTGTGGTTTGGCTTTACACGAGGGTGAGTGCTCCTCGCCCATTAAATGCATAAACTGTGCCGGGGAGCATCCATCTAGCTCCAAAGACTGCCCACGTTTTGTGGAAGAAAAGGCAATACAGGAGATCCGGGTTAAGGAGAAGGTTTCCTTCTCGGACGCCCGGAAGCTCCTGCGTACTCGCTTGCCCTCCATTCCTAGGTCCGGTACTTATAGCTCTGTTTTGGCTAAACCCGTTCCTAGGAAAGAAATTGCAACGCAAACCTGCGGTGCAGAGGAGCCTACAATCTCCGATAGAGTTCTTGTCCCGACACACGCATGGCAGTCCACAACTCCATCACCAGCGTCGGCAAATACATCGCCTAAACGGACGAAGGAAACTAAAACCTCAGCCCCGTCTCAAGCCAAACCGTCGACTTCTACAAGGAAATATGACAAGCCTGTAATATACGATCCGCCGCCTAAAGAATTTAAGACCAGTTACCAGAGCACAGATTTCCTGAAAGATTCGACCCGTACCCCCAGGAAAAAGAAAACCTCTAGAGGATCCCGAAGCTCTTCTTCTGAAGAGCTCTCTGGTGATGAATCGGATCGACGACTGTCATCTTCGTCGACCTCTGTGTCCAATAAGTTTGAAGCCCTGGAACCTAAGCTCTCTTTAGGGAAAGGGGCTTCCTCCGCCGAAGAGATGGACCTAGAGGATACCGACCCCAGAACGGCAACAAAAAAGCGCCAGGATAAACCGGCAGAAAAAGGTGTTAGCCCTACGCCTAAGAAAAAGGGTAAGCTGATTCGGCCACCGTTAAAGTCGTCTTAATGTAGACCAACTTTTACAACCTATCTCCATAGTTCCAATGGCTATCCTCCAATGGAACATGCGGGGTTTAAGAACACATCGACCAGAACTGGAACTTTTGCTCAGTAAGCATAACCCCCTGGTGGTATGCTTACAAGAGACTAAGCTACGACCGCAAGACAAGTTTAATATCCGACGCTACACACCACTGCGGTGTGATATTGACACAGAAGAGGGCATTCCTGCTCACGGGGGCACTATGATGCTCCTCAGGGATGACATATTTGTAGACCCGGTACAGCTGCAATCTGATATACAATCTGTAGCTGTAAGGATTAAGCTGCCAACCATCGAATTTTGCATTTACAATGTATATCTCCCGCCATCAGATGACCTCTCGTTAATTGACCTTGAAGATCTAGTTTCCCAACTTTCAACACCATTTCTAATAGTTGGAGACTTTAATGCCCATCACCCACTATGGGGTTCAACTCGGGCATGTTCGAGAGGCCACCTCATTGCAAAATTCTTGGAGTGCAATAACTTGGTTCTCCTGAATTCCGGAGAGCCAACGTTCCTCTCAGACGCTTATAACACCTATTCGCACATCGATTTGGCAGTATGTTCATCCCAGTTAGCAGTTTCATTGCAGTGGAATGTCATCTCTGATTTACATTCCAGCGACCACTTCCCATGTCTTCTTAGTCTCTTAGCACACGATGTGTCTACCTCACGTAACCCTAGATGGCGCTTTGATCGTGCCAACTGGAACCTTTACACCCAGTTGGCTGTCTTTGATTACAATGAGCACGATTCTGTGAATGATCTAGTCGATCATCTCACAGAGACAATTCTTTCCGCTGCAGAAGAGTCTATTCCACGTTCGGCCACCCAACCTGGTCGACTTCCTGTCCCGCGGTGGAACAACGACTGCCGGAATGCTATTCGTGCTCGTAGACGTGCTCTACGGGTATTTCAACGACACCCTACCCAAAGTAATCTAATTGAGTACAAGAAAGCGCGTGCACAGTCTAGGCAAATAATTAAGGATAGCAAAAAGATCTCATGGAGCAACTTTGTCTCATCTTTTAACAGATGGACACCATCATCTGTCGTATGGGATAGGTTAAGGCTCGTGGCCGGAAAATCAACCCACTTGCCAATCGCTGGTCTGAAAACACCTGCAGGAGTTGTTGATCCGTTTGTCGTGGCTAACACCTTCGGCTGAGCTTTCGCTCAGGTGTCTAGCTCAAGTAATTATGCTCCGGAGTTTATCTCAATTAAGACTCAGGTAGAATCTCAAGGTTTCGTGTTTAGTTCCAGAAACCTTGAAGATTATAACCGCCTCTTCACCTTGGCGGAGTTAGAACACGCTCTTTCATCATCGCGACTGACAGCACCAGGACCAGACGGAATCCACGTTCAAATGTTACAACATCTCTCACCTGAAGGTAAGGCATTCCTGCTCGAGGTCTATAACCGTGTTTGGGTTGATGCCACGTTTCCGCACAAGTGGCGAGAAGCCACCATTATACCTATCTTGAAAGCTGGCAAGGACCGTCACCTCCCTTCTAGCTACCGTCCTATTTCCCTCACCAGTTGCGTCTGCAAGGTGATGGAACGCATGATAAATGGGCGGTTGGTATGGTGGCTGGAAACGCACAACCTACTGAATAACATCCAGTGCGGTTTTCGACGACGCCGTTCAACAGTGGATCATCTTGTGTCCATGTCGACACAGATTATGAACGGCTTTCTTAAAAACTGTCAGACAGTCGGAATATTTTTTGACCTCGAAAAGGCTTATGATACGTGTTGGCGTGCAGGGTTGCTACGTACTCTGCACACCTGGAATATACGTGGACGCCTACCACTCTTCCTTCAGGAATTCTTGAAGGACCGCGTTTTCCGAGTAAGGGTTGGCTCGGTTCTCTCGAACCTTTTCGTTCAAGAGAACGGTGTACCACAGGGATCGGTGCTAAGTGTTACATTGTTTGCTATTGCGATTAATTCTATCTCGAAATGTGTACCTCCGGGGGTCTCGTCATGCCTATTCGTAGATGACTTTGCCGTCTACTGTACATCTCAGCGCACTTCGTTTATAGAGCGCCGTCTCCAGACCACCTTGGACAACCTTAAGGTTTGGAGTTTAAAGAACGGCTTCCGATTCTCTGCTGAGAAAACCATCTGTGTTAACTTCTGGCGTCAGCGGAGTCGATTACCTCCAAAGCTCCGGCTAGGCGCTGATCTACTACCTTTTGCAGATGAGACGAGGTTCCTTGGATTGATATTTGACAGAAAACTTAGTTGGTCGTCGCATATAGCACAACTGAAAGCACGATGTGACCGATCTTTAAATATCTTGCGGGTACTAAGTGGAAAATCGTGGGGAGCGGATCGTACAGTGTTATTGCGACTGTATCGCACAGTCATCCGTTCCAAATTAGATTATGGTAGTATCGTTTATGGCTCAGCACGACCATCAGTGCTGAAGAGATTAGACACAGTCCATAATTGTGGCATACGTATAGCAGTTGGGGCATTTCCAACGAGCCGAGTTATAAGCCTGTATGCTGAGTCCGCAGAACCTCCTCTGCAGTACAGGCGCAACATGCTATTAGCAAATTATGGCTGTGGACTTAATTGCATGCCCACACATCCAACGTTTACGCCGTTCTTTAACACCTTCATGGACGTGCGTTATAGGAACACTTCTATAAAACCAAAGCCACCTGGTTTTCGTTTCCGGGAGCTCCTTAGACGTCTTAATAGCGAACTGCCTAAGATGTATCCTAGGGGGGAGAGGACATACCCTCCTTGGTTGTGCAGAGCGCCCCACGTTGATCTGGGCATGACCACACACGATAAATCTACCATGTCTATGTCTAGTATCCGCACTTGCTTTTTAGAGTTTTTATCGCGATATCAGAACCATATTAAAATTTACACCGACGGGTCCAAGAATTCAGATGGTGTTGGTTGTGCTTACGTGAGTGGAACCGAACCCTATACATTCGGATTCCACACTAGCACTTCCATTTTTACCGCAGAGCTCTATGCAATATACCGGGCCATTTTACACGTACGTCGACGAAAGTTGGGGAACTGCTTAATCCTGAGTGATTCCCTCAGTGCACTTCAAAGCCTCCGGCAGCTGTACAACTACCACCCTATTGTGCAGCGGATACAGGATGCCCTCCACGTTTTACACGCTTCTGGCGTGAGCGTGGTGTGTGCATGGATTCCTGGTCACGTAGGCTTGCGGGGGAATGAAATGGCGGATTCGGCAGCCAAGACGGCTACCATGAAGCCCAGGGTTCGACTACCATGTGTGACATCGGAAGATTTTAGGGCGGTATTACGGAGAGCTGTTCTAACCTGCTGGCAGGAAGAGTGGTCCGCTCTCCGCAATAATAAACTGAGATGTATTAAGGAACTTCCGATTCCCTGGGTTAACTCCTGTCGGTCATCTCGTCGCGAGGAGGTGACTTTGGCTCGGTTGCGCATTGGGCATTGTTATTTTAGCCACAGCTTTTTATTGAATAAAACCCCGGTTCCCGTTTGCCCACTGTGCAGTGCGGACCTGACTGTCCGTCACTTGCTTTTAGATTGTTATAGCTTAGCACGTCTCTGCAGGTCTCTCCAGCTGCCGGCCAGCTTGGCGGAGATCCTCGCGGATGACGAAACGGCGGTGGGCAAAGTTTTAGCATTTGTTTCAGCTGTGGATTTTAGAATTTAATCTCAAGTATCTTTTTTCTTTCCCTTTTTAGTATATATGTGTGTGCAGTTTTAATAGATTTATATATAATATATTTTTTGAAATTTTTATATCTGGCTTTTGCCATGACTTGTTGACTTGTTTTTTAAAGGGCGCTGATGACCGCTGTAGTTGAGCGCCCGTATACACATCATCATCATCATCATCATCACACACATCGGCATTCAAACTTGCTCGACTTCCTCTCTTGCCGCTCCAGCCAAACCAGCTAGCTGCCCTTCCGGGTCTCGCAGTCCAAAGAAAATTACTGTGAGTACCGAACCTCGACAATTCAAGACCCAGCCCAAACGTTCGGACTTCTTGAAGGACCCTCCTACTTCTTCATGTCAGCCGCTCGTATCGAAGGCGTCATCTCCCTCACCACCTCGGAGATCACGGTCCCAGGAGAACCGGGGCCGTAGCCGAGCCTCACGCAGTTCCGCGATCCCAGCGGCCACCGATATCCTGTGTTCGGTTTCTGGTGACTCCGCCCCTCCTCCCTCCGCCGAGCCAATGGAGGAGGATCCCACGACTCCGAAAAGTCCCAGTCCCACGCGCACGACTAAAGGCAAACTAAAGCGTCAGCCTCTGACCAAGTGAAACACTTGAACCTCTATTTCTTTGGCTCCCAATGTCCATTATTCAGTGGAAGACACGTGGCATTCGCACCCACAAAACCGATTTACAAATGCTCACAGCCTCGCTGTCACCTATTATTTTGTGTCTGCAGGAGACAAAACTTCACAGCCAGGATACCTTTACCTTTCCTGGCTACTCATCGGTGCGCTTCGATCTCCCACCGACTCCTGGTTCTCCTGCCCATGGGGGTGTTATGATGCTCGTTGGTGATAACATTTATTATCAAGCTCTTCGGCTCACAACCCACCTGCAAGCTGTTGCTGCCATCGTCCGCTTTCCTGGTTTTTCGTTTACACTTTGTTCTGTTTATTTTCCACCTTCTCTCCCTCTTGCTGATCTCGCGGCTTTAGTAGCGCAGCTCCCGACGCCTTATCTTCTGTTGGGAGACTTCAATGCCCACCACTTCCTATGGGGATCTCCACGGGCTTGCGCAAGGGGGAACGACCTCGTTGATTTTTTTTCTCAGTACAATCTTTCCGTTCTAAACACCAGCCAACCAACCTTACTTTCCGATTCCAGCGGCAGTTTCACCTCGACCTAGCAGTTTGCTCCCAACAGACAGGTGATTAAGGATAGCAAAAAGACCTCATGGACCAACTTCGTGTCATCGTTCAATCAACATACACCTTCCTCAGTCGTATGGGATAGGCTAAGGCGCGTGGCCGGAAAGTCCACATACATGCCAATCGCCGGTCTTAAAAGCGCTACAGGTGCTGTTGTTGATCAGCACGATGTGGCTAATACTTTCGGCAGTGCGTTCGCTCAAGTGTCTAGCTCAAATAATTACTCGCCTGAGTTTCTCCAAATTAAGACTCTGGAGGAATCCAAAGGTTTCTCCTTCTGCTCTAGAAACCTTGAAGACTACAATCGCCTCTTCACCATGGTAGAGTTAGATCACGCGCTTTCATCTTCGCGGGCATCTGCACCGGGACCAGACGGCATCCATGTGCCATTGTTGCAACAACTTTCTCCCGAAGGGAAGGCATTCCTACTGGAGATGTATAATCGTGTGTGGGTTGACGGCACTTTTCCTGAGAAGTGGCGGGAGGCCACCATCATACCCATTTTGAAAGCCGGGAAGGACCGCCATCTGCCTTCCAGCTACCGTCCTATTTCCCCCACCAGTTGCGTATGCAAGGTGATGGAACGCATGATCAATGGGCGGTTGGTGTGGTGGCTGGAAACTCACAACCTCCTGACAAACATCCAGTGTGGATTCCGACGTCGCCGCTCCACAGTAGACCATCTGGTGTCGATGTCGACACAAATCATGAACGGCTTTATGAGGAACTGTCAGACCGTCGGCATATTTTTCGATCTGGAGAAGGCCTATGATACGTGTTGGCGTGCAGGTATCCTACGCACCTTGCACGGCTGGAACGTACGTGGGCGCCTACCTGTTTTCCTTCGGGAGTTCATGAGCGACCGCGTTTTTCGGGTAAGGGTCGGCTCAGTTTTTTCGAATCTTTTCGTACAAGAGAACGGTGTTCCTCAAGGATCGGTGCTGAGCGTTACACTGTTCGCTATTGCCATCAACTCTATTTCCCAATGTGTTCCTCGAGGGGTTTCATCGTGCTTGTTCGTAGACGACTTCGCCGTGTACTGCACTTCACGACGCACTGCATTCGTGGAGCGCTGTCTGCAGCAATGTTTAGACAATCTCCGCGATTGGAGTGCTAAAAACGGCTTCCGATTCTCCACAGAAAAAACTGTCTGCGTCGCCCCCAGGGGCCTACTACGGTAGGTACGGGCATTGGCGATCCCGGGGTCCCGAGCCAATCATCCCCATCGTCACCCTCTCACCCCATTTTGGTTGTGCCACGTTGGTCACCCTTAGTTTTAAGCTTCTTCCTCTTCTAGGTTTATTGCTCTATTTTAGCTTTAGCTGTTTAGGTTTATAAACTCCTGCCTCACCACCAGGGATCTTTCTTCTGTCTCCGTGGTTCCTGTCCCACGGTTCCAGCGCGTCTTCCGACTTGCGTGCTCTCCGGAGGTCTCAGGCGTGAAGGTTGTAGTGGACTCCCTACTGACCCTGTGTGTGACCTTAGGTGCGGAGCCCGTCCACACCGTCATGTACACTCACGTAGTCTCAATGAGGCCCGGCTGGTTTTAATGGTCCGAAGGCCGTGAGTCATTGGGCCAGTATTACCAGCCGGACGTGTTACCGCTGACGGGAGCCCCGGTGTAATCAACCACAAGCCCCCTGAATCCGTGCATGCGTCTGTTGACTGCTGCGCGGCCTAAAGTGGGGGGCCACAGGCGGTTATTCCTGTGGTAGGGGCCTAAAGCCGGGGTGTCACGTGGTGAACGGTTCTCACATTTGGGCAACAGTAGTTGGACGGTAGCTCTTCTGAAGTACAATCGAGATCGGTCGTGGGAGGGGTCTCCCGTGACGGCGCAGACCGTGAAGGTTTGGTGTCTTTTTCTTTCACCCCCGGATGGCAGGCTGACGCCGACAGTTCCGGAAGGGGGTCCTTTAACCATGGCTCCTCCGCGCAAACCTTCCCCATTTGATTCGTTTTTGGTCGTGACCCTGACTTGTGAAAACAAGACAATGCGAGACATTAGTCCTTTCTATATCCAACGCGAGCTTGATCGGATATGTGGCGTTCTAAAATCTGCAACTCGGTTAAGAGACGGTACCCTTTTGGTAGAAACAAAGAACCAGGATCAGTCCAGTAAGCTCCTGAAGGCTTGCTTGTTGGGTTCCTACCCCATACGGGTAGCCCCACATAAGACTTTGAATAGCTGTAGAGGGGTCGTGACAACCTCCAGTTTGGACGGCCTCTCTAACGAGGATATAGCATCTAATTTGACTGACCAGAATGTGTGCGAGGCGTACCGTCTCCTTGGTAAACGTGATGGACAGTCTGTTCCGTTGCGGACAGTCTTCCTCACTTTCAAAGGAACCACATTACCGGACGCTATCTATTGTGGGTACGAACGCGCTGCAGTGCGACCGTATGTCCCAAACCCTATGCGCTGTTTTCGGTGTCAACGGTTTGGGCATACTCAGGCCCGTTGTACTTTTGATGCTGTATGTGACCGTTGCAGTTTACCTCCCCATGGCGATGCTACATGTACTCGTGACCCGGTCTGCATCAATTGCGGTGGTACACATCCCTCCAGCTCCCGGCAGTGTCCGCAGTTTCTTGATGAGAAGGCCATTCAGGAACTGCGCGTCAAAGAACGTCTGTCCTTTCTAGAGGCAAAAAGACGGTTTGAGCAACTGAAACCCGCTGCCAGCTTAGGTTACGCATCCGCAGTTCGTCGCTCTCCTGCGCAGTCTGTTGCCACACGGACCGTCAATGTTTCGGATGCGTCAACCCAATGCGACTTGCTGGCGACTGCCAATCCTTTTAAGGCGTTGACACCAACAGCCTCATCTAGCTCCTCTACTACCCCAGCTGCACTTTCACGGTCCGTGTCGGTCAGCACTACTCCCGGTACTTCTACGGTGCGCCGCTCCCGTAGTCGCATTCGAGGAACCGGCAGGGCTTCTGTTCAGTCGGCTTCCCGATCCCCTTCTCGAAGGGACTCTTCTGACTCCCGCACATCTGAGGAGTCGCCCATGGAGCGACCGTTTGTCGGTCCCAAGTGCGCCAAAGTGCGAAAAAAGGAGAAACGACGTCCGACCACCTGAACCCGCATTCCTCGCGCTCTTGCTATCTTGAATTTTCTCCCTAAAACCGCCGCTACCCCTTAGTCCTTTTCCATGGCTCTTTTAACGTGGAACATTCGTGGTGTGCGCTCACATAGGGCAGAGCTCCAGCTCTTGTTGCGGTCCTACAACCCCATAGCGGTTTGTTTACAAGAGACCAAACTTCGCCCTCAGGATGCTTTTGATTTGCGTCATTATATTCCGGTACGCTTTGACCTTGTGCCGGAAGTGGGCTCTCCTGCTCATGGTGGTGTCATGATCCTTACACGTGCTGATGTTTTTGGTCAACCTCTACCTCTTAACACTACTTTGCAAGCTGTTGCTCTTCGGCTCAGTCTTCCAGGTTTATCGTTTACCTTATGCACAGTTTACCTCCCCCCTTCAGACTCCGTCCTTCCTGCGGATCTCTCTAAACTAGCTTCGCAGCTCCCCACACCCTTTCTTCTTTTGGGGGATTTTAATGCCCATCATCCGTGTTGGGGCTCTCCTAGGGCGTGTGCAAGGGGGACCCTACTTGCTGACTTCTTTGACCAGTTTCCTCTGCTTGTTTTAAACACTGGTGAACCCACCTTTTTTCCGATTCCACCGGTACTCCCTCCCACCTCGATCTTTCTCTCTGCTCCACACAGCTTGCTCATTGTTTCCAATGGCATGTAGTATCTGACACTCATTCCAGTGATCACTGCCCATGTGTGCTAACGTTGCTCTCCCACAACGTTCCCTGCTCGCGTGCAGCCTCATGGCAACTCTCCAAGGCTAACTGGGTGCTCTTTTCCGAAGCTGCCACATTCAAGGATTCCGAATTTACTACTATCGACCTTCTGGTCAACCATTTCACTTCAGTTGTCTCCGCTGCCGAGCAATCTATTCCGAAATCCTCCACGGAGCCTCGGCGTTTGCCTGTCCCGTGGTGGACTCTTGAGTGCCGCGATGCCCTTCGCGCACGCCGGAAAGCTCTTAGGGTATTTAAACAACACCCCACCGTCGAGAACTTGGTAGCTTATAAATAGCTGCGCGCACGAGCCCGACGTGTTTTTAGGGCTAGCAAAAGAGCGTCCTGGACTTCCTTTGTTGCCTCTTTTTCGCACGCCACCCCTTCTTCTGTGGTTTGGGAGAAACTCCGACGTGTTGCCGGTAAACGGCCACCCTTGTCCATTCCTGGACTTCAGGATGGACCTCTCACTGTTGTAGATGCGGTTGATGTTGCTAACTGCCTGGGTAGCACTTTTGCTGCCGCCTCCAGCTCTGCTAACTACGTTTCGACGTCTCGGGTCCTCAAATCTCAGATTGAGGCCCAGGAATTATCTTTCCGCTCAGCTAACCTTGAGTGCTACAACGCCGAATTTAGCTTACGGGAGCTGGACTCGGCGTTATGCTCCTCTCGCTCTTCCGCTCCTGGGCCTGATGGTGTTCACGTGGCTATGCTTCAACACCTCTCCCTTGCTAGTAAAGACTATCTACTGCGTATGTACAACCGCATCTGGCGTGACGGAGTTTTCCCTACAGCTTGGCACGAGGCAACTATCATTCCGGTCCCAAAACCGGGTAAGGACTGCCGTTTGCCCTCCAGTTACCGCCCCATTTCCCTCACTAGTACAGTGTGTAAGGTGATGGAGCGCATGATTACTGGGCGCTTACGATGGTGGCTTGAGTCGGAGAACCTTCTGTGCAACATCCAATGCGGATTTCGCCGTTACCGTTCCAGCACTGATCACCTGATTTCTCTCTCGACTCATATCATGAACGCCTACCTGCGCCGCTGCCAAACTGTGGCCGTCTTTTTTGACCTTACGAAAGCCTATGACACCTGTTGGCGGACTGGCATACTACGCACCATACATCAGTGGGGTCTTCGTGGTCGACTTCCCATTTTCCTCCGGGAATTCATGAAGGAGCGGTCCTTTCGTGTTCGGGTGGGGTGTAATTTATCCCGCGTTTTCCATCAGGAAAACGGGGTACCCCAGGGATCGGTCCTCAGCGTTCTCCTCTTTGCCATCGCCATCAATCCTATCACTGAGTGTATTCCCGCTGGAATATCCTCTTCTTTATTTGTGGATGACTTCGCCGTATATTGTAGCTCTCGGCGGACGAGTATCTTGGAGCGTCGGCTCCAGGTCTGTTTAGATCGCCTTTACACTTGGAGCCTCCACAACGGCTTCCATTTTTCCACCGAGAAGACCGTGTGCGTGAACTTTTGGCGCCGTAAGGCGTTTGATTCACCCTCACTCCACCTCGGTCCCCATACGCTTCCTTTTGCAGAGGAAGCTAAATTTTTAGGATTGGTGTTCGATAGGAAGCTTAGCTGGGATTCTCATATCGCTTCCCTGAAAGGTCGCTGTGCCCGGTCCCTCAATATCTTACGTGTCTTATCAGGTACATCCTGGGGAGCTGATCGGACCGTGCTCTTACAGCTCTATCGGTCCCTGGTGCGATCAAAGCTTGACTATGGGAGTGTGGTATATTCGTCGGCACGGCCTTCCATTTTGAGTCGTTTGGATCCTGTGCACAATCAGGGGATACGTCTAGCTACTGGTGCTTTTCCAACCAGCCCCATCCCCAGTCTGTACGCTGAAGCAGCTGAACCCCTCCTCTGCTATAGGCGAGATATTCTTTTATGCACCTACGCATGCCGCCTATCCTCTCTACCCACGCACCCAACGTAGAAGCCTTTCTTTGACTCGTCTCTTGATCGCCAGTACGCTGTCAGCCCCCTTGCATTACTTCCGCCCGGTGTTCGGTTTCGCCTGCTTGTTCGGGCCCTGGACGCCACACTGCCGCCAGTATTACCTCGGAGGGAATCTATTTTTCCTCCTTGGTCGCGGTATGACTCCTTATTCCACCTTGGGTTGACGTCCATGCCCAGGTCTGCGTTTCCGACCACTGGCATCCAATCCGCATTTTTAGAACTTCAGCAGCATTTTAAGAACTACAGTTTTATTTTTACGGACGGCTCTAAAACCGACCGAGGTGTTGGTTGTGCCTTCGTAGCTGCTGCGGAGAGTTTTACGTTTCGTCTTCCCGGACAGTGTTCGATTTTTACCGCTGAACTTTTTAGTATCTATCAAGCCCTACTTTTTATCAGCCAGCTGCTCTCTAACCACTTTGCCATCTGTAGCGATTCTCTGAGTGCTCTACAGAGCATTCGTTCGCTGTACCCCAGCCATCCCCTAGTACAGCGAATACAGGATCGGCTGCATTCGCTCGCTAATTCAGGGTTCCACGTGTCGTTCGTTTGGGTTCCCGGACACGTAGGCATTCCGGGCAACGAGGCTGCTGATGCCGCCGCGAAGTCTGCTATTTTATCCCCCACTGTTTTTAGCAATTCTGTTCCTTTCGAAGATCTTAGTGCTTCCCTTCGCCGAGCCATCAACACTCGCTGGCATGATTGGTCCGCGCTCGTTGGGAACAAACTCCGGGAGGTTAAACCTCTTCCGCTTCCCTGGGCCACATCTTCACGTTCTTCTCGCGGGGAAGAAGTTATTTTAGCTAGACTTCGCATCGGGCACCGCCGTTTTAGCCATCAACACTTGTTACGCCAGGACCCAGTACCTGATTGTGCTCACTGCGGTGAGCCTTTGACGGTAGAGAACTTTTTAGTGGAGTGCCGATTTTACTCAACGTTGCGCTCCTCCTTGTGTTTGGCATCCAACCTCAGCGCAATGTTGAGGGATGATATTGTTGCTGTGGAGGGCCTCTTCGACTTTTTACAGCGCAGCGGAATGCTTCGTTCCATATGATTTCAACATCCCTCGCCGTGCCTCATTTTAGATACATCTCGGCACTCCTATTTTAGCTATTTTAACAGTTTGGGCATCTTTTATGTTTATTGTGTTTTTGGACCTTTTAGTGGGTTTTAGTGGATTTTATTGTTTTTAGCGTTTACATTTCAGTTGGGCTTTACCTAGTCTGAGCTCGGGCGCTAATGACAGCTGTTGTGCGCCCCTAAGCCCCACTACTACTACTACTGTCTGCGTCAACTTCTGGCGCAATAGGAGTCGTTTACCACCTTCACTCCGACTCGGTCCACACTTCTTACCATTTGCAGGTGAAACGAGGTTCCTGGGACTGATCTTTGATCGGAAGCTTAGCTGGACATCTCATATAGCAGTGCTGAAAGCACGATGTGAGCGTTCTCTTAACATACTGCGGGTACTTAGTGGACGATCGTGGGGAGCGGATCGCTCAGTGCTGCTTCGGTTGTATCGCACACTGATCCGATCCAAAATGGACTATGGGTGCATCGTTTATGCTTCAGCTCGTCCATCTGCGCTGAAGAAACTAGACACGGTTCATAACTCTGGGCTTCGCATCGCTATTGGAGCATTTCCAACTAGCCCAGTGGTGAGCCTCTACGCCGAAGCAGCAGAACCTCCTCTGCAATATCGCCGCGAGGTTTTGCTGGGGAATTACGGCTGTGGGCTAAATAGTATGCCTTCGCATCCGACGTATGCACCGTTTTTCGACACCTTATTTGACGGACGTTATAGGAGGACGAGTATAAACCCGAAGCCGCCAGGTTTTCGGTTCCGGGAGCTCCTAGGGAGTCATGCACTCGAAATGCCTAGGATGTTACCCAAGGGCGAAAGAGTGTATCCTCCATGGTTGCGTGTAGGATCCCACGTAGATCTTGGGATGACGGTGCACAGGAAGGCTACGACGCCCTCGTGTAGTATCCGCAGTAGTTTTTTAGAGTTTGTAACTTATTATAAGGACCATACTTTAATTTATACAGATGGATCCAAAAGCGGTACAGGTGTCGGATGTGCTTACATCCATGGCGCCGAACCCTATACATTCGGTTTCCATGGCAGTACTTCCATTTATAGTGCAGAGCTCTATGCAATATACCGAGCCGTCATACATGTTCGCCGAAGAAAGTAAGGTAATTGTCTTATCCTAAGTGATTCCCTAAGCGCACTTCAGAGCCTTCGTGAGTTGTACAACCAACACCCAATTGTGCAACGCATACAGGATGCACTCCACGTTTTACACGTCTCTGGCGTTAGCGTGGTGTGCGCATGGATTCCTGGCCACGCAGGCCTGCATGGGAACGAACTGGCGGATTCGGCAGCAAAGGTGGCAAGCGTAGAACCGAGTGTCAACATCCCTTTTGTCACCGCCGAAGACTTTAGGCTTGTTGTGCGTAGAGCGGCACTGTCACGCTGGCGTGATGAGTGGTCTGCTCTGCGTAATAACAAGCTGAGAAGGGTAAAAGAGCTTCCGGATAACTGGGCGACCTCCTATCGCTTATCGCGTCGGGAGGAGGTGAGTTTGGCTCGGTTGCGTATTGGGCACTGCTACTTCTCACACAGTCACCTGTTGAGGAGGGTCACTGCTTCTATTTGCGAGTCATGTGGTCAGGCTCTCTCGGTCCGTCATGTGCTGCTAGAGTGTATTCACCTAGCAGACCTGCGGGATACTCTGCAGCTGCCGGTCAGCTTGACGGAGATCCTAGCAGACAATAACTCTGCGGTGGAAAAAGTCCTGAAGTACATCGCCAGAGTTCAGTTAAGAATTTAACAGTTTATGCTTTTATCATCTGTTATTTTATACGTTTTTATTTTCATAGCCTATTGCTGGTTTCGGCCGGTTTTGTTATAAATATATTTTTGTTTTTATTTATACATGTTATATCTATTGCGTTTTTGTATTTTAGCAATAAAGTGTTTGTTTTTGTATTTCTTTTAAATGTTTATTTTTATAGATATATTTTTACTTAGTCTGTAAGTTTTTTAGTATCATTCGCACAATTGTCTTTAATGGGCGCTGATGACCTAGCAGTTGAGCGCCCATAAACACCAATCAATCAACCAACAGCTTACACATCGCCTACAGTGGAACGTCATCTCTGACAGCTTTGGCAGCAATCATTTTCCGTGTGTTATACGCCCACTTTCACACAATGTTCCATCGTCACGTGTACCCCACTGGCAATTCAACAGAGCGCAGTGGCTCCTTTACTCAAACTTGGCGGTCTTCGAAGACCGCCTCTTTAACAACGTCGACGACATGGTGGATCACCTTACCTCCGTCATTACTTCTGCTGCCGAACAAGCAATACCCAGGTCGTCATCCCATCCGAAACGCCTGCCAGTCCCTTGGTGGACCGACGACTGCCGGGCGGCGATCCAAGCACGGAGGAAGGCACTTCGAGTATTTCGGCGCCACCCTACTCTTGACAATCTGGTCAGATATAAACGACTTCGTGCTCGTCACATCATTATGGACAGTAAACGGGCCTCTTGGAAGCGCTTTGTGGAGTCATTTAGTCCCTTCACACCATCTTCTATTGTATGGGATCGGCTTCGCCGCGTCGCCGGCAAAGCCTCCAGCCTCCCGATTCCCGGCCTCAGGCTGAATAACGACATTGTCATTATTCCCGGAGCCGTTGCTGACGCCTTGGGAACTGCCTTCGCTGACGTTTCGAGTTCCTCCCACTATCATGCAGCATTCTTAGCTACGAAAGACCGGGTGGAATCCCATGAGCTCTCATTTTCCTCATCTAACACGGAATTTTACAACACGGATTTCTCCGAGGCCGAGCTAGAAAGGGCCCTGGCTTCTTCTAGGCCCTCTGCTCCTGGCCCAGATGGTATACACCTTCTGATGCTCCAATACCTTACCTCCCCTTCTAAGCGTGTACAACCGTATCTGGCGTACTGCCACATTTCCATCCGCCTGGCGCGAGGCCACCATAGTCCCCATTTTAATGCCTGGTAAGGACCCCCATCTACCTTCCAGTTATCGCCCGATCTCCCTCACCAGCGTCATCTGCAGGGTGATGGAGCGCATGATACACGGGCGATTGACATGGTGGCTGGAATCCCAACATTTGCTGTCCAATGTCCAATGCGGCTCTCGACGCTTCCGTTCTACGACTGATCACCTTGTCTCCCTATCAACCCCCCCAGGGGCCTACTACGGTAGGTACGGGCATTGGCGATCCCGGGGTCCCGAGCCAATCATCCCCATCGTCACCCTCTCACCCCATTTTGGTTGTGCCACGTTGGTCACCCTTAGTTTTAAGCTTCTTCCTCTTCTAGGTATATTGCTCTATTTTAGCTTTAGCTGTTTAGGTTTATAAACTCCTGCCTCACCACCAGGGATCTTTCTTCTGTCTCCGTGGTTCCTGTCCCACGGTTCCAGCGCGGCTTCCGACTTGCGTGCTCTCCGGAGGTCTCAGGCGTGAAGGTTGTAGTGGACTCCCTACTGACCCTGTGTGTGACCTTAGGTGCGGAGCCCGTCCACACCGTCATGTACACTCACGTAGTCTCAATGAGGCCCGGCTGGTTTTAATGGTCCGAAGGCCGTGAGTCATTGGGCCAGTATTACCAGCCGGACGTGTTACCGATGACGGGAGCCCCGGTGTAATCAACCACAAGCCCCCTGAATCCGTGCATGCGTCTGTTGACTGCTGCACGGCCTAAAGTGGGGGGCCACAGGCGGTTATTCCTGTGGCAGGGGCCTAAAGCCGGGGTGTCACGTGGTGAACGGTTCTCACATTTGGGCAACAGTAGTTGGACGGTAGCTCTTCTGAAGTACAATCGAGATCGGTCGTGGGAGGGGTCTCCCATGACGGCGCAGACCGTGAAGGTTTGGTGTCTTTTTCTTTCACCCCCGGATGGCAGGCTGACGCCGACAGTTCCGGAAGGGGGTCCTTTAACCATGGCTCCTCCGCGCAAACCTTCCCCATTTGATTCGTTTTTGGTCGTGACCCTGACTTGTGAAAACAAGACAATGCGAGACATTAGTCCTTTCTATATCCAACGCGAGCTTGATCGGATATGTGGCGTTCTAAAATCTGCAACTCGGTTAAGAGACGGTACCCTTTTCGTAGAAACAAAGAACCAGGATCAGTCCAGTAAGCTCCTGAAGGCTTGCTTGTTGGGTTCCTACCCCATTCGGGTAGACCCTTTTGGTAGAAACAAAGAACCAGGATCAGTCCAGTAAGCTCCTGAAGGCTTGCTTGTTGGGTTCCTACCCCATTCGGGTAGCCCCACATAAGACTGAATAGCTGTAGAGGGGTCGTGACAACCTCCAGTTTGGACGGCCTCTCTAACGAGGAAATAGCATCTAATTTGACTGACCAGAATGTGTGCGAGGCGTACCGTCTCCTTGGTAAACGTGATGGACAGTCTGTTCCGTTGCGGACAGTCTTCCTCACTTTCAAAGGAACCACATTACCGGACGCTATCTATTGTGGGTACGAACGTGCTGCAGTGCGACCGTATGTCCCAAACCCCATGCGCTGTTTTCGGTGTCAGCGGTTTGGGCATACTCAGGCCCGCTGTACCTTTGACGCTGTATGCGACCGTTGCGGTTTACCTCCCCATGGCGATGCTACATGTACTCGTGACCCGGTCTGCGTCAATTGCGGTGGTACGCATCCCTCCAGCTCCCGGCAGTGTCCGCAGTTTCTTGATGAGAAGGCCATTCAGGAACTGCGCGTCAAAGAACGTCTGTCCTTTCTAGAGGCAAAAAGGTGGTTTGAGCAACTGAAACCCGCTGCCAGCCTAGGTTACGCATCCGCAGTTCGTCGCTCTCCTGCGCAGTCTGTTGCCACACGGACCCTCAATGTTTCGGATGCGTCAACCCAATGCGACTTGCTGGAGACTGTCAATCCTTTTAAGGCGTTGGCACCAACAGCCTCATCTAGCTCCTCTACTGCCCCAGCTGCAGTTTCACGGTCCGTGTCGGTAAGCACTACTCCCGGTACTTCTACGGGTTGCCGCGCCCGTAGTCGCATTCGAGGAACCGGCAGGGCTTCTGTGCAGTCGGCTTCCCGATCCCCTTCTCGAAGGGACTCTTCTGACTCCCGCACATCTGAGGAGTCGCCCATGGAGCGACCGTTTGTCGGGCCCAAGTGCGCCAAAGTGCGAAAAAAGGAGAAACGACGTCCGACCACCTGAACCCGCATTCCTCGCGCTTTTGCTATCTTGAATTTTCTCCCTAAAACAGCCGCTCCCCCTTAGTCCTTTTCCATGGCTCTTTTAACGTGGAACATTCGTGGTGTGCGCTCACATAGGGCAGAGCTCCAGCTCTTGTTGCGGTCCTACAACCCCATAGCGGTTTGTTTACAAGAGACCAAACTTCGCCCTCAGGATGCTTTTGATTTGCGTCATTATATTCCGGTACGCTTCGACCTTGTGCCGGAAGTGGGCTCTCCTGCTCATGGTGGTGTCATGATCCTTACACGTGCTGATGTTTTTGGTCAACCTCTACCACTTAACACTACTTTGCAAGCTGTTGCTCTTCGGCTCAGTCTTCCAGGTTTATCGTTTACCTTATGCACAGTTTACCCCCCCCCCCCTTCAGACTCCGTCCTTCCTGCGGACCTCTCTAAACTAGCTTCGCAGCTCCCCACACCCTTTCTTCTTTTGGGGGATTTTAATGCCCATCATCCGTGTTGGGGCTCTCCTAGGGCGTGTGCAAGGGGGACCCTACTTGCTGACTTCTTTGACGAGTTTCCTCTGCTTGTTTTAAACACTGGTGAACCCACCTTTTTTTCCGATTCCACCGGTACTCCCTCCCACCTCGATCTTTCTCTCTGCTCCACACAGCTTGCTCATTGTTTCCAATGGCATGTAGTATCTGACACTCATTCCAGTGATCACTGCCCATGTGTGCTAACGTTGCTCTCCCACAACGTTCCCCGCTCGCGTTCAGCCTCATGGCAACTCTCCAAGGCTAACTGGGTGCTCTTTTCCGAAGCTGCCACATTCAAGGATTCCGAATTTACTACTATCGACCTTCTGGTCGACCATTTCACCTCAGTTGTTGTCTCCGCTGCCGAGCAATCTATTCCGAAATCCTCCACGGAGCCTCGGCGTTTGCCTGTCCCGTGGTGGACTCTTGAGTGCCGCGATGCCCTTCGCGCACGCCGGAAAGCTCTTAGGGTATTTAAACAACACCCCACCGTCGAGAACTTGGTAGCTTATAAACAGCTGCGTGCACGAGCCCGACGTGTTTTTAGGGCTAGCAAAAGAGCGTCCTGGACCTCCTTTGTTGCCTCTTTCTCGCACGCCACCCCTTCTTCTGTGGTTTGGGAGAAACTTCGTCGTGTTGCCGGTAAACGGCCACCCTTGTCCATTCCTGGACTTCAGGATGGACCTCTCACTGTTGTAGATGCGGTTGATGTTGCTAACTGCCTGGGTAGCACTTTTGCTGCCGCCTCCAGCTCTGCTAACTACGTTTCGACGTTTCGGGTCCTCAAATCTCAGATTGAGGCCCAGGAATTATCTTTCCGCTCAGCTAACCTTGAGTGCTACAACGCCGAATTTAGCTTACGGGAGCTGGACTCGGCGTTATGCTCCTCTCGCTCTACCGCTCCTGGGCCTGATGGTGTTCACGTGGCAATGCTTCAACACCTCTCCCTTGCTAGTAAAGACTATCTACTGCGTATGTACAACCGCATCTGGCGTGACGGAGTTTTCCCTACAGCTTGGCACGAGGCAACTATCATTCCGGTCCCAAAACCGGGTAAGGACTGCCGTTTGCCCTCCAGTTACCGCCCCATTTCCCTCACTAGTACAGTGTGTAAGGTGATGGAGCGCATGATTACTGGGCGCTTACGTTGGTGGCTTGAGTCGGAGAACCTTCTGTGCATCATCCAATGCGGATTTCGCCGTTACCGTTCCAGCACTGATCACCTGATTTCTCTCTCGACTCATATCATGAACGCCTACCTGCGCCGCTGCCAAACTGTGGCCGTCTTTTTTGACCTTACCAAAGCCTATGACACCTGTTGGCGGACTGGCATACTACGCACCATACATCAGTGGGGTCTTCGTGGTCGACTTCCCATTTTCCTCCGGGAATTCATGAAGGAGCGGTCCTTTCGTGTTCGGGTGGGGTGTAATTTATCCCGCGTTTTCCATCAGGAAAACGGGGTACCCCAGGGATCGGTCCTCAGCGTTCTCCTCTTTGCCATCGCCATCAATCCTATCACTGAGTGTATTCCCGCTGGAATATCCTCTTCTTTATTTGTGGATGACTTCGCCGTATATTGTAGCTCTCGGCGGACGAGTATCTTGGAGCGTCGGCTCCAGGTCTGTTTAGATCGCCTTTACACTTGGAGCCTCCACAACGGCTTCCATTTTTCCACCGAGAAGACCGTGTGCGTGAACTTTTGGCGCCGTAAGGCGTTTGATTCACCCTCACTCCACCTCGGTCCCCATACGCTTCCTTTTGCAGAGGAAGCTAAATTTTTAGGATTGGTGTTCGATAGGAAGCTTAGCTGGGATTCTATATCGCTTCCCTGAAAGGTCGCTGTGCCCGGTCCCTCAATATCTTACGTGTCCTAACAGGTACATCCTGGGGAGCTGATCGGACCGTGCTCTTACAGCTTTATCGGTCCCTGGTGCGATCAAAGCTTGACTATGGGAGTGTGGTATATTCGTCGGCACGGCCTTCCATTTTGAGTCGTTTGGATCCTGTGCACAATCGGGGGATACGTCTAGCTACTGGTGCTTTTCCAACCAGCCCCATCCCCAGTCTGTACGCTGAAGCAGCTGAACCCCCCCTGTGCTATAGGCGAGATATTCTTTTATGCACCTACGCATGCCGTCTATCCTCTCTACCCACGCACCCAACGTACAAGCCCTTCTTTGACTCGTCTCTTGATCGCCAGTACGCTGTCAGCCCCCTTGCATTACTTCCGCCCGGTGTTCGGTTTCGCCTGCTTGTTCGGGCCCTGGACGCCACACTGCCGCCAGTATTACCTCGGAGGGAATCTATTTTTCTTCCTTGGTCGCGGTATGACTCCTTATTCCACCTTGGGTTGACGTCCATGCCCAGGTCTGCGTTTCCGACCACTGGCATCCAATCCGCATTTTTAGAACTTCAGCAGCATTTTAAGAACTACAGTTTTATTTTTACGGACGGCTCTAAAACCGACCGAGGTGTTGGTTGTGCCTTCGTAGCTGCTGCGGAGAGTTTTACGTTTCGTCTTCCCGGACAGTGCTCGATTTTTACCGCTGAACTTTTAGGCATTCCGGGCAACGAGGCTGCTGATGCCGCCGCGAAGTCTGCTATTTTATCCCCCACTGTTTTTAGCAATTCTGTTCCTTTCGAAGATCTTAGTGCTTCCCTTCGCCGAGCCATCAACACTCGCTGGCATGATTGGTCCGCGCTCGTTGGGAACAAACTCCGGGAGGTTAAACCTCTTCCGCTTCCCTGGGCCACATCTTCACGTTCTTCTCGCGGGGAAGTTATTTTAGCTAGACTTCGCATCGGGCACCGCCGTTTTAGCCATCAACACTTGTTACGCCAGGACTCAGCACCTGATTGTGCTCACTGCGGTGAGCCTTTGACGGTAGAGAACTTTTTAGTGGAGTGCCGATTTTACTCAACGTTGCGCTCCTCCTTGTGTTTGGCATCCAACCTCAGCGCAATGTTGAGGGATGATATTGCTGCTGTGGAGGGCCTCTTCGACTTTTTACAGCGCAGCGGAATGCTTCGCTCCATATGATTTCAACATCCCTCGCCGTGCCTCATTTTAGATTCATCTCGACACTCCTATTTTAGCGATTTTAACAGTTTGAGCATCTTTTATGTTTGTGTTTTTGGTCCTTTTAGTGGATTTTAGTGGATTTTATTGTTTTTAGCGTTTACATTTCAGTTGGGCTTTACCTAGTCTGAGCTCGGGCGGTAATGACCTCAGCTGTTGTGCGCCCCTAAGCCCCACTACTACTACTACTACCCTCTTGTACAGCGTGTCCGGGATCGCCTTTACATGCTCGCTAATGCTAGTATTAGTGTGTCTTTCGTGTGGGTCCCTGGACATGTAGGTGACGAAGACGCTGATCTCGCTGCGAAGGCTGCACTTTCATGTGGTAGATGCAGCAGCTCCCAAATCCCCTCTGATGATTTTAGCGCGATTTTACGGAGTCTTCACACTTCCCGCTGGCAGACATCTTGGCACGCTGTTACGCGCAACAAACTTCGGGAGGTAAAACCGCTACCTGTTACCTGGCAGACTTCCTCTCGTGGCTGCCGTCGGGACGAAGTCACTTTAGCTAGACTACGTATCGGGCACTGCCGTTTTAGTCACACTCATTTATTACAGTCAGAACCTGCACCTGTTTGCCCTCGTTGCAGCGAGTCACTAACGGTGCGACATATCTTAACAAAGTGCCAGTTTTTAGCCCCCATACGTGCGTCTTTGGACCTACCAGCGACAATGACCGATATCCTAGCTGACACTCCAGGCGCCGTCGAGAAGCTATTACGATTTATTCAACTAAGTGGCTTCGGTCGCCGTATATAACTTACTGTTCTGACACCTTTTGCACTTTAGCCGTTTGCCAATGTGGTGTTATTTCTTACCGTTACTGGCACTGTTTTTAATTATGGTTCTACTCTTTTACCCATTGCACCCACAGGCTACATGCCTGTTACTTTTAAGCTTTTAGGGTTGTTAGGGCGCTAATAACCCAAGCAGTTGTGCACCCCGAAACTCTACTACTACTACTACTACTACTACTACTACTACTACTACTACTACTACTACTACTACTACTACTACTACTTCTACTACTACTACTACTTTCCCCGAAATGTGGCGGGAGGCCACCGTTATACACCTACTGAAGCCTGGCAAGGACCGTTATCTTCCGTCCAGCTACCGTCCCATTTCCCTTACCAGTTGCATTTGCAAGGTAATGGAACGGATGATTAATGGACGGTTGGTATGGTGGCTAGAAACTCATGACCTCTTGCCCAATACCCAGTGTGGTTTCCGTAGACGGCGTTCAACTATCGATCACCTCGTGTCTCTGTCGACGCAAATATTGAACGGCTTTTTTGAGCGCAGCCAAACCGTCGGGATCTTCTTCGACCTCGAGAAGGCCTACGATACATGTTGGAGAGCGGGCATTCTTCGCTCCCTGCACGCCTGTAACCTGCGTGGGCGCCTCCCAATTTTCATCCAAGAGTTCCTGAAAGACCGCGTTTTCCGTGTAAGGGTCGGATCGGTGTATTCGGATCTCTTTGTTCAAGAGAATGGGGTGCCACAGGAATCTGTCTTAAGCGTCACCCGCTTCGCTGTCGCCATCAATTCCATTACACAATGCATTCCTTCCGGAGTTTCTTCCTGTCTTTTCGTAGACGACTTCGCCGTCTATTGTACATCCCGGCGCACGCCTTTTTTGGAACGCAGACTGCAACAGTGTTTGTACAATCTTTTTGCATGGAGCCGCACAACCGGCTTCCGTTTTTCCACAGAAAAGTCCCTCTGCGTGAACTTCTGGCGTCGCCGCTGACGATTACCACCTGTGCTCCGATTCGGCCCAACCATTCTTCCTTTTGCCGATGAGACCACCTTTCTGGGCCTGACGTTCGACAGGAAACTTAGCTGGTCGTCGCATATTCTACACCTGAAGGCGCGATGTGTCCGCTCGCTGAACATCTTACGGGTACTGTGTGGCACTTCCTGGGGAGCGGATCGAACAGCTTTGCTTCGTCTATATCGCACATTGGTAAGATCCAAAATGGATTATGGCTCCGTCGTTTACGCATCCGCCCGTCCATCTGTGTTGAAATCCTTGGACGTCGTCCATAACCGGGGCATTCGTCTGGCTACCGGTGCCTTCCCAACTATCCCGGTCGTTAGCCTTTATGCCGAAGCAGGAGAACCTCTTTCCTGTAGACGAACAGTCCTGCTAGGGAGTTATGGCTGTGGGCTAAGGTGTGTGCCTCCGCACCCAACGTTCGCCTCCTTTTTCGACGCAGTGCTGGATCAACGTTATACGCATAGCCCGGATAGCCCCAAGCCTGCTAGTTTTCGTTTCCGGGAGCTTTTGCGGCAGCATGCTCTCCAACTGCCTCGTTTCTTTCCTAAGGGGTGAGGCTTTATCCTCCTTGGCTACGTTCGTCCTCCGGCGTCCGTTATCCGCTGCGGTTTTTTAGAGTTTCTTTCCCGCTATGGTGACCGGATTCTAGTCTACACTGATGGCTCCAAGAGTACCCAAGGTGTTGGAAGCGCATTTGTCTGCGGAAACGCCACGTACACTTTCGGTCTCCCTAGTTGCACTTCCGTTTTCAGTGCGGAGCTCTACGCTATATACCGGGCCCTATTGCACGTCCGCCGCCGCAACCTGGATAACTGCCTGATTCTGAGTGACGCCCTAAGTGCTCTACAGTGTTTGCATGAGCTGTCCAACTATCATCCAATTGTACAGCGTGTCCAGGATGCCATTCACGCTGTCAGCACCTCTGGCGTTAGCGTTGTTTGTGCTTGGATTCCTGGGCACGTTGGCTTGCCTGGCAACGAGCAGGCGGATTTAGCGGCAAAGGCAGCAACCACAGCACCCCAAATCCGTACTGCTTACGTCACCTCTGAAGACTTCAGGCTAGTTATTCGGAGAGAAGTGCTTTCGCGGTGGCACGAGGACTGGCTGACTCTACGTCGTAACAAACTGCGAGAGGTAAAGGAAACTGCGTCTCCTTGGGGGACCTCGCAGCGTTCTTCTCGTCGCGAAGAAGTGATTCTGGCCCGGCTACGCATTGGACACTGCGCTTTTACACACGCGTACCTTTTAAAGCGGGTACCGCCACCAGTTTGCCCGTTGTGTGGGGACAGTCTGTCAGTCCGTCACATACTCTTGGAGTGTGCTTCCCTAGGACCCCTTCGTGCCACCCTGAACCTGCCGGACCGTCTTACAGTAGTACTAGCGGATGACTCCCAAGCTGTCCAAAAGGTTTTTAAGTTCCTATCGCAGATACCCTTCGCACTGCATATTCAGATTTTAGCTATAGGGTGGGATAGTACTAGCACTAAGTGCACTCCTTTATATACCAAGCTTCTGTGATGCTCCGTGAGTTGTTCGCTTGAGGCTGTACGACCATTACCGTGATTTTAACTTTTTAGCGCGCCGTTTTACTCCTTGACTTTTACAATCGTTTTTCTTGGCAAGTCCCCTTGCCTTTTGTACCATCGTTTTTGTTGAGGCGCTAATGACCTTGCAGTTGAGCGCCCTCAACTCAATCAATCAATCCTTAGGTGCGGAGCCCGTCCACACCGTCAAGTACACCCACGTTGCTCCTTCAGGGCCCATTTTGAGCGTCACCCTTTTTGCCGTAGCGATTAACTGCATCATTAGTGTTGTTCGAAGTGGAATTCCACCATCCCTCTATGTTGACGACTTCGCAGTTTATTATAGGTCTGCCAACATAGATCGCATTGAGCGCCAACTGCAGCTGACCATTACCCAGCTAGCTGCTTGGGCGCTTCAAACCGGCTTCCGTTTTTCAGCTGTGAAGACGCAGTGTATCCACTTTTACCGCCTACGAGGTATTCACCCGCCTCCTGATATTCATTTGAACGGCACACCCCTGCCATTTGTCTCGCACCTGAAGTTCTTGGGCCTCTACTTGGACCGACAACTCAATTGGGGGCACCACATTCGTCACCTTCGAGCCTCTTGCGATCGTTCTCTTCGGGTGCTGAAGGTATTATCTGGAGCATCTTGGGGGGCGATCGCACGGTAATGTTGAGGCTGTACCGCTCTGGTTCGGTCCAAGCTGGACTATGGCAGTTTTATTTATGGCGCAGCGACCGCCTCTAAACTTCGCCTTTTAGACACCGTGCATCATACTGGCATCCGCCTTGCCACAGGAGCTTTCCGCACCAGTCGAGTCGACTGCCTGTATGCAGACTTAGGCGAACCTCCACTCCATATTCGTCGCTCGCTGTTACTCTACTCATACGTTTCGAAGTTGGCAGGTTATCCCAATCATCCTAGTTTTAAACCAGTTCTGTGTCCAGATTTAGTCCACCGTTATATGCGCCCTGGTTCACGGACTCGCCCCGTGGAAATAAGATTTCGGGATCTACTACATTCGCATGGCCTCCGAATGCTTCGCGTGGAGAGGTCGTAAATCTGACCCTATCCTGCATGGCTCTATCAAACAACTCTAGACTCGCTACTCCACATTCGGTTTTCCAACAACTGTTTGCCGAATTACTGGGCCGTTACCCTATGTTCCGGTCTTTACAGACGGTTCTCAGTTAGGTAACACTACGGGTTGCGCGTTCTTCGTTAACGGTGAGACTCACAAATTTCGACTTCTGGACTCAACTTCGTTCTTCTCAGCAGAACTGTATGCCATCTTCTATTTGCTCCTTTTTATTTGCAAGTTAGCTCCTGGCTCTTTTATTGTCTGCACTGATTCTCTGAGTGCTCTTCAGGCCTTGCAACAGCACACTGCCGCTCACACACTTGTTTTAAAAATACAGGCCCAGATCTCGCAAATGCTCAGTCTCGGATACCATTTTGTTTTTACTTGGACCCCAGGCCATGTTGGGATTTCCGGGAACGAGGAGGCGGACGCTGCGGCCAAGTCCGCTTGCCATTTGCCCCGGAGTTTAACAACTACGGTGCCATACCAGGATGTGCAACGTTTTTTCCGTCGCCATCTCCTATCTGCTTGGCAGCAATCCTGGACAGCTTTGGAAGGCACACAACTCCGGGCAATAAAGGAGAGCGTACAACCCTGGCCAACTTCCTGCAGGGATAACCGGCGGGCCGAGGTGATTCTCACCCGGCTGAGAATTGGGCACACACGTGCAACGCATGGCCATCTATTAAGAGGGGAACCGGCCCCTGTGTGTGCTCCGTGTGCAGTACGCCTCACGGTGCGGCACGTACTGCTTGATTGCCCGCAGTACGCCCGCGTTCGCCAGTCAATAGGCGTGGGAGCTAACTTGCCCAGTATTTTAGGGGACGACCCAGTGGCCGTGATTAAGGCACTGCGGTTTGTTACCGAAATTGGTTTTAATAAACAAGTCTGACTTGGATTTTATATTTGTTAATTTTAGCGATTTTAAATTATTAGACTGGGAACGTGTTTTTATGTACTTTTAATAGTTCAGTGTTATTGTATTTTAGCTTAATTTGTGTGTCTTTTAGATTTTAGTGTTGACTTAGGGGCCAAATGACCTTGTCAACGGGCGCTAAAACACCACACACTCACAATTATTAAATGATATATCGTCTGTGAAAAGTTAAAGTACTTCTATTCAATTTATTTTATTTTTACCCATATTCCCATCCACCATCACTTCGTGAAATATTAACTACAATCATCATTGATTGCTATTCATCCCCCCACAGCCACATAAAACATTAATCTATAATTTATACCGTTACAAGAATGTATATAAATGAAAGTACTTATACATGTTTTAGTATCAAATCTTGACATGTAAGAGCTCATATTAGGAAGAAACGTTAAACTATGGGCACAAAATGTGAAACAAACTGTTTCACTTTAGAGAAAATATTCTTTCTCTTTTTATTTAAATCCCATCCCCCCTTTTTGCAAAACAAGCAATATAAAACTGTAGCTCATCTTTTGCTTACAAAAAAGCCGCATGATATCAAATCTTGAAAACATTACTATGGCACACAGCATCTATGTGTTAATTGTGAAAAGAACACCTTTAACTTCAGAGA